>NIPM01000289.1:203969-250407 GCA_002738285.1 Holacanthella duospinosa
CCCCCCCCCCCCATTGTTTCTGTTTACAATTGGCGTCAAACCATGGGGCCTTTGAAGAGGATGAGTTGTGCTCTCGGATCATGTTGAGCGAGGAACATGTTTCCATGATAGGATCGTTGAGTGAAGTGGAGCCACGTTCCACATTTGATGGGAGAGCAAATTTGTTCAGGATTGACGTATCTTTCAGTCTAAATTCGTTAATTTGCTTTGCATTATTTGTAAATATTATTTTTGCTCTTGTGGGCTTCAGGTTGTCAGATTGTGAGACTAATTTAGTGTTACCGGAGGTGTTTAATACGAGTTTGATGGGAAAGTGGTCAGAGTAAGTCTAATTTAACACTAAAGTCTATGATTAGACATTCCACAGCAGGAGTATAAAGTACATAGTCGAGGACGCTGGTTGCACTATTTAGTTCACTAATGTAGGTTATTCTCCCTTTATAGTCCCCGGGTAAAAAACCGTTCCTTATTAGTAGGTTTATTTCAGACGCAAGTTGTAATAGAAGATCCTTGTTGGCGTTCGAATGTTTATCTTCACTTCTTCTGTTCGTTGGAGTTCGGGTGTCATTTATTCCGATTTTTGCGTTTAAATCTCCAACGAGAATTACCTTCTGGTTGTGTCTTAACTTTTTGATACAGTCAAAGATGTTGCACAGGTTTTCTTTGTAGGAGTGATTAGGAGGAATGTAGGAGAAGATAAGGAGAATAGGATGTGATAATCTAATTGTAATAAAAATTCCAAATTGGGTACGTAATGAGATTGAGACGATGTTAGAGAGATTTTTTTGTGCCATCCATAAACAAACTTTCCGGATGGCCTTTTTCTAGGATTTTTTATGGCTGGTACAGTGTGGTAGTTATATAAGAGACCCATTTTTCTGCTTAGCCACGGTTGACACAACATTGTTTCCGAGAAACAAAACAAAAAAGATTACAATTATAAAATTTGTTACAAAAGTCATATTGTTTTTTTCATGCTATGTATATTAATGTATAGGATACTTAGATTAGTGTAGAGTACGGGTTCTGCTGAGTTGACTNATGTATATTAATGTATAGGATACTTAGATTAGTGTAGAGTACGGGTTCTGCTGAGTTGACTTGTCCATTGGTAGTATTCGTCAGAGAAGTGTTGTATTGTCATATTTCTTGGTGCTGGTTGAGTATTGCTGTCATAGATTCTTTTGGAGTATGAAGTCGCTTCTGTAACTACTTCCATTTTTTTTGCTTTATCCATTCTGGTTGAGAGACAAAGATCTTCTCATATTCGGATATTACTTCGTTGAGTTAGACGACCTTTTAAGTTGCGGATGCACAAGCGTTCTGCGTGAGAGGCAACAAGTATTTTGACTGGTCTGGTTTTGCCTAGGGCCGGGCGTCCAATTTTGAAAGGATTCTCAAAAGACGCAGTTAAACCTAGATGTTGGNGTCTGGTTTTGCCTAGGGCCGGGCGTCCAATTTTGAAAGGATTCTCAAAAGACGCAGTTAAACCTAGATGTTGGTTCATTAGTTTTTCTATGTTAATCCCTAGTTCCTGCTGGTTCCTCTCTGTTTCTGGGAACCCATTGATGATCAAGTTAGGCTTTCTGACTTAATCCAAGAGAAGGTCACGTTCTTTAGTAAGATGATCAATCGATTTAGCTTGTTTGATAACCTCTTCTTTTAGTAGACTGATTTCTTTATTTGTTTCGTGTTGTCAGTTGGCTATACCGTCAAGTTTTCCATTAATTCTTGTATCCATTCTACGGATGAGTTCTGCGATGTCGTTATTTGTTGTCGTATCTGAGTTTTACATAGATAAATCTGTCGCAAAGGTCCAAATAGTGGTTCCCATTTCCTGGAATTTTAAACTCTATCTTGTTAGATGAGTCCTGGACATTTAAAATAGGCTGGTACTCTTCCTACATGCTACAGTCGCATGTGGTGTCAGTGGATGAAATCGAGAAGAGGTCAACTTCTCCGAGGATAGCTGGCTTTGATAAAGTGTGGAGTAATAACATTATAAAAAAATATTCACTTTTGTTCGCTTTAACGATGACTTCTTGACACGTTGTTTGTTAGCCTAAACTTTCCGCTTAGTTATCTTTTTTGAAATTTTTGGGATACGCTTAATTCTGTTTCTTTATTGATTTGATCGATTTTTGTTTTTTCCGTACTTGTATAATAATTTAGTTTATTTGTCTTAGCAGTTAAATTGACTTTACAATATTTCACCTTTATCGCTTGTATTTTACTTTTCTTGACATACCTTTTCCAGATTGAAGAGACTGAGTTGCAGATGTCAGTATTTCTGTGCTCACGTTTTTTATGAATCCAAGGTTTATTCCGTTTCAATGCTGTTTTCACTGAATCACTGTTGCTTGCAATGTCTGTGATGGTTCTGATAGCAGCCTTCTTTGCATGAGGAAATATATATTTCATCACTAATNGTGATGGTTCTGATAGCAGCCTTCTTTGCATGAGGAAATATATATTTCATCACTAATGGAATAGCGTATTTAGCTAATACAGAACCGAGACATCCTCTTCTTTGTTTCACTACGTGGAAAAAAGGTATCTCCTGACCAATTTGTATTTTCAGAGTGTAGTAGTAATGATCATGGTAGAAGATGTATTTCTGCCTCATTCTACTGTGTTGCAGTATGTCGTCTTTAGGAAATATTGAGTGAAACTAAATATTATTACTGAGATTATCTTAGCTAGAGGAATAACTTAATACTTACGTAATTCACACACAGTTTCATTGAACTAAAAAGTACGTTTTCACGTACATTTATTTATATCCTGTTCTTCTAAATCCTGCTGTCTAAGAAAAAAATGAATTTTCTCAAATAGGGTCCCAGGCAAGTCGCGTAGAACTCATGCACATCAAACCCAATCACAAGGCTCAACCCACTCCTCCAGAAAAGCCATTTCAAATTTTGTTTAATTAGAAATACATAGATTGTTTAAGATATCTCCAAATTTTGACACAAAGGTCAGCTTACTGTATATTAATAAGATAATCATTCTATTTAATACGAACTGAGAATAAAAGTAATTTTATTAAATCTAAAAGGGTTGAACTTTGCGCACTTACTTATTATCACACAGCGCTTAAATGTGACGTAAGTCTCATCCAGTAAACTGTCGTTAATGCTTCACTGACCAAAGATACTATCTTTAAAGGATCAATATTGCCCAATATTTAACCTAACTAGCTAGATTTACGGGTTGGTGCCCCTCACACTTTATAATTTATAAACAACAACCAAAATACCAGCTAAAGAATCACATATTGCCCAATATTTAACCTACTTAGCTAGATTTACGGGTTGGTGCCCTTCACACTTTATAATTTATGACCAACAGGCAAAATACCAGCTAAAGAATCAAATATTGCCCAATATTTAACCTACTTAGCTAGATTTACGGGTTGGTGCCCCTTACACTTTATAATTTATAACCAACAACCAAAATACCAGCTAAAGAATCAAATATTGCCCAATATCTAACCTATTTAGCTAGATTTATGAATTAGCTACAAATTCTCAATTTAATAAAAAAATAAAACATAACATAACACAATGAAGCTGGCAAAAATCTCCTTCAAGCTAATATTATTAAATGATCATAACGTATACGTGGTAATGTGCCTGGTATTCAGATAAAAATAAAACAAAAAAACATCCACAATATATTAAATAATAAAAAGTTCATAAAATTTCCTAAAAATAATAATACTATAAAATAGCTTATAAAAATAATTCTTCCATATTCTCCAAAAAATAGCACAGCAAACCCCTATCTTCCATACTCAACATTAAACCCAGACACTAACTCAGACTCCCCTTCCGCAAAATCAAAAGGAGTACGATTAGTTTCAGCTAATATTGATGTTAATCATATTAAAAATCTAGGTAGTATTAAAAATATAAATAAACAAAACGCTTGGTTTAAACAAAAATGTTAAATATTAAAAGACCTCGTTAAAAAAATAAAGCTAATAAAGAAAAAAGCTAAAGATACCTCATAGGAAATAATCTATAATTTTACGTATTGCACCTAACATTGCGTAATTAGAGTTAGAGGATCATCCTCTCCCTACAAGTCCATAAACTCTAAGTCTTGTGCAACAGAAAAATAATAAACCCCCCAACTCTATAGTTAGTATTCTTCTACCTGATGGGATTAGAGATCATATTAATAAAATAATTGTAAAAATAAACAAAGGGGAAATATAAAAAGGTATCATTTTAGAAAATAATGGAACTATTTGCTCCGTAGTGAATAACTTAATAGCATCACTGAATGACTGAAGGATTCCTGCTATCCCCACCTTATTTGGGCCTTTACGAAGTTGAATATACCCTAAAACCTTACGTTCTAATAACACTGTATAATGTAATTACTTTCATCGCCTCACTGCTGCAGCTGCATCACTGTTGTAGCTGCATCACTGCTGCAGCTGCATCACTGCTGCAGCTGCATCACTGCTTCAGTTGCATCTGTACTTCATTTGTGAGAGATTGACATATGTAAAAATTGGGACAAACTCATACAAATAATGATCCAGCAGTAGCACTTAACCCTTCGCCAGATGTGATTCTGACACCATCTGAATTATGAAAAATAAATTTAATTGAAAAATTGAATTTTGTCATTTTATTTTCTTAATTCGATTCCCCTACAGGAAAGAAGTGCACATGCAGCGATTCACACTACTGGATAGTATATGAATTTCTGCATCAATTTTTGCAGGTGGGACGTGATCCTAACACCATCGGAATTATGAAAAATAAATTTTATTGAAAAAATGAATTTTGTCATTTTATTTTCTGAATTCGATTCTCCTACAGCATGGAAGGGCACATGCAGGAAGTTTACACCCCTAGGTAGAAAATGAGTTTCTGCATCAATCTCTGCAGGTGCGACGTGATGCTTACACCATCTGAGTTGTGAAAAATAAATTTTATTGAATAATTGAATTTGTCTTTTTTTCTTCCAAATTCGATTCCCCCACAGAATGGAATTGCAAATGCAGGCGATTCACACTACTGGATAGAAAATGAATTTCTGCATCTATTTCTGCAGGTGCAACGTGATCCTGACACCATCTGAATTATGAAAAATAACCTTAGAGAAAAAAATCCACACAACCGTCGGAATCGGACGCTGTACCGACACTCCTCGCTACATTTCTTAATCAACTAAACACTACAATATACGTATTTTTAATGCCTATATAAGTAAAGCGGACAAAGAGACACATAGAGGAAAATTTTTATTTGTATGATTTGTATTCCTCCGATGCATCGGCAGGGCCGATGCGCTGCAGTCGATCGCCGAGAATATCCGGCAAATATGCCGGATATATAATTTCAGGCAAGAAAAAGTAACAAATTTACTCGCATCAGCTCTGCATCGGTAACCAATTTTCATAACTAGTGAATCGGGCACTTGTCTGATGCAGTAGCCGATTCAAAAAAAAAAATTTGGAAATTTTTTTCAATTACCCTATTCCCTAGNTCTTAATCAACTAAACACTACAATATACGTATTTTTAATGCCTATATAAGTAAAGCGGACAAAGAGACACATAGAGGAAAATTTTTATTTGTATGATTTGTATTCCTCCGATGCATCGGCAGGGCCGATGCGCTGCAGTCGATCGCCGAGAATATCCGGCAAATATGCCGGATATATAATTTCAGGCAAGAAAAAGTAACAAATTTACTCGCATCAGCTCTGCATCGGTAACCAATTTTCATAACTAGTGAATCGGCCACTTGTCTGATGCAGTAGCCGATTCAAAAAAAAAAATTTGGAAATTTTTTTCAATTACCCTATTCCCTCGCATATTACCCGCGGGTTATATGATGTTTTTCGCACCGTTCTTTTCAATGCGGGTTATACGTTATATATAGTATGAATTATAAAAACATGTGTGCTGGAAGGTTTACCAATTTTATTGAAAACTCCACTATATACTCCACTTCAAATTCAATATTAAGAAAGTTAATTTTTTCTGTCAGCATCATCTTTAATATTCCAGGCGTGAAATTGGTCCCCAAGTAGGTCCAAACCATTGTCGTTGGCTATTTCCATGGGTTCAAACGTAGATGTCACTTCTTTTTCATGATCTGTCTGGATACATCAATTATCCGACTCATCAGCTGTACTTGCAAGATCGTTAGAGATATTCCCTAAATCAGCGTGTAATTGAGCATCAGCATCATAACTCATTAAACCAGTTTTTTCAAATCCATTTTTGATTATTTCCGGTGAAATCTCCTTCCAGACCATTATGATCAATTAACAAAGTTCAGAAATAGAAGGCGGACACCTTTTCCCTCCTTTAGTGTAAATAGCTTGGCTTTCATCTATAATCCATTCATCTCAATAAGTCCTTAGCCTTTCTTTGAAAAATTTATTTGTGCAGCGGGTGGAGAAAGTTTTTAAGGCCGCCGGGGATTACAGCTAGTTGAGTGCATGCAACCACTTTCATTTTTACTCTTCTTTCAGGTTGGCTAGGCAAGCGTCACGCCCGTTGTAGACGTAACTTTATCCTAACTCTCCCGTCACTCTTCGCGTTACCATAACGTCAACCGTAACTCTTAGAGCATTTAGAGGTTGTTTGATCACAACGCAGAGTTATTTTAACGCTAACCTAATTGTTAAAGTTTCTTTAGAGGAGCTCCAAATTATCCGTGCGCTGTCGTAAAGTTGGTTGGCTGTCAACGTTGTTTAAAGGTTGTAGAGGTTTTCAACTTTAAGGTTGTCGAGTTGCGATAACGCGAAAACAGCGAATAAATATCACATCCAACAACATTTAGACCTAGTTTTGTGAGTCGGATTTCAGCGCATAAAATCGCATAAACTGAAATATTTACCGCATAATCTGGCGTAAAAATTTGCATAATTTGGTCGTCCTTGGGTATTAGCAGAGGGCAGATAGTTACTAATCTACTTCTTTTTGGGTATTGCACCTACACCTCTGTAACTTCGTATCTTTCTGATTCATGTAATTTGAGGATGAATGGAATGTCATTATAAAAAAGTATTTTAAGTATTTTTGGTTTTTAGGCATTAGGAAGTACTTTCGAAAGTAATTTTGAATATTAATTCGGAAATATCCAGTCCTTTCATGAGTCAATCCTTGGTTCAACATGTTTGATGCTTAGGTAGCTCGGTAGGTATTCCATGTAAGATAAAATGTGACGGTCTATTTTTGGATGAATAAGCAAATCCAAATTTTTAAGAATTGCTAGAGTTAAAATTGTTTTACCACATTGAGACCCACCTGCAATTATATTTGAGAACGGAATAATAAACTTAAAATTGGGAATGGTTAAAATTTCGCCTTTCATCGTGTCGTTTGAAGTGGAGGGTAATTGTGACTTGACTTCTGTCAAATGTAATTTCTTTCTCGTATTCATCACAAATCGTGATGAGTATACTTTCAATGGTGTGTCTCGACTATGGTAGATGGTATGGAGGTTGAAATGTATCTGCTACAATCTCACCGTTAGCACCTCGTACATTAACCAAACGCAACAACGGTACTTGAGAGCTGCCAACAATTTGAGGTTCTAAATGTCAGTATAGATAAACATATGATATCGTCTCCTTGTTAAATCTGGAGGAAATGAACTCCAAACTCTGGATTTTACACCAGCACTGTCAGTATGAGAGAAGTGGGTCACACAGTTAAACCCTAAAATATCAGACAGTTTCTCACTAAGTTTTATCTTCGTTTTGTGTTCAAATATAAGTTGGACACGATTTTTCGCAGAATCAAACTGAAGACCAACGCTAGTAAATTTCAACTTCAACAACATCTGGTTGATACAATCTAGAAGTTGTTTTATATTTCCATAGTGACGTATTGGGATTATTAATTCTATGTAATTTGATACGTTTTTGCCTAAACTTCCACTAGTAATGCACATAAGGTTGTCATTTGCTATACCAGTGACTGCCTGGATTGAGTTTACATATGTTACATCACATAGTGCAACACTATATTCTGATGGATGAATATTCAAAGTAAAGAGAAACCGGATTGTAAAATTTCCAATGCGATTTTCAGGGTGGCAAGTCTGTGAAGTATTGGACGGTAGAGTGACAAAAAACGACATAATGCTTCGTTGAGTAGTAACTGATGACTGGATGCTTTGAATTTACTTTACTTTGACTAGCTCCTGTTCGCAAAATATTCCTGATAACTCTTCTTGTGCTAAATCTTGTAGCATATATGTTAAACGCAACAGAGTCATAAACCGTCCTAATCTCAAAAATTTCACTAGTTGCTGATGGCTTGTAACCTTTGTCAAATTCATTTTTCAGTTTCTTTATTCTAACCCTATCATACACTTTTAGTTTCCCTTTTAGTTTTCTTCAATCTTAAAGGTCTCTGTCAATACACAACCAAATGTCCATTTCGTTGTTTTTGTCTACATCTTTGGGACGACACCCAATTGAGGTGTGCACAGAATCGTTGTACGCTTTCAAAATTTTGTTTTGTATGCTAATGTATTCATTTTCACCTCTCCATGTGAAATATTTAGATATTTTTGTAAGCAAGGTTCGGTTAAATCTTTCAAGAACACAAGGTTTTAGTTTGGAGTAACTGTGGTACAAGGTTATACACCTTTCGTGAAGATACTTTTCGAAGGATTTGTTGAAAAATTCAGTACCTTCATCACACTGCAAGTAACGACATCTAGCATTAGGGTTTAAAATTATGGTGTCAAATGCTAGGATTATACTAGCCGCACTTTTTANCAAGTAACGACATCTAGCATTAGGGTTTAAAATTATGGTGTCAAATGCTAGGATTATACTAGCCGCACTTTTTGTTATGATTGGGATACAGTATCCAAATTTATTAAAAACGTCAATCACTGTTAACAGGTACTGGAACCTCTGGTTAAACCTCTTATATTTGTTCCTAAATACTAGATCAGCCTGCCACAAATAGTTTTTACCCGGAGAGGTCACTTTNCAAGTAACGACATCTAGCATTAGGGTTTAAAATTATGGTGTCAAATGCTAGGATTATACTAGCCGCACTTTTTATTATGATTGGGATACAGTATCCAAATTTATTAAAAACGTCAATCACTGTTAACAGGTACTGGAACCTCTGCTTAAACCTCTTATATTTGTTCCTAAATACTAGATCAGCCTGCCACAAATAGTTTTTACCCGGAGAGGTCACTTTGAGTCTTGGGAATAGAAGTCTACGCTGTTTGTGTCTGGTATAAGTTTCCTTTCTATTTAGAAATCGCTGAATTTTTACTTTAAAAATGCCTGTGGTATCATGAATCTTCTTTAGGCTACTCAACCCAGCAGGGTGCGACAAATCAAAATAGTATTTGGAAATTTATTTTTCTACCATTTTATAAAAGTCACGCTTTATAGTGGGCTTAAAATTATAACTTGTGCTTATTTATGTTTTCTTGATTTACAAATTTGACCAATTCGTAGTTTTGTAAGGTTTTTTCCCATTTTCTGAGGTTTTACACTTTCTTTTTTTACACCTTAATAACTTAATGTTTTAAGTCTGTATGATACTCCCTTCGGCACCTTACACACAAATGTCCAAAACCTTACATTTTGTTTAAGGAGTGTTTTTCTTCACTCAATAAAGCCGTTCACAAATCACGTCTATTTTACACTGAATATAGCCATGAGCCTATNTAAGGTTTTTTCCCATTTTCTGAGGTTTTACACTTTCTTTTTTTACACCTTAATAACTTAATGTTTTAAGTCTATATGATACTCCCTTCGGCACCTTACACACAAATGTCCAAAACCTTACATTTTGTTTAAAGAGTGTTTTTCTTCACTCAATAAAGCCGTTCACAAATCACGTCTATTTTACACTGAATATAGCCATGAGCCTATNGAGTGTTTTTCTTCACTCAATAAAGCCGTTCACAAATCACGTCTATTTTACACTGAATATAGCCATGAGCCTATTATCATTTGCTAATAATAAACAAACCACTTTATTTAGAAAACATATATACCGATGGACGTTTTCAGATTCACCCAATGAAAAAACTATTTGCGCATGTGCATAAAACAACTTGCGCCCCTAAAGTTCCTAACACCTTAGCAACCCTAAAACCCTACGAACACCTCTCGAGTAAGCCGAAATTGGTGGAACCTAGCTCCGTCCCAGTCGGTTAACCAGATCGGAAACGGATAACTTACCCAATGTACTGATTCAGAACACTCATGAAAATTTTTTACTCAATTCTAATCGGGTATCCGATGGAGTGAAGCGATAAGTTGAAAAACATAGATGCCCGGTGCTCTCTTTTAGTCCGCCATATCAGGTCAGGAAACCCGCCTTACACTTTGGCTATATGAAACAAATTGACCCTAAGCGTCCCAAAACACCTTCCGGATGACCTTTTATGGCCTCATAAGAAAGAGTAACCATTTTTACGTAAACTCATTGTAATTAAATATTTACTTATAGTTAGTATGAGTTTACGTGGGAATATTTCAATTAATAAAAAGTAACTAAAAATTGCTTACAAAAGTTAAACTCGTTGATTCAAAATTTGTAGACTCACAGTTTGTCATCTAATTCATACAGACTTTCCTTCAGCGCATGTGTAGTATTTGCAGATGTGAAGTTAAGGTTGTTTTTTACGAACCTTATAACTATGACATCATTTCTTTTTAAATCGTTGCTGGTGAAGTCATACCTAATATCATGAAATTTCCGACAACGGCAACGATTAATTAGAAAATATATAGCATAATTACCNAATTTCCGACAACGGCAACGATTAATTAGAAAATATATAGCATAATTACCACAACAATTGCTATCATTTGATTGGTATTGTTCAGTACTACAAGTAATGTTACATGCTTAAGATTTTACAAAATCCATGAAATAGTGTGGATACAATGATAAAGGCATGCCAAAGCTGTCAAAGAATTATACGTAATCTGAATATTTCTTCTTGAACATAACACACCATTGTACACATCTATAAAATTGGTCGTCTGAATTTATTACAACTGCGAATTGGTGTTGATATACAAAGCTGAGCTGANCACAACAATTGCTATCATTTGATTGGTATTGTTCAGTACTACAAGTAATGTTACATGCTTAAGATTTTACAAATTCCATGAAATAGTGTGGATACAATGATAAAAGCATGCCAAAGCTGTCAAAGAATTCTACGTAATCTGAATATTTCTTCTTGAACATAACACACCATAGTACACATCTATAAAATTGGTCGTCTGAATTTATTACAACTGCGAATTGGTGTTGATATACAAAGCTGAGCTGANGTACACATCTATAAAATTGGTCGTCTGAATTTATTACAACTGCGAATTGGTGTTGATATACAAAGCTGAGCTGATAACACGCATATACTCCAGTATGATACTCTTGAACTATTCTCGAACGTATGATGTGCCGTATTTCAGAACTATTCATTGTGTTATGATTACTTGTCTGTACTTATCAATTTCTAACACAGACTGATGTTCGGAGAAGACAATACAATGTTTAGCTCCAACAATTGGGCTAGAGAATTGAATATACAGCTTAATATTTCCAGTTTTCGCTAGAGTAAGAAGAGACACCCCAGCCGCAGATTGAACAATGTCGAAGACAAAAAGACAGTTATTAGTTTTATAACTTTCCCGGTCAAAGGAAAGACCTTCATCTTGCCCTGCGATTTTTGTGCTCGTGAATAGAGTATAGTAACCTAGCAGAAATTCATCACTGGAAAAGATCAGTCAGAGGTCGATTGGGATCGATTGTTCGCAATTTTTAATCGAACTCGCAAAAAATTTTCACACCTACTGGGCAGCGAGAGCGTTAACTGTAACTCCAATTGATGAGATTCCATGGTTTTCAAATTTGAACGGATTAGCCTTGTATACTCCATCAAACGATAAGCTGTCGATGAATCCTACAATTATCCGACTTGGTATTATCCCTCCGTAAAGGTTTTCTTCCGTTGCACTCGACTTTCTACTAGCCACAGTAAAGTATTTAACCTCAACCTTCTTGTGTGAGTATTGAGCTACTTCACCATTCTCAAGAAGCCTTTGATGAGAGAGAACAATGCTAAGATACAATACTTGCTTGCGAACAAACAATGATGCACTCATTATTTTTATTTGTGCTTCTTCCCCTTCAGTTAGTAAAGAAAATGTATCAGGGGATCTGGTTAAAGCAGTTGAAACAGACACATCGTTCAGGATATAGCGATGTTGGGTAGCTAGATCAAATCTCAACTTGTCGATCAGTTACAGCTNAGGATATAGCGATGTTGGGTAGCTAGATCAAATCTCAACTTGTCGATCAGTTACAGCTTTAGATTTTTTAATAAAACTTTTCCGTTTAACATAGCCTGGATTCTCATCACCAGCTTCTGCATTTCCTTCATCAGCGTAAAATAATGCACATGTCCTTTGGGATTGTTTGTACTCACGCCCTTATGATAACAATGTTTCAATGTATGCTCTGTATGCATAGGCATTATTGCTTGTGGACACCAAGTGTGAATTGAAATATATGTCCAGTTGGGAAAACAGTGAATGCATAAATAGGTTAAAAACTCCTACCTTTGAGTCTTCTTCAAGTGCAGTTTCATCTTTTTTAACTACCTGAACCTTTAAATACAGAAAGTTATCGTGTACGTCCAAATAATGAATACCATTACCTAGAACCTTAAATTCAATTTTCGAAGATGAGTCTGAGACGCTAACTGTTGGTCTATCTTCAGCATACATGCTATAATCGACAGTGGTATCCGTTGCTGGAATAGAAAAAAGTTCCACTTTTCCACGAATTGCTGGTTTAGACAGCGTATGTAGTAACGACATCATGTAAATATATCTCTACGATCTCGCCTAGAATGTTTCTTTCTCTTCTGTTTCTGATTTTTTGTAGTCAAAGTCTTAGTTTTCGTGGTTGATTTGTATTTCTTTATGCTTCGACTATTTTGAATTGTGCTTCCTGACTGAACTTTACCGAATTTGCATGCACACCGTTCCTAACGTTCTTAAAAAATTCTAAACTTTTACGATTGAAGACTTTTTTTTACTGGTTCTTGTGAAGCAGCTAAATCAGTGAGAGTACTGAACGCAGCTGTCTTTGCATAAGGAAATATATACTTCATCATCAATTGAATTGCATATTTGGCAATACTATCTAGAACAGAACCAATCCCTTCTCCCCTTTGCCGCACACCATAGAAAATCGGAACTCCTTCCCCTATTTGACTCTTTAGAGTATGATAGTAGTGATCATGATGTAAAATGTACTTCGGTTTCATGATAGCGCTAACGAATCCTTATGTATACAAAATCAATTTATTCAATAAGTATGCTTATATCTAATTCAAGTTACAAAAAGCACAAATTCTACCTTTGTAATGAGTAATTGATTAATACATTACTCCAGGACTAAGAATCAACACCATTGGGAAAGATGTAGCGTTTTAAATCAAACCTATAAAGAGTACATTTCCACTGCTCCACTGTTTAGACCACATGTTTAGTTAATCTAATATACTTCGAAGTTTCGTATACACAGTTTTGATTCTCAAGACAGTATTTGTAGGTAGAAAACTGGAAACTACTCCTGGACAAACTTTGGAACCCCCATTTGTGCTTTTTTTTCCTTAAGTTGCTCCCCAATCAGCATACAGTAAACTTTTGGAGCAAGGGCTACAAATTTATAAATAGGCTCACCTTTCGTTTCATTCTTCATTTTGCCGATAACTTTCTTGTTGGTGTCTTCTTTAAAAAAGTGATCAATAGCGTAGTTACTACAATCAAATAGGTGAATATTTTCTTGCATATCTTTGTATTTATCTTTTGTTTGAATTAGGTAGATTAAGCTGTCTGTGAACAACAGTTGTGCTGAGCTGTTACACACAGCCTGGACATAGTCAATGTGGAATTGATACATAAACAACTTAGATAATTTTAACACTGCCAAACCAGGGTATATTGGCTTATTTAAGGTCAGAATAGTAGTTCCTAAATGAAAAGCTACTAAATTTTTATCCAAAATATCATGGCTTGCATATTGAGGTTTCGAAATAAGGTTTTTTGCTTGTTCTTTCCTGTTAACCAGTCTAACTCTGAGACGTCTTTTCACGTTTTACATTCCTACATTAAATCATAATTATACCAAAACTGAATGACGTAAAAGAATTTAAAATTACCTTTTCCAAATACAGCATTGTTCATAAGTTTGAAGAAGGAGTCCTCGAAAACTTTCCGCGCTTTGGCTCGCTTAGCCTGATTGAAATCGATATAATAAGACAGCCAGTCTGTTTGCTTGACTGTCAATATCCGATGTACCTTTGTCAGTTCCATTCCCTTAGCGATATAGTATATTTGATTCCTATTGATTTAAACGATATGATGAGCACTGCGATTTTAAGCCTGTTTATTTTACTTGTAATGAACTATATAGTTTTTTCTTTCTTTGAGGTGTGGAATAAGCTTCTTCTGCTTGTACGTGTACTTTATGCCCAAGGTTTCTGCAAGACTACTTTGGTAATCGCTGAAATCATCTTCAAGTACAGTACACTTTGTTGGAGAGAGTGGGTACTGGTCATGTGTTTTATGCAGGTTGGCATCATAATCCAAATCAACCTCCAATATGTAACCGTCAATAGTATCCTCAATTGTAAAACAGTCTATTTCTTGCTGTGACATGAACCCGAATTCTGATACTAGTAGTTTCGATTTCATTACCTAAATGTAAAACCTTAATATAGTGATATAACCCATAAATGAAAATCACTTTTACAGTCACCAAACCGTATAGATTATTTACATCCCAGCTGATGATATAGATTTGTTGATCAGAGTTAAGCTCTCCAGTATATTCGGACATATATTTGGTCCACGCTTCAGCACTACGCTTGACTACCATGTTAACTTTTTTTGCATTCTAAGTTCTAGAAACTCATGTTGATCAATGTCAGTGAGTTACACCAGTTGAACTCGACTAATTCTTAAAACTGCATACCATGCTAGTCCAGCTGCTGAAACGTAGTGAAGAGGATCTAATTTGTAAAATTCTATCGACATGTTCCTAGTTTTCAAACACGCTTGCCAATTGTAGTGTATCTGTTAACACATACAAGTCATGATAGTCACTCAAACTTTTGCACTCAAACTTGTTGAAAATATTCTGAGCAGACTTGTACTCAGCGCTGAAGAGTTCTGACTCGTTAAAAAATTTGCCTTGAGAAGGAGCTTGCTCTCGTTCAACTTTTCCTACGACAACATGTAATCATAATGATACACACCTTTTTGTTTCAACATATTCACAAACTCTCTCGAATTAAAAGTGTTATATAAAAGTTGAAATGTTAGTGGATCATTTTTTTCTTTTTCTAAGTCTCCTATGAGACAATTTCATCAACTTTTATTGACAACAAATTTTTTGACGTTGCTTGATTCAGTCGATAGTCACCAAATTTTCTGAATCCATGAATTATCAAATGGGAATCATAGCCTTTAAACTTGTGTAACACTACATTTGATAGTTTTGTCTGATAAAAGTCTAAATTGCACTGACTGTGTGTAGCACCTTTGAATTTTCTTGAAAGATGACAATGTCTACTACTTTGTCTTATCTGAGTACTTTCGAGCAAATGTGACAGTGTGTTGCTAACAGAAATTCTTTCCAATCTTCTTCCGTAATAACAATTTTCAAGTGATTATCATAGATTCTGAACATTTATTTTATTTTGTTTATGTTGTCCAGAAAAATGTACACAGCGTTGTCCCCACGGTATACCCTTCTTCTAAATATCTCACCGTTTACATCTACCACAACATACGTAAATCCACAAGGTGAGTGAATCTTTCTCTTCATTGTGTTAGCTTTACTTATGGATGGTGGAGTTGGTTCGTTCTTTGGAAAGAGAAGGCATTCAAAATCAGCATATACAACATACCCTGCCTTAAGCTGTTTTGCTATATTTTGAATGCTGTCTTAGGCTTGGTACCATCAATTAACTCCTTAGGCATTTTAATGTTTTGGAACTTGAACTGTCTACAGTTTACGACGTGCTGTTTTAGGACATCTTGCCTATCTCCTTGAGCATCAGGTTTTGACAGTGGAAACTTTTGTAGACAATTGTAGCATAACAGTCGTCTATGCATATTTTGCTTTCCCAAGAGTCGGTGAATGTCAGTAATAGCCACATAGTGTGAACTATCGAAACCACTTGTCAACAACAAATTAACAGTTTTGAAGTCAGTATAGTTATGGGGTGAAATGTACATGAAGAGAATACCTTCGAGTTAATATTTCCATAACCACCCAAATCAAAATTGCGGCTTGTGTCGATGTTGCTCAATTTCCAAATATGAGGAGGAGACTTTAACTGTAAAGTAAGTGAACTTTGAAACGTAAGTTCCAAAACAATTATAATTTATTTTTGTTGTTTGTAGAACAGGAACGGAAAAAGTATCCAAACGTGGAAGGTTAATTGAAGAAGTGAAGGTCAAAGACCAGTACAACATGGGCTGCATAACTCCATGGAGTACCAATTTTCTCAATAGTTTTATTGAAATTGTTTAATTATTAGTGAATTATTAATTAATAATTAATTTAATTATTAAATATCAAATACTGTACCTGATAGTTACTTCATGCTGTTGAATTTTGAAAGTAAAAATATTTTAAGTTCAAAATATAAGGTAAAGTATTCAAGTGTCAAACCCTAACTGTGAAGACATAACGCATAAACCTAAAATCAAGTTGACGTAAAACTTTTTACGTCAATTTTTGAAATAAGGTAAAACAAAGTTATGTAAAAACCCTAACTCTCTATTAGTTATCAGAATATTTCATAAAAATATTTTTTTTTGGAAATTTTGCTTAAAATAATTTCGTTTTCGTAAAAATAAACAAAATTACATTTCATTATAAATTTAGTTTACACTCCCATTGCCTTGCATGGCGTCTAGATATCGACCGACATTCACGAATAAAATTTTCAATTTTAAAATGCCGTCTTATTGTGTAAGCTGATGAAAGTATTTTTTCAGTTTCTTGTTGTAAATCAACCTTAAGTTACAATTATACTCAGAAACTGAAACGGAGAAACTGACGAAAGTCTTCCGTGTCTGGGAAAAGTTGTTATACTCACTTTTCTGATTCCGAATCTGATTCCGAGTTTCCACAAACCGGAAAATTTCTGGTTGTTGACAAATCGAACTAGTTATTATACTCCCCCGTTTCTCTCAAACACGGACAAAATTTGTCAGTTTTTGGAATCCGGTTTCATTCAACATTTGGATAGTGAACCTGAATCTCATCTTATCAGTATTGTTGTTCTAATTGTTTTTTCAATCAAAAAAGGTAAGTACTCTAATTAAATATTTTTTTAATTGCTAATAAAGGTTTGGGCTCGAGTATAGTGAACACGTCATAGTTTAAGTTATTAAAAATTGCTGTATTTTCGGATCCAACCTGCTAAAGATTGATTAGGCATGATAACTATTTTAAGTGATTAAAATAGAATGGACAATACCGAATTCCAAGAGATTCTAATTGACTTGGTGAAGGAGCGACCTTTTCTATACGACAAATCTAGGAACGATTATAAGCACAAAGAAAAGAAGAATAAGGGGTGGTCTGCTTTTTCTATGCTAGTTGGGATTGACATGAAAGGTAATGCAGTACTTAAACTTCAGTACTTATTCAACAACCTAAATTAACGACAGGCAAAAATGTGAAGACTCCTGGAACAATTTAAGGACTCAATTCACCGACTACCGTAGGAAGATTACTAAATCAACTGGGTCGGGTGGGGAAAAGAACTTCACGAATTAAAGATGAAATGGAAGGTTGGGAAATTCTATAAGTCATTCCCATGCTAATTTGAGAATTTCCACTGGCTAAATATCTATAAAGTATCACCATTTAAGTTTGTCATTTTTTAAATTATTTATTCAAAGAACGATGCAATAATTAATTAGCCTTAGAGACTTATGGTAAATTTTTCTTCCACAGAGATTGGTAATAAATGTGTACCGCCATTTGATTTGATAAATGGTCGAACCAAATTCAACAGATATACATACCTACTTTTGTCCATTGTGTAAAAGTCAATTCGGGATTAACTTACTCATTTGTAATCATTGTTATATTATATCTTACCTAAAATAACGCTGATGACAAACTGAATCTTTTGATACCTCCCAAACAAGATTCATTTCTCCTAAAGGGCAACTTCGGTTATCCCAAGTTTTTTAGCTACTGATTCTTTCTATGTTTGCATGTACAGATATGTACCAGAATTTCTGAACATAAAATTGGTTGTTTCAATTTTTTTTTGAATATATTGTACCATGGAACTTTTCCCTTACGCGTCAGTGTATTTTTGAAAACAGTACCATTCACATGAGACGAGCATTAGACAATTGAAGGGTTCAGTGGAAAAAGTGCCACTTTCAGACTTCTTTATTTTTGAATAAAAACAAACTTAATACCCGTCCGAAACTTAATCTGGCAGTTTGGACAATGCTTAGCAACCCCTACTACTTCCAATGATCTTTATTTTCACATTTAAGCTTATTGCTAAAGCATTTCAACAAAAAAGTTATACGCATTCATTGATACGAAATATTGCAATAGAATTATTCTGAATAAAAATATCAAAACATTTAAATTATACTCACGGTTTCCCGCGCTTCTAATTAAATCCACTCACGTTTACATTTTGACAAAAACAAAAGGTCGTTCACCTCTAACACAATTTTCTTCTCCGTCATTTCAGAAGTTTTCCAATTCTAATAAAGAGTTTGGTCAGATTTCATCGGTTAGTTGACTAAATTAGAGCTCAACCTCACAAGGTTCATCTTTAATTGACAAAATTAGAGCTCAACTTCATTAGGTTCATATGTTGTTAGAGATTCCCTGAATTAGGTAAGTTACTATTTTGATGATGCATTTATTTGTTTGTTTAAATACCCAAAATCGCATGCAAATTCTCGACAAAGTGGAAAATAATTTTTTTTCACATCTGTGAAATTTTCGTTTGTTTGATTGGTGAAGAGAACAACAAATTTATTTTTAGAGTATAAGAAATATACATTTACGATAACTTACATTTGTTACGTAGTTTTTTTTTTGAAAAAAATTGGTTGAAAAGTTTTTGTTACCGTTGCTTTCCAAGCTGAATTTTTGCAGCTTTGAATATAGTTGCATATTTCTCTAAATGATAAATCTTTTCTCCCACTGGTGAACTTTTCGTTCACCGGCTACAAAGTCAATACTGTTTGAAAAATTGCGACAATATACATGGGCCATGATATTTTTACTAGGGTACACTTAAGTGTACACAGGTTCTGTAGAAAAATATTTTTAGGTGGAGAATGCATTGAGTCCGAAGTTAACAGAATAGGGATGTTAGTAATATTATAAACATTATTAAGTTAAAGATTTTGTCAGAAGGTGTATCCCAATTCCATCAAAATCATATTCTGCATCACGTGTATAAAGAGCAAATTATCTGAACTTGAACCTGAACTTGTTTTTTCATGTCCAGTTTTTAGGGACCTGAACCTGAACCTTCATTTCCAGGTGCAGGCATTAGAAGCAACCTTAATCTGAATCTGCTAACCAGGTTCAGGTCTGTCATTTACCTGAACCTGGGCCTGAATCTGACATCTGCATTGGTACCTAAAGATGCGACAACCCTGCTGCGAACCTTTGCGTAACTCATGGCAACTTTGCTCATCTCTAAATATACAAGTAGGCTTAGTGATGCCTACATTTGGTTAATTTAAGTGTAATTGGTGTTTTCCTCAAAACAATTTTGTCTCTGTACCCTACATTCCTTTAAGTGAAGAATTCTGTTATCAACAAAGGAACACATAAGTTCGGGTCGAATAAAGGGTGCACGGAAGAATGTAGTGAATAAATAAATGGTAGCTTATAACTAATAATAAATAAAATAATCCTATGCCTCGCGCAGATTATTCGCTATTTTAGGGTAATTATTTTTTCAGCTTGATTGATTTTTAAGTTACTGCTGTAAAGTCATAAGACCAAACTAGCCGTGGTTTATCGTGTTTATGGTATTATTCCATTGTATTTGTGATGAACCAAGGTGAAAGAGCAGGCAGGGCATTTTAAGGAAAAGAAACAGGTTATGCTCATTTTTTNTCGCGCAGATTATTCGCTATTTTAGGGTAATTATTTTTTCAGCTTGATTGATTTTTAAGTTACTGCTGTAAAGCCATAAGACCAAACTAGCCGTGGTTTATCGTGTTTATGGTATTATTCCATGGTATTTGTGATGAACCAAGGTGAAAGAGCAGGCAGGGCATTTTAAGGAAAAGAAACAGGTTATGCTCATTTTTTNGTATTTGTGATGAACCAAGGTGAAAGAGCAGGCAGGGCATTTTAAGGAAAAGAAACAGGTTATGCTCATTTTTTTTTCTTGTCGCGACCTATTAAGCTATCGCTGGTTATAAGCATGTATTTGATCCGTATGTTCCAATTATTATTTTCATTTCCAGCTAAGATGCAAGGTCCGGCTTCACGCCCAAAAAAACTTAAGCCTTAATTGCCACAGTGGAAGATGGACTTCGCAAAAAATGCAAAAAATCATGGCAACTAATTAACGAATGATACCAAAAATTAGGTATTTTCATTTTCAAATATCCTTTAACATTTAGGACTTCTCGACAAAGATGGAAATGTTGTTCAAAGCAGAGAGAGAAAAGACCTTGCGTGTAGACATAATTGTTTCAATAAACTCACACTTGAACAAAAACAAATTTTTTTTGATAATTTTTTGTCATTAACTGACGCTGAAAAAAAAACTTTTATGTGCGTGGCTGCATTTTCAACGATGGTAGAAATCATTTCAAAGTCACTCCTGGTCTTGGAAGCATGTCAATTGATGTTTGCGAGAAATATTTTCTTGGAATGCATGAAATAAAGTGATGGCGGATGCGCAAAAAAATGAGCTTATCCCTATATTTAATTCCGAGCAACTATGAATAAACTTTGTTAAAGTTTTCGCCAGAGAAGTCCCAGTTGCTGATATGAAACAAAAGCATAATACGAGAAAACTCATTGATCCAGTGGCAATTTTAGTAGTTCGCGAATTTTTGGATTCACTTGAACCTAGAGAGTCACACTACTCCAGATCTCAGAACACACAGAAAATATCTATCGTCAAGTCTCTCAATTGCTGAGCTTTATCGCATATTTATTGCACTATATCCTCACCGTAACATCAATGAGGAGCAGCATGACCCTCTTGTCATCCTATACATTAAGTGTTGGGTTTTCAGACAAATTTTCAATAATGAAGATAATAGAGCATTCGGCTACCAAAAAAGTGACATCTGTGAACTATGTGAAAAATTGAAAGTTGAAATAACAGCTGCACATTGTGAAAATAACCAAATCCTTGTTGAAGANAGCTGCACATTGTGAAAATAACCAAATCCTTGTTGAAGAGCTTGAAGTACAGAAGAATCATCACTTTTCTGAAGCAGCTGAGTTTTACAACCAATTGAAAAAAAATAGAATATACGAAGGACCAAATAACGTAATGTGCTTGTGTTTTGATTATGACAAGAACCACATTTGTATTTGAGAAGGCCAAATTTCTTTGAATTTTACAACGTTAAATTTCAAATATTTCACACAAATTTGTTTTTCGAAACTAAACGAAATATTACAAACTTGAACTTCGAAACTTAATTCAACACACTGGATCAAACAAAAAAGTTTAGTGTCAATAACAAAATATGTTAAAAACACATTTCATTAATATGTTATTTTTATAACTTTGAAATTGCCAACTCAGAAATCTATTTGACCAAATGCCGCCGCGCATCTTTAAATTTTGCAAAAGTATAATAACGTAAATTTTGGTAATTCCACGTAACTAATTTTTGTTTAATTGTTATTGCATTTCTCAAAACTGAAAACAATTGATCAGATAATAAGTACGCATTATCCTTGTTTAATCAGAGAAACAAACAAATTTAAGTTTGCAATTGTATGAGCAGATTTAGGGTAACATCATAAAACCATGAGATAGGGAGCATCCATTAATTACTTCAACAGTTAGGTGGTTTACATGAGCTTAATCGCATTGAATTTATTTCAGGTAGTAAAATATCAAATTTTTAGTAAACAATTAATTAACTAAATGATTTAACTAAGCACTATGGTGATTACAAACTCCCGTTACATTAATTTCGAATTACCGGGCGGAATTCAAAACTCATAAAAATTTATTAGTTTAATTTAATGAATACATTAGTACGTAGCTGACATCAAACACAAACGTATTCATTTGAAATAGTTACCGCTAAACCAATATCAACTTACCGGGAGTGGAATTACGAGTTTCCAAAATTTTCTATTCCAATGTTANAAAAAATAGAATCAATACGTTGAAACAGCTGTTATCAAACACAATCATACTTTTTTTAAATTATTACCGCAATGCAAATTTCGAATTACCGGGACCTAAATTGTAAACATCTTAAATTTGCTATTCTTGTTATAAATGCATTGGTACATAGCTGCCATAAAATATAATCACACTTGTTTGAAATTATTACCGCTAATCCAATATCGAATTACCAGGAGCGTAATTATTCAAACGATATGAATGCATTGGTACATAGCTGCCATCAAACATAATCATATATCTTATAAATTATTACGACTATACCTATATAAAATTAGCGGGAGAGGAATACCGAATTTCCAAAATATGCTATTCAAATGTCTTGAATGTGTTAATTCATAGCACTCATCAAATTTAATTATATTTTTTTAATTATGTACCAATTCATTCATACCATTAAAATAGCAAATTTTCAAATTTTTAATTTTGCTCTAGGTAATTCGATGGTGGCTTAGCGGTAATAATTTCAAAGAAGTATTTTTATCTTTGATGCAGCTACGTTCTAATGCATTCATTAGAGTAGCAAATTATGGAGGATGGCAATTCCACTCCCGGTAATTCGGTATTGGGATAGCGGTAATAACGATTTTATATGGTGGTAGTTGTATACCAATTTATTTTTACATTAGAATAGCATAAGTGAAAGTTGAAATAACAGCTGCACATTGTGAAAATAACCAAATCCTTGTTGAAGAGCTTGAAGTACAGAAGAATAAATACTTTTCTGAAGCAGATGAGTTTTACAACCAATTGAAAAGAAATAGAATATCCAAAGAACCAAATAACGTAATGTACTTGTGTTTTGACTATGACAAGAATTTACCTCTTCCAGTCACAAACATTACAAAAGAATTTTTCAATCGTCAACTCTGGTTTTACAATATTGGATTTCACGACCTGAAGACAGACCAAGGCTTTATGTATGTATATTCTGAGACTTTTGCAAAGAAGGGAGCAAACGAAGTTGTCTCAACTCTAAAGCACTTCATAGACCTTTTTGTAGCTGAGCACAGCGACACTTTGAAGTTCTTCTCGGATAATTTTGTTGGCCAGGATAAGAATAAGTTTGTATTGGGTTATCTCTACTCTTTACTTGAGGCTTGATTCAAAAAGGTTCACCTTTCTTATCCTGTTCCTGGTCACAGCAGAATACCTATCGATCGGGATTTCGTACAAATTGAGAAGTTTAGAAAGAACCGAAATAAATTTTCATACCCATCAGACTGGATTAAATTAATAATATTGGCTCAACCTACAAACCACTTCCAGATTATCTAAGTAGAGTACCCACTTACAGCCGATCTTGCGAATAATGGTTATCTTATTGCTTCAGTTTATGATTTCTATGGATTGAATGGCATCCTCAAGGATTCGATCCGTGATCCGACCACAGGGATTTGATCCGTGAGAGGATTTCTCTTAATGGAAGATGGCAGCTTTAGGTGCAGAGGAACAACACATGGCATCTGCGCGGAAGTTTTTGATCTTATGAAACCGGGAATTACAGCAGAAAATGTATTTTATCACGTTCAAGAAGTGCAACGTTCATATAATGGCTTTATTCCAGTACCTATGAAAAAATTCAACGATGTTACTAAATTGTTAAAAGCTGTTGATCTCACCACACATTACTTTCTACAGTTCACTTCTGCCCGGAGGAGTAGATCCGGAGTTTGAGTTAGGTCCTGAAGATTTAGTTGAAGGGCTCAAAATATTTGAGGAATTGGAATGAAAATTTATTCTTATTTACATACAAAATATGATATATGTAGAAAATCTATCAACTATTCGATTGGTTTATGTTATTCATTATGCCGATATTTTGATTTAATTAATATATGAGTAAAGTTTCCCGTATCGCAAAAGGACTTTTCTAAAAAATTAAGTTGAAATCTTAAATTTACTTGATTATTCCTCTCAAATTTAAGTTTTTCAAAATTTCAAAACTGAAATTTCTTCCAAAATTGGGATAAACAGTCTGAGTCAACTCGTAATAATATTAGCCTTGGTAGGAGTAATTCGAACATAAAAACAATTTCGGTTAAATTTATTTATGTGACGTAAAATTTTTTTGTAGAACATAAGTGTTCCCATGATGACTGAGAAATAATGCTGGTACCAAAATACTAATTCTGATTCGAATATTATTTGATGTATTTAGAAGAGTCCGTTACAACCTGTATTTAACACTTTAGAACGGAACGTAGATTAGAACGTAGATTACGCACGGAATTAATTTTGAATGAAAAAAATTCCAAGCAAGGGACTTTTCGTATTTTCATTTCAGTGGAGCTTAATAATGAAAATACAAAATTAAATTCTATTCTTGAAAAGTGTTTAATAAGGGAACACTTTGGTTCACCCACGGTGAAGTAGGCGTTTACAGATTACTTAAGTGCTAAACACCCTTAACTTTGGCACATTTAGAGGGAAGCGGGAAGCAACCTTTTGGTGCGTATTATTTGTTGGATAAAGGTGTAGGGTTTACTTATTTCCAATTTTTAATAAAATATCTGTTCCCCAAAATAATATTTTTATGTTAAAGATCATTCAAACCTAAGAAAACGAAAAGCTTAGGTCTCAACAATCAAGCGGTTTGAAGCTATGATTTATTGTAAATCAAGCGTTTCGAACTTAATTTGGTGGCGTTGGAGTAAAACATAAACCATCACATAATTATATACGAAAAACTTAATATTGAATGGATCATAAATTTCAACCCTGCAAACTTATTTTTTGTACACTTTGTTACTTGTGAATGCTGTTGCCTGTAGATATCATTAGGACCGAAAAATAATTTTCCTACTGGAAAAATTTTTTAATAATTTTGGCGGAGTAATTTGTTCAACCAAATTGGACTCGATCAAAAGGTGCGTGGACAATATTTTCAAGTTTTTGAACATTGAATATCCCATCTGCAAATTTTTTAAAGCATTAATATCCTTTCCGGTTCCCTATTAAGGTACCAAAATGACCTCTACTAAAGTTGTCTCGAGTGGTTAAAGGAGTATTAATTTCCATATATNTCCCTATTAAGGTACCAAAATGACCTCTACTAAAGTTGTCTCGAGTGGTTAAAGGAGTATTAATTTCCATATATTAATAGCAGTAACATTTTCCGATGCAGTCATCCGTGTCGCTACCAGTTCAAAATGAACACAAAATATGGTTTTACATGAAAAATTACCTTTGATCTAAAGGTTTGATTGTGCATAAAATTGTCATAGGAAAAAATTATTCCACTAACCATTTGGACAAACATTTGTGGAGATCATTTTGTGCCTTGTGAGCGAACGGTAAGCCTAGAAAACTTTGGGAAATTTCAAAATAGATTCAATTTTTTTTTAATTAGAAATTCTGTCGTTTTTTTGGCCAAAAAAACCGCCATTTTCTAAACCCCAAAAATCAGATACAACACATATTGGTTTTTTAATTTAGTTATTCACTTTAGTGCCTGAATTTAGCTACCCAGGACGTAAATTTTATTTGACAAGGCTAGACTGCTCAAACATGGACCTGAAAGAAGTAACACTCATATTTTGGCTAATAATTTTGTATTGTTTCAATTAGTTAGACTTCAAATTGACTGTTTTATTATTAGTGCAAAATCCCTCGGAAGCCTCTCTTGCTACCTGAAATAAAGGATGAAGTCCAACGTGAAAAAATTGAAAGGACTTGTTCACGACTGAAGCGTAAGGTAATTAGGATTACTTAGTTGGAGTTTCAATTTTTCACAACATAAAACCTAACCAGATAAAACAGACTAAGTAATTGTCTGACTTCAAAATAGTGTTAGGTTGCATTGGGCTGAGAGAAGTGAGCACCTTTTAGTTGACTCCAAACGATTAATTAAATTCCGTGTAAATATTTTCTTCTACACATTGTCATCCGACAGCGACACTTCAAGCAAATTGATAATAGAAATGAAGTTAACGTGCATCCAGTCTTCAAATTTTTGTTGGATTTTATCAACGAGTACCCACGTAAAAAACTAGTCCACTTTGGTTGAATCCAATCCAACCCTAAGGAAACTAATTGAAGAATTAAAATGTAGAGGATGAATTTTATGTTAGTTAGTCTAATTCTTCCATTAGATCCCTTCAGTTTGGAAAAGTTAGGCACGATCACATTTGTAACATAGACCAGTCTAAATCGGAATCACCTATCAATTCGAAAGAGAAATCAAAATCGAAATTCAATTTTCCATATAAACCAAATTTGAAATCGAAATCGAAGTCTAATTCTCCGTAAAATTTGAAATCGATATCGACAGCGAAATTCAATACTAGCCATTCGAAATCCATAACTTTTTAGACCCTTGATATCGAAATCGAAACCGAAATTCAAACTCCCAAAGTGATAGAAACCGAAGTTCGAATTCCTAAGGTGATCGAAATCGAAATTCAAAATCCCAAGGTGATCGAAATTGAAATTCTTAATCCCCAGATATCAAAATCAAAGTCCAGATCGAAATTAATATTCCATTCAAAATCGAAATCGAAAATCTTAATTCCCAGGTAACCTGCAAAGGGAAAAAATTAGAAATTGATATTTATTTATTTTGTGTGAAGGAGTCGTATGCAAGTTAGAGTGCAGTTTTTAACTTGTTATATTTTACATTTCCGCGAGAAACACGGACATTATTGTGTTGATGTTAAATACCTGTTTTCAACTCATTAAAATAAAATACATACAGTTTGGTACTTATTCAGGAAAACAAAATACATAATTTCAAGTTGCTCGAAATCGAAACCAGGGGAGACGAAATCGAAATCAAACTCAACTTTCAATTTGAAATCCAAATCGAAATTCAACACTAAGCATTCCAAATCGAAATCGAAATATAGACTCTCGAAATCGAAACCCATAACAATTAAGGTTATCGAAATTGGTATCAAAATTTTGCTTTTTATTTCGATTTCGAATGATCAAAATATCGAATTTTGATTTTGAGATAAGTTACAAGTGTGAGTACGATTGGCTTAATTTGAAACTTAAATTTTTTGATAAACCTTTTTGATACATGTACGATGTTCTTGTTGGTTGAAGTATTGCACTGTCCGCTGATTGCAATTATTCCTGTCATCTTAACCAAACATCTGACTTAAAACTTAAATCCAATCTAAACCCTATTACAGAGAGTACTCATATCATTAGCGGTAAGTCCCACAGGGTGCTAGAAAAGTCGATGGAGAATGGAGAAAGGTTTCTCATCCCAACCAAACCCCTAAATGATGATCCCACTGAATATTTAGATAGTTGCACCACGCGCTAATGGGAATAAAATGAATTCAAACCTGTGTATTCTTGATCCTAACCGAATCCAGAATCCAGAGATTTGAAAATGAGAAGTGATGATAGGTTGATGGTCAATCAAACAATGAATCAATGTGTGCGTTGGTGAGATTAGCGTCAAACCAGAAAATAAAGGAGCTAAAATATTTGGGCGCGCAAATGTCTAGCGGGAATTTGAGCGAAGGAGAGTGGATTGAGGGACGAACACGACGCGTTCTTTTTTCTTTCGTCTTTTACTAGCAATACTCTCTCCATGCTCCATCGAGTTTTCTAGCACCCTGTATATGTATTACTATTTGTTCAAGGTCGAAATACCAGGACACGATTTTAACAAGGTAAAATCTGAAATTAAGAGCCAGCTAAGAAAACAAGCTAAGATTAAGAAAAAAATAAGGTAGAAATCCAACNAAATGAGAAGTGATGATAGGTTGATGGTCAATCAAACAATGAATCAATGTGTGCGTGTGTGAGATTAGCGTCAAACCAGAAAATAAAGGAGCTAAAATATTTGGGCGCGCAAATATCTAGCGGGAATTTGAGCGAAGGAGAGTGGATTGAGGGACGAACACGACGCGTTCTTTTTTCTTTCGTCTTTTACTAAGCAATACTCTCTCCATGCTCCATCGAGTTTTCTAGCACCCTGTATATGTATTACTATTTGTTCAAGGTCGAAATACCAGGACACGATTTTAACGANTTCTAGCACCCTGTATATGTATTACTATTTGTTCAAGGTCGAAATACCAGGACACGATTTTAACGAGGTAAAATCTGAAATTAAGAGCCAGCTAAGAAAACAAGCTAAGATTAAGAAAAAAATAAGGTAGAAATCCAACACAAGCAAAAGAAGAAAAGAAGAAGTATAATAAAAAGTTAAAATCGTTCGAACTAAGTTTGAAGAACAAATAAAATTATTTTCAAAATAAACTAAAAAATGATACTAACATTATTGGCTTCAAAATAAACAGAAAAGTGTTGCTTCTTGAACGCGGTATTCTCAATAATCATTGTGCTTGTAATAAGTAAACGCTCTGAGAATTAACAGATTACAGTGGACCTCGCTTATTATGACCCCGGGTATAATGGAGCCACGGTTATATTGAACCTGAACCGCCGGTCCCTGCCTGGAGATAGCGAAATTAATATTAAAACCTTCGGTCATAATGAACTCGGTTAAAATGGACACTCGGGTGTAATGAACCATATCTTGCGGTCTAGCCCTTCATTTCACCATCGTGAGAGATGAACCAGACCCTATTATGTTGAAAAAGTTATGCCAATTTAATAAAATGCGTTGTGAATGCATGAAGAATTGAAGTTTTGAATCACTGCACCAACGTTTTTTCTATTATTCCGTGGCGCAGTGCACAAAATAAGACTTGTCGAAATTTAATTATCTACTATTTTTATCCACTGTTACAGCGTCTCTAAATCGTGAGTAAATCATTGCAGAATTCTGAACATAATCCACACAGTTTTATCTACATTTTTTTCTGTTCGAGTATGTTCTTGGTTTATTTGGATTGTGAGGCTGCAGTATCTAGAAAAAGAAAATAATTGAACTAAGAAAAGTCAAAACATCGGATATCATGAACATAACTTTAAACTTTATATTTGTTCATTATTCGGCTTTATTTGTTCTTTATACATGTTCATTATTATTATAATAAACATCGGGTGTTATGAACCGAATTGTCTGGTCCCTAAAATTNGTTCTTTATACATGTTCATTATTATTATAATAAACATCGGGTGTTATGAACCGAATTGTCTGGTCCCTAAAATTTCGTTATAGGCGAGGTCCACTGTATTTGGAAATTTTATAATTGAGGTTCACTGTCTGTCTTTGGAAACCAAATNTTCTTTATACATGTTCATTATTATTATAATAAACATCGGGTGTTATGAACCGAATTGTCTGGTCCCTAAAATTCGTTATAGGCGAGGTCCACTGTATTTGGAAATTTTATAATTGAGGTTCACTGTCTGTCTTTGGAAACCAAATNTTCGTTATAGGCGAGGTCCACTGTATTTGGAAATTTTATAATTGAGGTTCACTGTCTGTCTTTGGAAACCAAATAACTTAGAAAATTCTTTGATTTAAAAAGAAACAAATCTGAAAGTAGCACTTGAACCCTTCTGTAACAGATAATTCAAACTTTGCATATAGCTAAGAAGTTGGTATTTCGATATTTCACAGTTGAGCCTATTATCTTCATTATGTGTCGGATTTGGGACAAGGAACTTTACATAGTGAAAGTTTTACCTATATTTACTTAGTAAATGGATTAATTCTTCCGGATAATAAGGTTTGAAGCTGAGATAACAGAAAACGTGTTTGTTCCAATGGTATTTTTAATAAGATGAAAAATATTTTATTATTTCAAACAGTTCATGATTTTTCTCGATAAGTTTCGTTTACCGTGATGCTCCTTTTAATTGAAATATTTTAGATCAAAACTTTTTGAATTGGGTTTTTTAAAATGGGTTATTGGAATTGCTCGGTTTGTCGACGAAGGCAAAGTTCAAACTTGTATCCAGTTAGAACTAAAGACAAGTTTTGCCCTTTATACCACAGTTTTAGTCGACGGAACTAAAAAAGATGTATTGTGCTCAAAATGTCACGTATGAATTAGGAAGAAAATGAATGTTATTTGGCCTAAGTTTATTATGAATAGAAAAAAATTGAACAGTGCTAAAGGATCCAATATACAAAAGAATAACCACAATTATGAATCGAATTGTCAAGAATATTTTCAAACCAACCCTCAAATTCGATCGGACATAGACCTTTGCTTGGAAACTGAATCAGAACGGTCTTTGGCATCTCAGCCTGAACCAGTGTCTCAATATAGTTCATGTTCCTAACCGATTTCAGTATACTTACCTGATTTATGGTGACAATCTGACTCCGAGTATCCAGATGATGATATAACTGTACGAGATAATGAGCATATTTTTCAAGTCTATCATTTTCGCGGCAAGGCAATTGCGGCTTACCCGTAAACCCTTTAGGTATGAATTTAATCCTTTTTATATTTGACCTAGTAATTCAAATGAACCTCATGAATTGCAAAACTTAATTACTACTCGGCTTATGTAGGGCAAAACTCTGCAACTAATTCAGATAGAAGTAATCAAGTTTGTTTCTCATCGATATTTATTTCGAGCAGAACGAATTTTAAACTACATCTTCCTAAACTATTAAGCTATAAGTCAACTCAATCAAAATGTTTTTTATGTGGACTGAGGACGGATGGGAAGATTAGAATTTTTTTAAACGGACGCAAGCGGATTTGAAAAGTTAAAAAAGCTCGGATATCACCGCTAAACCGCTGCTGCCGCTCTGACCTACAGAACAAGAAGCTCAATGACGATGCATTGCAATTGCTTCAAATAACGAAACAGGGGTGTCATGTTGAACTTGATGAGCTACAAACGTGGAACTGGATTTAACCAATGACTCAAATAAAAAGGAAAAACAAATAGACTTGGATAATTCAGGTAAATGTGAGAATACTTATATTGGTTTATTTTTAGTTTCTCAACTATTTATTTTATTTGCAATANTACTTATATTGGTTTATTTTTAGTTTCTCAACTATTTATTTTATTTGCAATATAACCATACATTTATCATCCTTAAAAGAGCGTATTTTACTATAATTTACTAAAAAAAAATTGGAGAATGAGGATTATCAAGTGTTGACAGGCTTACCCAAGCTACATTTTCAAGCTACGCTCGAAAGTTTAGGGTCGGAAGTAAGATCAAATAAAAACCGAAGCCTTCGAAATGCTCTGGAAATATTTATGGTGAAGATGTGACTGAATTTCACTCATAAGCTTATCTAATTTTTATTTGTTATCGATAACATTTCTACTATAACCGAAACCATCGAGACTGTTTCTAAGGCTTTGCATAAAAATTTTGTGATCAAATACTTGGATTACAAGTACATCACAAGAGAAAAAATTGTTGAAAGGAAGTCTGTGAAAAGTTTAAAAAAATTGTTAAATGCTAATGAAGAACAACTGATTCTGATTCTTGATGGTACTTATTTGTACATACAAAAAGCAACAGACTTTGAACTCCAACAAAAGACATATTCAATGCAGAAGATGCGAAATCTGCTGAAGCCGATGATGATAATCACAACAAACGGCTACATTTTGGCTGTGGAGGGACTGTATGCTGCGATGGTGGAAATAATGATGCTAAAATACTTGATGAGATGGTTGAGCCATTTCTACCCCATATTTACACAAATGCAAGCCATTTCTACCCCATATTTACACATTATGTTCATGAAAATTATTTCTCATTGAATGAGTTGATACTATACTATTTCTCTCATTGAATGAGTTAATATCATATAATTTCTTTCATTGAATGAGTTGATACCATTTGAAATACACTTTTCCTCTAAGCTACTTATTACATACAAACATTTGCTCTCTTATTCGATTGGTTCTGCTATATCTTACAGTTTTTTTTTCTTTCTACACTCCAATCCCCTGAATTTTAGCATTACATATAGATTATTTAGTCATATAGAATATGAACATGAATTTACTCAAGTGAATTAATCTAGTTTTATCCAAAGCAGAAATCATGTATTCGGTCTCATGCAAAATCTGTATGTACTATTATGTAACTATTATATTAATTGGAGCAAAAACTTGTAGGATCGATTATTACAAAATTATACCACTATAATTTTTCGTTCATTTTTGTGGACAGTGCCATAAAAATATGTCTATGTGAGTGAAACGAATAAACACCCACACACAGACACACCCTAATTACAGTGCCAAATTCAAACCAAAGTGAAGTTTAAGGTAGAAAATTAAGAAAATTCAGTTAAGAATTTATATTTTTTAATTAATAATAAATATTAATTAATAAAATTTAACCAATATAGTTTACAGTCGGATAAACACTGTCGCGTTTTAGACTGGTACATGGTAGATACCAGTTTTAATATTTGCAAATACAAGATAAAGTAATCCTTTCTTTGTTTTATCTCGTCTAATATCTTAAATATATTATTAACTATCATACTAGAAAAAATGTAACAGATTTGTTTAAATTTTTCATATTCTGATGTATGGACAATACTTGCATGGTGAATACATTGAAACTTTCTTTTAGTTGACATTAGGCATGGAAACTGATCAGGTATGGAAGCCTAATAATAAAATTAGTTAGTTTATTTTAGTTAACTCGATATAGTACTATATGGGGGCAAACTTCTATCAAGAGACCTGGAGGTTGTAGTAATTGTACATCGACAAATTAGGGTTGTCGTGGGTACAATTACTACAACCTGCAGTTCTTTTTATATTTTTATTTCATTCTTTCACTTTTTTTCACCTCATTTAAGTTTTATGAGTAGTCTCATTTCTAAATTTGGTAGTGAAGCTCCATTTACAATTTTACGCTCGCTTTATCTGTGTAGTTTACAGTTTATTCTTTGAACGCAAGGTGGCGTATATTTCAAGGTTAATAAATTTTTACATTTTGTTAGCGTGAGAACAATGCTCGCGTCAGCAATTAACGCCGAAATTTAATTATAAACGCTGGAATTTTATCATACTCAACTGGAATTTCTAAAGTTGGGCATGATTCATTTGCTGTTCTCAACTTAACTTAAGTTTGACTGTCAGTCATCGGGTGACTATCAACAGGACAATTTGAAAAATGTCTCAAAGGTCAAGGAGTAAGTCCTATTGTTAAAAATATAATTCTAGATTAATTATTTTTTTTTACTGTGACTTAAGTATTTATTTTATTTTCATTTTTTGTACCAGGTAGTGAAAAGAATACACGAGAAAGTATCATATAGACCAATGAAATGTTCTTAACAGGAGTCAACAATATAAGGAAGCCTTGACAGACTTGACAAAAAAGCACATGGAAGAAGCCAACGAGAAGATCGCTGGAGCACAACCAGCGGAAGTCAAACCGCGGACAAAGAAAGGTATGAAAGTTTTATTATTATTATTTTTTTTAATTAAAACTATACTAACCACATATTTCTTGTTTATGGTTTTTAGGCACGACTGGTCAGAAACCTAAAAGAGTTATCTCTAAAAGAGGTTCAGAAGGGAAAGTTGTCGAAACCTCTGAAGGTAAGTTATTTTTTATAAATAAAGCCATATAATATTCAATATGCTTTCTTTCAAGATGAGTCATCTGGTGATGCCTTGTATCTGAAGATGAAGACGATGAAGAAGAAGGTAACGATGAAGATGTTACAGAAAATGATGCAGAAATAGAAGAAATTTTTTCCCGCCTCCAAGAAAAAAGAAAATTAAAAAAAAAGTTGTTGCAACTCGAAANATAACGATGAAGATGAAGATGTTACAGAAAATTATGCAGAAATAGAAGAAATTTTTTCCCGCCTCCAAGAAAAAAGAAAATTAAAAAAAAAGTTGTTGCAACTCGAAACCTAGTACGAGCATTCAATGACAATGCTGTNAACCTAGTACGAGCATTCAATGACAATGCTGTAGATATGGACTTGACAAATGTTCCTGGACCATCAGCAAATGGTAAAAGACCTTTTAGATGTGTCTTAGGAGATACGTGAGAAGTCCGTATTGACCCACAATGGAACTCCAACTACATCTTCATTCGCAAGTGGACTGAAACAGGGCCAGGGATTGGCGCTACAATAAAGGTTAATTTCATCCCCAAACTTCTAACGGCATTGAATGCTGCTTCCGATTACATGGGATATTAATTTATACTAATTATCTGTGTATAAATAAATGCATTAAAAGCAAATTATGTTTTATTGATTTATCATATTTGAAATTAAAATGAATAAATACATCAAAAGCAAATTATTTTTATTTATTCATCATATTTAAATTGAAATGAATAAATTAAATAAATAAATAAATAAAAAAGGGGGGTAGAAATTATGAAGTTAGTCATGAATAAAAGTAAATGAGGTGACAGAATTTGATTGTGTGGTAATTGTCAGGCTCATATCTTTCTAACTTTGCAGTGTGGGAGTTGATGACAAGCTCAACTGTGGACAAATATGGAGAAAGAAATAGCGACTCCACTCACTCAATTCTCAAAACTGATTAAGTTATTTCAGGACGATTTGAAGTGTCATACTGTAAGGTAAGTAAAGGCAAACTAGTTGAGTCTAGTTATATATTATAAAAATTGAATTATTAAACAGTACTAAAATTTATACTTCCTTTTCAAAAAACAAGGTGAAGCTCCTACTGCAAATGAAACAGCAACAGTGAATTTGTGGAAGACACAGCTAAAATATTCAAAAAATATTTACTATTTAACGTTGATCTGCGAGATGCATCAGACTTTGAATCATTTTTATTTAAAAATGAGTTCAATGAGATTCCAGATGTGGTAGACTATAATCATCTCACCTAATTTCCCTTGTTTGAGACACGCACAAGGTAGTTTACCGTTTCCCTCTTAATTCTAACTTTATCTCTATTATAATGAATGATATTTTTAGGATCCCGTGGAGAGTACCACATCAGACTTTGAAATTTATTTGACTAACAATGAGTTTTTTGAAATACCAATGGAACTGGATTATCTTCACTACACAGAGAACCTTCTGTTTGAAGATGATAATGGTCCGATAAGAAAACAGAGAATTGTAAAAGAAGTAAGAGTTAATTTAATTTGTGCAGAAAACTCTATTATAATGAATGATATTTTTAGGATCCCGTGCAGAGTACCACATCAGACTTTAAAAGTTATTTGACTAAGAATGATTTTTCTGAAATACCAATGGAACTGGATTATCTTCACTACGCTGAGAACCTTCTGTTTGNTTTGACTAAGAATGATTTTTCTGAAATACCAATGGAACTGGATTATCTTCACTACGCTGAGAACCTTCTGTTTGAAGATGATAATGGTCCGATAAAAAGACAAATAATTGTAAAAGAAGTAAGAGTTAATTTAATTTGTGCAGAAAAAATATAATTTCTTCATTCACAGTTATACAGGTGTAAAATTTGTCATCTGAAGTGCAGACAATTTGCTACGTTCAAGGCACACATGAGTGATTGCCAACGACGGAAGCATAGGAAAATTTGACCAATTGTAAAAAGGCACCTGCTAACATGTAGATTTTGTCCTCAAACCTTTTGAACAAGAGTTCAAAAAAAATATCATGTGGCAGTTCTTCACACTTCCACCGAATGCTCATTCCAGGGTATTGATATAAACCAACACCGTCAAATTCATCCTATGCAATTTGGAAATGGTGTTTCAAAGCAGTTTTACACCTAACTCTGTGAGAATCACTCCAGAGAATCCGTTCAAAAAGGTGACTGCATTTAAGGGATGTGTAAGAACCTTTCGTAGTGAATTCGACATGCCAGATTTACCTTTACAACAATACCTAGATGAAATCAAGCCTTAAGACTAGAATGTGGTGGTAAACGCTCTATCAGATTTGTTTGCTATTAAATCTCAGTTCAGCGTATTTGTCACGTTTCAAAGATTTCTCTTTCGTGACAAAAGGACAAAAGTGTATGAGTATCAGACAAAACCTATCAACTCTCACATGCTGATGTGCTTGAATCCACAATCATTTGACAGTTTATACGAGAAATGGTCTTGCAAAATTATTCAGACCCTGCAGATTTTTGGGAAATATGGATCAGGATGGACATTTCTAAATGTCACTGGAGCTGATATTCGTATTGGGTTGTTTCGTCCACAGCGTGGAGGATATGACAGCTCTATACCAGCAAAACTGAAGAACAAAAATGCATTGATCAATGTTCAGGCTGGAAGTGGAATGTGCTTCAAGTGGGCTTGTCTCCCCAGTTTACATCATAAGGAATTAAAGACCTGAGGAATCAAGAATGTTAATCGATACTCTTACTACTTACAGTTTGAAGGTCTGTACGATTTTGGATGTATATCCTATCCAGCAGAGATTCGTGACATTCCTGTTTTCGAGGTAGCCAATTCCCTCGCCGTTAACGTTTTCAGTTACGATGAAAATGAGGAGATTTTATCAGTGTACATTTCTCCTCATAACTATACCGACTATCATACTGTGAATTTATTGTTTATGTGCTACAGCGATAATNCAGTGTACATTTCTCCTCATAACTATACCGACTATCATACTGTGAATTTATTGTTTATGTGCTACAGCGATAATTTTCATTTTATTGCAATTTCCGACATTCATCGTCTTTTAGGCAAGCATAAGAACCATCGCCGCCTCTTCAAACCTTCCCTTTAAACCAACAATCCGCACTTGGTGATAAGTCATACATATTGAAACAGTATGTACTAAACTGCAGCAAATTCAAATTTCAAAATGTAACAATGCCGTCGGAATTGATGAATGAAAAGAAACCAACAGTATCATTCACAAATATTGCCAAGCAACTGAAAGCAGGCTTTATAGTTTACGCTGATTTTGAATGTTTACCAACAAACAACCAGAAACCCATACAGAAGCAGTCATACACTGTGAACGATAAGATACATACACCATCAGGATTTGCGTATGTTGTTGTTAATGTGAATCAAGAAATACACAAACAGCGAGTTTACAGAGGTGAGGATGCAGTAGACATATTCCTAAAAAATATCCGGCGAATAAAAGAAGAAATGTTTGAAATTTATAACAACCCCCAACCAATGACTGTAACCGATCGTGAGCAGTACGAGAGTGAAACAACATGCCATATTTTCAAGCATTATCTTTTAAATGACAAACTTCGTGAAGACTGTCGATTATCTGGTAAATACAGAGGTGCAGCTCACACTCAGTGTAATTTGGATTTACACCAAACTTTACAACTACCCGTTGTTCTTCATAATTTCCGGGGATACGACTCACATCTTATCATTCACGGATTTAGAAAATTTGGAGATTCTATTCGTATTCCTCGTTTACTTCTGAAAAGTTTGTTTATCCAAGTCGATGGGATTGTTTTTATCAACAGTTTACAGTTTATGAATCGTAGCTTGCAAGCTTTGGTTGATGACTTATCTAATATGAACGATAATGTGAACACTTTCAAATTACTGTTCGATAATTTCAAGACGAAGGAACGAGTTGATCTTTTGAAACAGAAAGGGGTGTACCCAAATGACTATATGTCAAATTGGCAGAAGTTTGACGAGATTACTTTTCCTTACATTGACTGTTTCTATAACCAACTGAAGGGTAAACCTCTCAGTGAAGTGGAATATCAATTGGCGCAAAATGTTTTCAAAGAATTTGACTGTAAGACACTGAGAAATTACCATGACCTATGCGTGCTCTCGGATACTCTTCTACTGGGTTGTGTATTTGAAAATTTTCGAAATATGTCAATCAGTTCATATAAACTATATCCAGTACACTACATTTCAGCACCTGGCTTAGCGGGGGATGCAGCGTTGAAGATGACAAATGTTAGCCTAGAACTATTGACCAATATTGACCAATATGAGTTCTTGGAATTAGGTATGAGAGGGGGTGTTAGTATGATTGTGAAACGTCAAGCAGAGGCTTGGAACAAGTACATGGTAAAATACACAGGAGAACCAGAAAGCAATGACCAGACCTATATCATAAGCTGGGATGTAAACAATCTTTATGGACAGGTAAAAAGTTACATGTCAAAAATAAACATCATACTCTAAATACTATTTTCCTTTTAGGCAATGAAAGCTAAATTGCCAGTTTCTGGGTTCAGATTTATGACGATAACTGAAATAAATTTTTTCAAAATTGAGGATGCTGGTGATGACTCCAATAATGGGTATATTTTGGAATGTTATCTAGACTATCCAGTATCTTTACACGAATCGCATAATGACTATCCATTAGCACCTACGAGGCTTGGAATAAACATGAAATCTCTGAGTCCTTATCAAAAGAAATTGATTGAATCTTTGGACATTAATTACGCTGAGCATCAGGAGAAGCTGATTCCCTATCTTGGCTAACGGTTGAATTACATAGTTCATTACAGGTACATAAGCGTAGAATTTATGTTAGTATGTAATATCCATTTGTTCTACCAGGAACTTGAAATTTTACATTTCAAAAGGAATGAAACTGACAAAAATTCATACAATTCTAACGCTCAAGCAAGTTGAGTGGCTTTCACCCTACATTGAGTTGAATCAGCGAAAGCGTGTGGCAGCAAAAAATTTGTTTGAAGATTCTTTCTTTAAGCTCATGAATAACACAGTATTTGGCAAGGGTAATTTCACAGAATAGAAGCTACAAATTGGAGGTGAATATAATAATGATGAACATGTATACTTCGTTGTGCAAGGATGGAAAATGTAAGACGTTGACTTCGAGTAAAAATTGTCAACAAGAAAGCCCAAGCCAATAGATTGATTTCCAAGCCTCAATACACAAGACTCCTTGGACAAGAATTTAGTATCATTTCATAAGGATTTAGCACACGTTACGTTAGATAAGCCTATTTACACAGGGTTTGCAGTACTGGACATATCCAAACTGTTCGTGTATGAATTCCACATGAACCACATTCAAAAGCAATACGGAAAATCAGCTCAGCTATTTTTTACAGATACTGATAGGCTGACCTATCAAATCCAAACAAAAAGACGTGTACGCAGATATGCAACAACACAGCTGCATATTCGATTTCAGTGACTATCCCGAGGGTCACTTGTTACAGAGTTCAGTGAATAAGAAAGTTATCGGAAAACTGAAAGATGAGAGTAGAGGAAAATCAATTTATAGATTTGTAGGGCTTGCTCTTAAAGTTTATTGTATGGTAATAGGAGAACAGCTCAAAAAGAAAAAAACTGCTAAGGGGGTCCCGAAGTTTATTCAGGAGAAGAATTTTCAGTACACGACATACAAGAATTGCTTGGAGCAACGAAACAGAATATATGAAAATATGACGTGTATGAGACCAATCAAGTACGTGATCTACACAATTGAAGAGAGTAAGTCAGCTCTACACGGCTTTGATTCTAAGAGGTACATTTTACCGGATGGGATTAACACCTTATCTTGGGGAAACATTTTACTCAATCATGCAAAGATGTTAATTTAATTTCTTTATGTACTTTAATATATTTCTAACTTATATAAATAGATGTTTTACAAATGTAGCTGCACAGTTAAGTTTAACCATTTGTACTAATATCAAAATGAAACAAAAATACATTTTTCATCATGATCATTATTACCATACCCTAAAGAGTCAAATAGGAAAAGGAGTGCCAGTTTTTCATGGAGTACGTCAACGAGGTGGTGGAATTGGCTCAGTTGTAGGTAGCATTGCCAAATACTCAATACCATTGGCAATAAAATATATATTTCCACACGCAAAAGCGGCTGCTTTCAGTACATTGTCAGATTTAGCAGCAAAAAAAACACCTGTAAAAAAGTTCTAAAAAGAAACGGTCTTGGGCTTTTGAACAATATCAAAGATGGTGTACTTACTGATGTAGAGAAAATCCAAATAGGTGGTGAAGTGCCAAGCAAGCGGGAAAAAATCCAAATAGGTGGTGAAGTGCCAAGCAAGCGGAAAAAAAATCCAATCTTCTAAAAAAAAGTTCTACACAAAAGGTAAAACTAGTATTGGAAAGAAAAAGAAAACACTGAGTCGTCGGGTTATTTTTTCATAATGTCTTTACTGCATACACTTTCGAAACCTGTCATAAGGGGTGTGGTTGAACTATTTTCAATTCCAGCGACAGACACAACAGTGGACTATACCATGTACACTGAGTACAGGCCTACTGTTAGTATGGCTGATTCTTCTTCCAAAATTGAATTTAAGGTACAGTAATTATTCCAATTGCGCAACGAACATTCTGCTCCCAGTCGGCGAGTACCGTGTATGTTCAAATTTTTGGAGGGAAATTTTTACTTCAAGTCACAACATAAGTTTAACTCCTTTTAAAAACAAACACCGGTACTTACTCTTTAACTTAATACATTATTTCACACACTATGCGAACTGATTTTTATCCGGTGATTTTAAAATTGTTAATTACAGAAAAGTTTATTTTTCTACATTTGTAGGGGTTTATGGGTTTGCTCAAAACATTTTCCTCTATCCAATGACTATCTTCATTGACCTCAAGAGGTCATCAATTTGGCTTAATAAATAAAAAAATTTTAAACTCCATGCCAACGTGGATAATAGTTTTTAGTATACGTTGGATGCTGCGCGACTGGAAAAACGTCCAGTCAACGATTCTGAACTTCGATGTTTCGTTTTGCATTCAAATACAAAATCTGAGCAAAAATCAGCCGGTTTCCGCAACCCTCCCGTGTCTTCCCCCATCTCTCCCTTGTTTTCCCGCATCCATTTTGTGGGTTCCCGCAACCCTCCTGCAAAATTCCCCAGCCGTCCCGTGGGTTCTCACAGCTCTCCCATGGGTTTTCGCAGCCTTCCTATAGCATCTTTCACCCATTCATTATTTTCCCTCACCTCTCCATTGGATTGCCGCAGTCCTCCCGTGGGTTCCCACAGCCCTCCTGTAACTTCCCTTATCCCTCCAGTGGGATCCCGCAGCCCTTCCGTGGCTTTCCTCAGCTCTCCACTGGTTCCTCAGCCCCACCATAGGTTGCCGCAACCCTCTCGTGGGTTCCCGCACCTCTCCCATGGGTTACTGCAGCCCTCCCGTGGGTTTCCGCAACCTTCCTGTAGCTTTCTTTAGCCCTCCCGTGGGTTCCCGCAGCCCTCCATTGGATCACAATTGGTACAATCAAAATTACATTAATGTAGAATTACTTTTTTGCCTCCCAATACTACGAGTAAAAGCCAACCGCTTGACGCTGGTATTATTAATTACCTGAAATGCTATTATTCAAAATTAATTATAAAATTTCTTGACGAAGGGCACAATTTTGCTCATGTCACTTTTGCTCGTGGTATTGAGATTGTCTGTCAGTCGTGGAACGTTGTAAAAGACGAAACTATAACCAATTGTTTTGCTAAGACTGAGAAGTCAGAATAAATGCACCTAAGCGAAGTATTACGGTACTTAACGGGAGAAGGGAGTAGCTATAAGTTGATATGGCCATTCATAGTTCGTTGCGCAATTGGAATACTTACTGTACTAGGGAATGTCAGTCATTACTTGGATCTTCATGANTAGTTCGTTGCGCAATTGGAATACTTACTGTACTAGGGAATGTCAGTCATTACTTGGATCTTCATGACAATTTTTTGTACTTAAAAGTGCAGGTTGTTAACAGTGATGTGACAGCGCTTACTGAATCATCAAAGGTTGGTGTGTGCAACCTGTTTATGCATGCAATGTTTTCTCAGTTGGACATTTACTTCAATTCTCATCTGGTATCCACAAGTAACAATGCTTATGCTTATAGGGCTTACATTGAAACACTACTGTCATATGGGAATGAGTACAAAGAATCTCAAGGAACTTGTGCCTTATTCTACGCTGATGTTGGTAATGCAGAGGCAAGCTCGGACAATACTGGATATGTCAAACGCAAGACTTTTATCGATAAGTCTAAAAAAGTAGAACTGAACAATACAAAACCAACAATTGTCTATTCATTTTTGACATTGTTCAAACGCCTGCAGGGGTATCATTACTTACTTTGAAAAAAACGGGCAATATTAAACTAGATATCCAATTTTCAAACGCAACTGTTGGAGCTAAGCATTGTATTGTATTCTCTGAGTATCAGGCTGTACTTGAAATCGAGAAATATAANAAGCATTGTATTGTATTCTCTGAGTATCAGGCTGTACTTGAAATCGACAAATATAGACAAGTCATCATCACACGATAGACAACACAGAACTTCGAAAAATACTTTTGTCAACAATAGGCTGGAGTTATGAAACCGGTTTATACGTATGTGACCAGCTTCATTTTATTCAAGTATCCCAGTTTGCCATAATTGTTAATTCAGATTACCAATTTCACGGTGAAATGCATTGGTGTGCAATGTTCAAAGAAAAACCATCTGAATATGTAGAATTTTTTGATAGCTTTGGTATACCTGTTTCATTTTATTCAAAGCATTTTAGGAATTTTTTGGTTTCAAAATCAACTCAACTAGTCTGTAGTAACATTTAGTTTCAATCGTTTGACAGTTTTTGCTGTGGTAATTATGCTGCTTATTTTCTAATCAACCGGTATTTAGGTCGTACATTTCATGACATTAGTAGTGATTTCAGTAAAATTAATTTAAAGATGAACGATGACATTGTGACAAGATTTGTGAGGGATAACTATCACACAATACCCACGACAAGTTTGGATTCTCTAAAGCACCACTATGATGAATTGGATAACAGTCTCCATATTGTACAACTATTTGTTCTGCTCAAGCATATAAGGAAGCACACGTTATGAAATTATATCATTTAAAGATTTATTTTTCAATAAAATGGTTGAACCGAAGCTATTAAAATATTATTTTGATTTATCTCACCCTATTGGATTGGGGAGCTTCAAAAGAGTTCACCAACATGCAGCGATATCTAAAAAGAAAATTCAACATTTCTTAAGTACTCAAGATACATACACCAGGCACAAACAACGTAGACTCCGTTTCCGAAGGCGAAAAGTAACAGCACCTGGGCGGAATTATTTGTGGCAGGCTGATTTGATCTTTGTGCAAAAATATAAAAGGCAAAACCGTAATTTCCAATACTTGCTTACTGTTATAGATGTTTTCAGCAAATATGGANTTCAAACATTTCTTCTTTTATTCGCCGGATATTTTTTAGGAATATGTCTACTGCATCCTCACCTCTGTAAACTTCGGGGATAACTGAAGCATTTGATACTATATTTTCAAATCCTAACGCTTTATGCAAATACTTGCAATGTGATNCTTCGGGGATAACTGAAGCATTTGATACTATATTTTCAAATCCTAACGCTTTATGCAAATACTTGCAATGTGATGAGGGTGCTGAATTTTTCAATAGAACGTTCACCAACTATCTGACTAAAAAAGGGGTTACTTTGTACCACAGTTTTTCAGAACTAAAAGCTTGTGTTGTGGAAAAATTTAATAAAGCTTTGCTTACAAAAATATCAAAATACTTTACGTTGAGTGGGAGAAAAGAATACTTAAGTCAACTACCTAAAATCTTGAAAGCATACAATTCATNAGCTTTGCTTACAAAAATATCAAAATACTTTACGTTGAGTGGGAGAAAAGAATACTTAAGTCAACTACCTAAAATCTTGAAAGCATACAATTCATCCATACACAGTTCAACTGATCATCGACTAAAAGATGTTAACATTTACAATGAGATGGATATCTGGATGCATTTAAATAGAGATTTGTATACTCGCAAACATAAGAAAGGAATACTCTGCCTATATGACCGAGTGAGGCTACGACAACTATAATGCATATTCGTGAAGGGATATACTCCATCCTCAGCTGATATTTTTGAAATTCGGGAAGTAGTGAAGTCTATCCTTGTTACATGCTGAAAGACAAAATGGGGGAGGAGTTGTCTGGTATATTTTATGAACAAGAGTTAGTGAAGGTTGAGTAGTGATAAATATGTTAGTCTCTGTTGGAGTGTGAGACGATCAAAATGTCATTCTTCGTGATATTACCGTCAAACGGATCTCAAACATATTACCTAGATAATAGGATTGGTAATTTTACGATCAAACTTTCGTCTACAATAAACATCGACACATCTAAGTATACTGTGGGACTAACCAGGATTACGTATGTCAATTCAATAAAACCNTTGAGTAGTGATAAATATGTTAGTCTCTGTTGGAGTGTGAGACGATCAAAATGTCATTCTTCGTGATATTACCATCAAACGGATCTCAAACATATTACCTAGATAATAGGATTGGTAATTTTACGATCAAACTTTCTTCTACAATAAACATCGACACATCTAAGTATACTGTGGGACTAACCAGGATTTCGTATGTCAATTCAATAAAACCTTTAACTGGAAAAAATCTTGACAATCTTATATGTATAACTCATGCCAATACAGATACAAGGGATTCCGAATATAAAGAGTTATTTGTTCCGATATTACACTACAGCAGTATTGATCATCTTCTGGACATTATAAATGACACACTTCGGAAATTAAAATATACTGCAATTCAATTTGAGTTTGATCAGCAAAGGAACAGAGTTCAACTTATTTTCGACCACAAAACAAAAATTAAACTAAGTGAACGGCTCTCTGATGTGTTGGGTTTCAATGGGGTGAAACGTTTTTTCCATTCTGATATAGTCAAAAACACAGGTTCCATCAAAACAAGAGTCTGGAGTTCGTTTACTAATGACCTGAGTGGAGGGCGATATCACATGTTTGTCTATACTAATATCGTGGAACCTCAGATAGTAGGAAGCTCTCGTTCCATTGTTGCGGATGGTTAATTTACGAGGTAGAGATGGAGAAGCAGTAACAGAAACGTTTCAATCACCTTACTATCTACCACTCTCCAGATCAATACTTGAAAGCATTTTCATTACAATTTGTGACGCACACGGTGAAGAAATATCATTGGATCGATGTCACCGCTACCCTGCACTTTAAGCAAAGCAATGATTGATGAAGTATTGGACATTCCTGACTTCAAATTCATACACCTTTTCTCCAATATTATAGTTGCGGGTTTTCAATGCGGGAAAACAACGCTAACGTTATCAATTCTTAAGAATTTGGATCTGTTGGTATTCTCCAATATAGATCGCATAATCTTATCATACAAAGAATATCAAGCATGCTACCAAAACATTAAAAATGTAGACTCACGAATTGAATTCATGAAGGAGTTCTAACAAAACTGATGAGCAATCAAAATAATTTGCTGATTATTGTTGACCAAATGACAGAATCAATGAAAGATAAGGATATTCAAGAACTATTCACTTCAGGAGTTCATCATAGGTCAATATCAGTCTTCTTTTTAGCTCAGAACTTGTATGCTCAAGGCAGATTTGCTCGAGACATAAGATTGAGCACACACTATTATATAATTATCAAAACTCCTACATTTAGTTCACAAGTTCAGTACCTTGGAAGACAATTGTTTCCAGAAAACCCTATACTTGTTCCTTTTTGAAGCATATAAGCAAGCAACAAGGGACCCTTATTCTTATCTGTTTGTTAGTTGTCATCCTGCCACGCCTGACCTTTTAAGGGTGCAAAGTGGTATACTGCCAGGAGAGAAGCATATCATATATCAGCCAAAATGATATATGTTGTAGATATGCGAGGATACTACATAAATAGAAAGTTCATAGTCAAAGAAGTTGCTATTGGTGTTGTTGGTGAAGGTATCAAGCATTATATTTTTGCCCCACCTGCATTACTGTGTAAATTACCATTTAAGGTTCAAAATGTTATTTCCTATGTTGAGCACAACATTGGTATCCCATAGAATGTAGCCAAAAAGACGAATTCAGTCGAATCAATGTAGTAGCCTAATTTCAATGTTGAGGACCAAGTGTATATAATTGGGAAAGAAAATAAAAGATTCTTGTTGGATTTTTTACATCTGAAAGAAGGTGTTACCCTCTACACGATTGAGCATTCTCTAAGATTTAATTATGGGTATATATAGCCAAATTTACTCTGCATCTCACCATTTCATTGCCAGCTTGGCCGATGTGCACTGTATAATGTGTCAATCGTTTTACAAAATCTCAGTGACTATCTAGTGTAATAGATAGAATACA
>NIPM01000290.1:2547-65859 GCA_002738285.1 Holacanthella duospinosa
GTTTGGAAAACGTTTGAGAAAAGGAAATGGCGAAAGATAGTTTTTTGGACCAAAAATTTTAAACAAGTTTGAATTAATCTCGATGTGTCGTTTGGTGATAGGATGGTCTGCGTCGAATCTATATCCTCCCACAGAGCTCCAGAGAATGTTTATTACTACAATTGAGAGTCTTGTTGAATTCACCTTCCAAACCCCTCCGCTGACTTTCGTCTCTTTCCGAATTTCGTCGACAAGGAAGTCAATTTCGTCCTTTATGATTTTCTCCATTGCACAGGATTTTCCAAATCCAAAATCACGAAGATGCTTGACAGTATATTTCCTTTGTTCCTCCCATACATTTCCACAACCAAAAATGATGCCTAAACAAATGGTACCTAAGTATAAAATTTATCGCTGTACAAAAGGGTTGTTCAAATTCGTACGTACCCAAGTTTTTCTGAAAGCTTCTTTGTTCCGTGAACAGAAATCTAAACCGATCTATCGTTGTCTCCGGTCGTTTCAGCAAATCATTCATCGCTTCGAACGAAGTCAACACAACTAAAAATTAACAATCATAAAAGTTTAATCAGCATGTACACGAACGATGCATCGAACCACAACATCTTGGCCTGCAAAAATTAATGGCAAAACATCTGCTACAAGATTGTCGCTCACTTCTCATCAGCAGAACTTTTGAGTTACTTATATTCTGGTAGCATAGACTTTGTATAGTTTGCGTCATACCCCCTAAGACAATATCACATGGTGCTCGCGCTTCAAAAACAAGGTTAGTAAATAACATTTCCGAATATCTCTGTTCTTAACATATTTAACAGATGATCAAATAGCTGTTCGCATTTTGATTAGAAGGAACAAGTAGCAACATGTGTTATTGCCGAGCTTCCCCGTCCAATTTCACTTACAATAGGTGAAGACTGCTTTGTAACAGATTTACTTGCGAATTTTACTAGATTTACTAGAATCAGTAACGACTTTAATACTAGTAATTGAAAATCTTCTACAGCATAGACGACCTTATACAAAGTACAATATAATAGGAGCGGTAAAAAACATACAAAGACACAAGTATACTTTGGAGGCATGCGTAGCTTGAGTATTCATGAAATAAAATCTCTGGTATAGACTAATATTAGCTATAGCAACTAGCTACAGAGTCAACTTAAAAATACTTCCATATCTATGAAAACCTTAATATTTAGGAAGCTAACATGTCCCTATTCCCATGAAATGAACCGCAATTCCGAACAGATACGAATGGATGTCAGATTATAAATCTAACATCTATTATTGGCAATCAAATCGAACTTTGCATAACTTTACAAATTTGTTGCAGTAAAATATAAATTTTTTAAGTATAATTTATTCAATGCTGTTGGTCCGGATATGAACAAGTGATACGTCAATCAATAAAAAATGTTCACTTTAATATCCGTTTGGTCAATGTATGTAAAGAAAATATTTAAAAGTTTCGGCAAAATAACAAGAAAATATTTGTCGTCAGTTGAGAATAGGTTAATCCTGCCATGTCTGCCTCTAGAAACAAAATCAGATTAAAAAGGCATTGGCACACTTCTGGTGCGCATAGCTTCCGTATTCTGCTCGCGTTATACCCGCGGTGAACTTATACACCAGTCTTCTTGTGCTTCACCACATGCCATATTGTTAAGTCCACATTGCGTCGCAGAACGAGATAAATATAGTAGCCAGTGATCAATACTCGTAATAGTTCGCATGTTGTTCATGGCTTCTGCGTAACTTCACTTGGTTCCATTTAGCTCTGCGCATGCATGAAACTACGTGATTCACCTGGCACTACAAATTTTTTCGATCCTAACTGCATTTCCAAATGGATCTTCTACAGTTCTACATGATCATAACTTTCTTTACGTGGATTCGCATCGCTAACGGAAGCTAGTGTTCCGCATAGCGCAGCTGAGTCAGTATTTTTTTTCACTTTCCAATTCCCTGTCGAATCCTGTAAACAGAAATTATTCGACAGGCTTGTCTAATCAATTCTACACACTATAGCACCATAATTCTAAAGAGAAGGTTATACATAGCTCTGTGCACAACCTGTTTAGAATTTAAAAACTCGGGTTATGTCAGAATTGTACAAAAATTTAAAGGTTTGTACTAAAGTATAATAAACAAGCCTTACAGTTAAAGAAAGAAGGTTACATTGTTCCCAGAGATTTATAATATTCATTTTACATATTAAAAAATAACTTTTAACTCTATTTCTTAAATGAACTAAAACTCTGGTAAACGAACCTTACTTACTTTAAGAAAAAATAAGACAAGGAGTCTGTCAATTCAAATTTAGTAAATTATTTAACTTACTATTTATATGTGTTGCCCAAACTGAGATACCGAAGTCAATATGTGATATTGCAAATTTATTTAGAGAGATTAAGAATGTGTTTTGTTTAAATGTTCTGAATTTTTATGTTCTGAATTTGCACATGCTGAAGAGGCTTTATTACTAACATAATTTACATGTAGCTCCATATTGGTACTGCTTGCCTATTAAGTGTTCTATATGTGTCACCTGGTTTTGAATCATCGTAAAATTTCATTAATAGAGGAATTTAAATATTAAGTTTAGGTCTGAACAGACCTAATTTTTCTCGACTTTCACACTCTTGGTTTGAGTCTGCGTTTGCTGTAACTTAAGAGGTTTAAATATGAAGTCCAGACCAACATTTCCGTGATTGTTAGTACGCAACGATAAACCACCCGTAAAATTTAAGAAAACTCGTTTCAATCTTAATACTTTAGATGACGAGCACTGTTTCAACTTCCGGTTACATAAGAATGATCAGGTGATTTTAAAAGTTGTTTTTATTTTTTATAACTTTGTCTACATTTGAACTTTACCTTCACTAACAAGCAGATTATGTAAGAATTTTTTTTTCACGCGAATTGTAAAGTAAATATAATTCTTACATATTCTGCATGATACTGTTTGTTTCTGTAAAAAAAATGTTTTTGATCATTATAAACGTCTTTCCAAAATGGTTTTCTTTGATTAGTATCCACAGAAAATGTATTAACTGACTGTGTGTTTGGACCCCACACTTAATTTGATTGTTTCTTAATTTATTTGGACCCAGCACTGCATTAATTATTAAAATCATTACTAAATTAACGATTAGTAATAAAACAAATGAAACTATAACTTAAATTTTTCTTATAAACTGAAGAAAAACAAAAAACAAAAGTCTTGGTTTGGACTTAATTTCAGACCTAAAGTGAGAGGGAATTAGGTCTGGAATTGAGTTTTTGAAAGACGGACTAAGTTTAGAGGAAATAGAAAGTCTTTCTACGTCACTGATTCTTGGCGCCAATCTCACAATTAGGTTTGGGTCAGACCTAAACCTAATATTTAAATCTCTCTAATGTCACCCCACTCATTTTATCCATTTTCAGGCATTCTTGCATAACTTCCTCATTTTTATTATTATATTTTACATATTTTGCATAAGGTCTCAAACTCATGTCATCCACTCCAAATCGAATCACAATATTTTATTATGTGTTGCAAACATATTATAAATCTGTCTTCTCCGTCCGTCCGTCGGTGCTTTAACTTAAAAACGAATGGATGGGTCGAGATTTAGTTTTCACTAGTACAGAAAGGAAGATTAAGTCGGAGACGTGGATACCCTAGATCACCAACCTCACTCGTAAATTTATATCTATTCTATCTTGTTACCATACAAATTGGTGTGTACATAATGGAAAGGGTGAGGTGGATGATCTAGGGTATCTACGTCTCCGACTAAAAAACTCTCTCTGTATATAAAGCTCATATACTAGGAATGGAAAAGTCTGAACATGACCCATATTCGTCAAATCTGATCTAGTTTTTTTTTCACTCAAGACTTCAATTTTGACTTATGGGAATTTGCATGCTAAATTATAACTCGATGATTTCGATAACCAATGGCTGAATCGATATGGGGTTTTCACTACGGTATAGCCCATGCTTCAAACCCTACCCCGCATGCAACATTACCTTATACCAGGCATTACCCAACACCGGCCATTATGTTATCCTCGCACATTACACTACCCCCGGCATTACCCAACCCCGACATTACCCAACCCCGACATTACCCAACCCCGACATTACCCTAGTCCTACCACCAAACCCTCCTCCCTATCGACCAACTATTCTCCCTACTGTTCACATTCCTCCTGACGTTGTAGGTATTGCTACACAAGTTTATCCCCATTTACAACGGTTTATTACATTTCTTTTCTTCTACAGGAAATAAATGTGGGGTTGCTTAGGAACACCTTGTGATTGAATGATAGCTGAGTAGCATCATATCCTAAAAAGAATCACAAAGATTAAAAAAAAATCCGATTTGTTTCGAGACAGACTTATTTCACTCTTCTTCCACTATAATTGTCTTCATATCAAGTTTCCCATTGTAGCTCACTTACATCGCTATTATTTTATGGCTTGTTACTTGATAGTGTTCATTATTTAACATCGTTTATGCGTGGAAAAAAAATTTTTAAGTCCCATATTTTACTTTATTTGTCACTTTGATTTATGTATGAATAGCCTATTACATAGTATATATTTCTTATAAATCTTGATTTTCTTCTTTTTTGCATTAATGAGTAGGTGAACCAATCCAGTATTTTGTAATTATATGAACACCTAATAAATTAACTTTTGAATGAAATTAATTACAATTCACTAAGCATATTAAAAAAAATTTTTTTTTGAATTGTTAATGTTTACCCAATCAGGTTTGAAAATATCGCCTTTTTTCGTCTGATGTGTTGAATTTTAATTTTGTTTAATTGGATTGCATTGAATTGGATTATATTGAATTGGAATACGTCAGTTATCCTTGGGGTATTTATATTGGGATGCATTACCCGAGTTTATAAATTCTACACAGCGCTGAGTATAAACGTTTGTGCATTTATGGCACTATAGTCTGTCGAATTGATTAGACAAGCCTTATACAAGATTCGAGTGGGGATTTAGAAAGTTAAAAAAACTCACTCCTCCTCATTTTTTTAAACTCAATAACTGCTACCAGATTCGAATCCACCAGCACTCAACAGGAACCATTTACATTAACTTCTACGCCATATCACTTTTCATTCGATTAAGAGTAAAATACCGACTGCTCACCAAAAAGTTACTTGTCACAAAAGATTGTGAAATTTGACTCCGTTGATTTGGTTAAAAGAAAAATCTTTCGTAAGAAAATCTTTTTTTAAATTTTTTTAAACTTTTCAATCCTTGTCTTTGATCGTCATGAAATTCCGTTAATCAGACGATAAATAAGACCCCATAGATGCATGTGCCTTAGTTCATTTCATTAGCAAGATTTAAGAAAGAATCCGTAGTATAATTATTGCAAGTCAAATTCAATTTTACAAAAAAAAGTTACAAACTTATGCCATTAACAATACTGGTGAATTTTAAACAATTTTTGGTCATTGTACTATTTGTCCAGACAAAGATTGGAGATAGTAACAAACCACAATGTTATCCCACTAGAGGGCATTGCTCTGAATTTCTCTAATTTGTTTTGCATAAAATATCATTGACAGTTTCTGTAGAATTTATTCTGGTTCACTATAAAATATGGTTGGTTCGCTAAAAAATTTTATGAACAAACTATGTTGAATTTTCTTTAGCGGTTTCTCTTAGACATAATTTGTACTTAATCGATTGTCCACAATCAGTTCAATAGAACTCTATGTCTGGCCTATGCCTAATGAAAGAGAACCGATTCGTCAGAAATCTTTTTAGACAGGATTTCTGCATAATTTTAAAACTCGGGTGTGTACTGTCCTCTCCACTCATTCATCAAGCTGAATTCAGTCGATAATCGTCTAAACTATTTTCATGCTTTTAATCGATATTTCCATAGCAACAAATTTTTATGCATAGAACTTACCAAACACCTGTACTTCATACGATTAATCATACAAAAAATTGTTTTCAATTTTTGAAATTTGAGATTAAAACTAGATTAGCTAACCTGCGTAAAATGAACCATAACCAATTGACATGACTGGGCCATATTTCTTTGCAAGTCCGCTCAGTTGAAGATGAGGATAAACCCGATCGATCATAAGCATTTGTGGTAAACTACCCAAAATCGGCCATCGAATTGGTCCTGGATATAATTTAAGTAATCCTTACAAATGATGGTTACTTTTTGTTTTAAAGTATTTCTATTACCTGGCGGAAGATTGTCTATGGAATAGTATTTTCTTTTCCAGAAAATGAACATGAAAATCGTCAGGAACCCGAACACAATAAACTGAATCATTTTCACTTAGGCTCTATCTTTCACAATAACTAAACTGCCTCAACTAACTTTCAAACTGAATAAACTTGCATTGGAAGATTCTATAATTATCCAATGCAAAACTGCTGAGCAAAAAGTCTTGACGCCCTTGATGCATTTGAAGTTTGTATTCAGCATCCATGATCTCATTGATACTAACAGTGGCAATCAGACATATAGACCTTTCGGATATAGCACTAAAAATAATGTAAAGGAATATCGTGATTTCGCGACTTAGAGAATTTTCGATAAATTATAATTAGTAAGGTCCCTAAATCTATGCGTCTTGAACCACAAAAATTGTAAAGAAAGCAGCAATTTTGCGTTTAAATGTTTTAAAAACATCTGAATTAATTAAATGGAAATTAATTAGTGATTTTAGTTTAAAGTTTTTAACTACCCCTTAAATCTCACACTTCGGTTGATGTCAACGGCTTGGCTCTTCTCTGGTTAAGCTAGACTGCAAAAGTATCAAATGTGTAAAGTAATTGGTTGATTCAAAATTAAATAGAATCGACATCGTGTTAAAGCAAATTCACATCCTGAGTTGGACATGGCTCTTCTTGAACTTGGCTCTTCTTGGTTTACTATGCAACGAAGTCAAAATATTCCTATCAGTGATCCTTTACTTGTTGACAGAGCAAAGGAATTCGTCGCGAAATTTGGAAATACTAAGTTTGCGTCTTCAACAGGAAAACTTACAAATTTCTGGATAAAGCGCTTCAAAATAAGACATGGCATCACATTTAAAAACATCTCAGGTGAATCAGGATCTGCTGATCATTCAATTGTAAATGACTGGATAGAGAATACCTGGCCAATCGTCTCAGCAGGATATTCAAAGAATCAAATTTTCAACGCAGACGATTGTGAATTGTTCTGTCAGTTGCTTCCTGAAAAATCGCTTGGATTTCGAGGTAAACTGTTAAGTACAGTGCGGTTTGGCTACGAGACAATCGTTATAATCCCAACACGAATGGTCTTATAACCAAAGTGCACTGTGGTTTAATTCTATTGCTCGCATGTCTTTTTTTGAGAATAATTTATTCATATTTAAGGTGGAAAATGTACAGGAGGAAAGCTCTCAAAGCAAAGAGTTACACTTTTCTGCTGTGCGAATTCTGATAGTTCGAAAAATGAAAAACTTGTTGTTGGGAAGTCTAAAAGACCTCGGTTTTTTTCCAAAATACAAATGAAGAAACTTCCCGTTACCTACAAGGCTAATAATAGGTCATGGATGACTAGAGTGTCATTCACAAATTAGATTTTTGATTGGGATCGAAAGCTTCAAAAGTCTAAAACTTCAATATTGCTTCTCATAGACAATTGTTCAGCTCATAGAAATTGTCGAAAGTCTATTAGGTAAGAAATTGTTTTCGAGAGTTTTAGTAACTAACTGACTTTTCAGTAACTGCCGGTTTTCAAATATTATTTTAGAAGTAAGAAGAATGTGAGGAGGACGAAGAAGGTGAGCCTGAAATTGTTTTGAAGTTCATCGAGAAAGCGACACTTTCTGAAGCGATGGCTAGCCTTCAGGGATAATTCTCTTTTGACCGCCTTTTAACTGACGGTTAGCTAACCAGCTTAACCGCGAGAATTAGAACGGTTCGAAACTAATTCAGACGGGATTTTGGTTATCAGTCGGTTATGGTTATGATAGTTAAGGAGAGGTGGAGTTTGACTTCTACTTAACCGTAGTGGAAAACTTTAAGTTAATTTATTTTCTATCAGTGATAGGTGTTACTTTAATCTTAAAATTTGATAATCGACGAGCCTATATTCCTTGGAGATATTCAATCGATTAGTGGTAAGTCGAAATAATCATTCGATTGAATCTTCATTACCTTACACAACATTTGATTAAATAATTTTTTAATTAAGCAAGATAAGGGATACTAGTCCTAGTATGATATCCACCGAATTATGTGGAGGTAAAATAAGTACTACCTTAGCATCTAACAATCACGGTTGGCGTTGCCATAGTCCAGTGACTGGGGTTGACACAACCGTGGTTCCACCCACAATCAGAAGTTGAATAGTTGACCTTTGAGTGCGTTCATTGCACTCAAGTTGGATAGACTCACCAATGTGCGATGGTAGAGAGGATTGACGTCAGAGATAAAATGAGTATTGCGTCATCCTACGTCTGATACCAACCGTCCCTACCACCGTCTTACTAAAGTGATGGTGGTAGAAAAGGTTGATGTCAGAGATAGCAGGGGCACGTGCTAATTCTACCTCTGACATCAATCTTCTCTACTATGGTCACTTTAGTGAGACGGTGATAGAGGGTTGAATGTCAAAGGTAACATGAGCGCATACTCACCCTACAATTGACATCAATTCTCTCTACCACCGTCACTTTAGCCTCATGCCTCGAACATTTTTGCAGGTACTATGATAGAGGACCGTCTCACTAAAGTGACTAGAGAGGGTTGATGTGAGAGGTTAGGATGAGCATGTGCTTACCCAACCTCTAATGTCAAACGTCTGTACCACTGTCACTTTACTGAAATAGTGGTGAAGAGGGTTAGCATCAGCAGTAGTATGTGTACCGTGTACTCATTCTACCTCTTACGTCATGAGTCCACCACTGTCTCAGTAAAGTGATGGTGATAGAGAGGGTTGATTACTAGACGTAGGATGAGAATGTACTCTTCTACATCTGATGTCAACACTCCACCACTTTATTCCTACTTCAGATGTCAACACCCTCCAACACTGTGTGTTGACATCAGACGTAGGATGAGTACACGCTCATCCTACCTCTGATGCAACGTTCATTACCAGTCGATTTATTGAGATGGTGGTGGAGACGATTGACGTCAAAGGTAAGATGACTACGTGTTCATCCTACCTCTGATGTCTACATTCACCACCACTTTCACTTTACTGAGATAGTGCTGACATCAAAGGTAGGATGTACATGTAATCATCCTTCACCTCATGTCAAATATCTCTACCACTGTCAGTTTACTGAAACAATGGTGCAGAGAATTGACACCAGAGATATAATGGGCATGTACTCATCCTATCTCTGATGTCAATCTTCTCTATCAATGTTACTTTACTGAGACAGAGGTAGAAAGGGTTGACATCAGAGGTTGGATTAGTAAATTCTTTATCTAACCTCTAATGTCAACACTCTTCACCACTGTCTCAGTAAATCGACGGTGGTATAGACGGTTGACGTCGGAGGTAGAACGAGTAGTAGTCATCCTACCTATGACACTAAGTCTTTTTACCACCGAATCATTAAAGTGTCGGTGATAGAGGTGGTTCATGTCATAAGTAAGATGANAAGTCTTTTTACCACCGAATCATTAAAGTGTCGGTGATAGAGGTGGTTCATGTCATAAGTAAGATGAGCACGTGCTCCATCAAAACTCTTACATCAAACCTCTATCTCCGTCACTTTAATTAATAATAGTTAGTAGTAGGTTTGAAAAGTAGTTCCCCAATGGATAAAATAATAGATGCCTGTTATTATTGATATCATTGCTGGCGTTGACACAATATGGTAATATTGGCGTTGACACAGCAATTAATTATTACATAGTATAGAGAATTTATCTTAAATTGGAAAAGCTCGTGAAAAATTCACGAAAATTTTCCAATTTAACTCAATTTCAGATTTAACCACGACTTATCGGTGCCTCTGAGGTGCGATAGAATTTTTGGGTTATCTCTGCTCCTCCCATCCTCTGTGAATAGACACAACCCAAATACTGATGAGTTAATGCGTCTAACCATCACTTAACCGTGGTTAGCAGGTGGTTAGATTGGTTACGGAACTGGAATACTGACCGCCAGTTAACTGAACCAGTGAATACGGTTAAGGATTTAACCACTTGGTTAAGGCATAACCAAATCCTAACCGCCGCTCTGAATTCCTTCCCTGAATGGTAGTGTACCAACTTAACCACATTGAAAAGTAAACCACTAGCAATTCTACTTAAGTGTGTCAGGTTTAGCAGAAGAACAGACGATTCTATTCGTCATCATCAACATTATCATTTATTTTTAAGAAGTTGAGTGAAGTTGTTTCAAATAATAACCTGCACAATATATTTTGAATTGAGGATATGGTGTTATATATTTTTTACATTAATTCATACGCGATTTGCATAAACTGAAGATTTCACTGAATGCAACTTGTGTCATTCTCAACTTGATTAAGGCACATCTCCACACAATTCCAAAAAATGTATTGGATTCAAATCCCAGCTCCAGGTGTGTGAGGAGTTACTCAATTAGAGTAGCTTGCGTCTGACATGGCCAATGACTCGTTCTTAACTAAAACTGAGTAAGGATGTGGAGACAGAGTTAATGCAGGGATGCTGGGTTCAATTGATGGTTCGTTTCCTGGCACAATTTCGAATGAAAACTCTTTTAACACCGTCACACAGAATAAGAATAATGTATTCATCGCCATATTCTCTGCTGGACATATTCTTTTACCTGTAGTTACCACCAACGAATGATGTAAGTTACTCCAACAAATTATAGAAGTATAAATCTTACCAAATCCAAATTGAGCTATTCTTTCCACTTTTTCAAGATCCAATCCTGCTACACTGGAGTCAAAAAATCTGTCAGGTCGAAAGACTTCAGGGTCTCCCCAGTAAACCTCGTCATGAAAGATATTGTAGACGGAGTACATCAGCAAAGTTCCTTTTGGTATTCGGTATTTTCCATACAGTATTTCTTTGGCAACACGCCTTGGTGGTGGATGCGGTGCAAATGGCGCCAACCTCATGGTTTCCAGGATACATGCTCGTATATACGGCATTCTTATAGCAAAAGTTTAACATTAACAGTCTGTGGTATTTACCAAGAATAAAGTCACGGTTGAATTTTGATCTAATGTTGCAGCCTCAAACTCAATTAAACTATGTACCCTAAAACCTTGCCTATAATGCGAGCATTATATATGAATTTTCACCAACTAACTGCTGAAAAAATTGCGAAGCGCATTATCAATGACAGTGTACTATCTACCATATTTTATTTAAAATTGCAAAACGTTGAAAGTATAAGAACGTTGAAATACTTAATTTGAGCTGCTATCTCGCTCCAAAAATCAAACTCATTCCCGACAAGAGCATCTATTTCATCATTGTCAATTACCATTAACATAGTGAAGTAGCGTAACAACCGTACGTTACTGACGTGTTTAGGTATGTTGCGGATAGAATAATTGGCAGCTCTGCCGGATATAGGATATTCGGCGTAATTTTGATTTCCGGATATCGGATATTTGCGGCGGATATCCGGCGTGGATATATGGCATGCTTGCTTGATTAACCTCGTATTGCACATATTTTTTATTAAAACAAGATGTGTTTGACTCATTTCACGCGAACGTACAGGGGTCAATTTTTAAACTCTCTAATACATTTAATATATACTCTAATATATTAAATTTAATAAAATTATTGATTCATTTCTTAGGATTTCTGAAAAAATTTGTAAAGAAAATTATCCGCCCGGATACCTATAAGTATGCTATATCTGGCGGATAGCCTATCCGGCAGTTTTAGGCACCGGTTATCCGCAACACCTCTAGACGTGTGACAATCCGCGCCTACTGTCTTACTTTAACCACAATAGTCTTTCGCAATAGCAGTAAGTAGTTGTGTCACAATGTTGTGTTACAATTGCGTGCTACAATCAGAAACATTGCCTATCTCCAACCCTGGTGTGTGTACTACCAACATCGCAAGGCCGTCCGGCATTTTTAGAGATGATCTAGGGCATTGTACCCTTAAAATTTGCGTTCGGCAAGGATGCCGATCAGTCAGGGATTTAAGGCAGATTTCCTCCATGTTGAGTAGAGTTAAATGAAATGAAAATCTATCAGATTACCAGCTAAATTGAAATTTAGGTTTCATTCACCCCAGTTTAAGAAATGCTGCATATGCTTTTCGTTTCTTTTTATGTCTAGTGTCTATTTAATACAATTATAATCGACAGACTCAACACAACCTATTCTTGAGTTAGAAAAAATGAATAAGTTTGAAATTGCGCATTTTCAATGAGAGCGTACAAACTATGAGTTTGAGCATTATAATGAATGAGCATTATAGACAACATTTTAGGTAGTATTTCTTCAGAGCCGGTATAGTAGGCAACTCTGTACAGGTTCTAGCTATAATTGAGACAATCACTGTATATTTGAAAAGAGCTGTTTCAAATATAAACAGGAGAGGTGTGCAGCGCTTAAGTCATTATCCTCATCAGTTCCTCTGAAACACGTGTTATACACCCTAACACTACGACACCGAAAAAAATGTCACTTTGAATAACATGGTAGTTCTTAAAGTTAATTTTTGGTTTGCTAAAATCTCGGTATTGCAAAAAATCTTAAGTAATTGAGTAGAAATTAATAAATTGCTTAATTCAAATGAAACATACGAGTGAAACCTTGATGAAATATTGCAATGAGACAAACTGCTCTTTATAATATAGATTCTTTCATGATTTCAATGGGAACGTTACAATACAACTGCTGTATCATCAAAATGTTGAATTTACGGTAAAAAATAAAATATATCTTAATTTATAGAATTTCAGAATTATATAAAAGAATACTTCAAAGGAATAAAAAAAAGTTTAGTCAATAATTACAAAATTAATCCGAATTAATTAATCCCTAGTCAACAATCCCAAGAATGGTTGTCAAAAATCAATCATGGATTGATACTAGTTTGGAAAATAATCTAATCCTCAGTCCCTAATTGTAATATTCGCCTAATCCGCCTATTCAAAAAATTTAAGCCCTAATTTCAAATTCCAACAGAAAATCCATTAATCTGGAACCTCTGGATTTACTTTATGTGAAAGAATTAGGTTCTCATTTTCCCTTTCCGGGCTATTAGATTGGGACAAGGCAATAATTCTCCCCATCAACATGCATTATCTAATAAATATCATTTTTTTCGGTGTAATTTCTTTACTTTCTGTTTTAAAAATAAATAGGCAGCTTTCTGAATATGATTTCTGAATAAATGAAAATATAATAGACGAAATAGGTGTAAGTACGGCGCTCAATTTTAATTTCAATTTTAAAGTTTTCCGTTTTCCACTTCAAGTGAAAGAACCACCCTCCTTTCTTTGCCAGACATTATCATACTTCACTGTATGCAGCTTTCCAGACCCCCAACGACTTGCTTCTGTGTGTATGCACTTCTAGAAATCTTTATCTATGGTTTCCGATGGAAGCCATCAGTTATAACTTTAATGCAAACATATCTGTCTTTGCTATTCTCTATTCTCCAAAGTGTTTCCTTGCTGTGAGTTGCAAAACGTTCGCCGATTGCCTTTCATTTCAACCTTCCTCGTTTTGCTTATCCCAATAAAATATAGTTTCTATAGTTTCTAAAAGAAGTTTTTCAATTATCACCCAAACTGTCTGAATTACTATAGTAAGGATCCCAGTTAATGACTTCTTCCGGAGCAATATCATAAATCTGCTTAAACTTTCCATGGGTTGCTTAAATCTTTGCGAAATTATCCACGTTGTGAGATAGTTAATTTTTTTTTCACCTGGAGTAAGCTGACAGAGAAGTTATATTTATTCCAGCATCAAGTTGTTTCATCATTTCAGCTTTTGCTTTAAGTTGCACATCTGGGTATAGTGCAAAGAATAGTAATGTCCAACTGAACACAGTACTGGTTGTGTCCCCTCCAGCGAAGAACAAATCCATTATAATTACAATTAGCTGCTCCTCTAAAAATTATGAAAACTAAGAATCATAAACCTATTGAAATTTTGGAGGATTGTTAGCTAGTCTACCAGCTTGCAATTATTACGACACAAAAATTTTACATTGGAGAACATATGGAAATTCCGTTAACGGAAATGGTGCCAATACCATGTAAATCCATCGGGGCATCTAGAATAATTTATGTAGTCACTTCAGACAAGATACACCCATTTCCCACGCCATACGACATTGTCATCAATCTAGATCAAACGCTTGAGTCTGTGCGCTCGAGTATTGGCATGTTTCTTGTACCTTTTCGTAAATATAATGTTCTTACATGATGCCATCAAAATATGAACGGCCTGTTGTGATACATTGAGGGTCAAATTATACTTAATTTTTTCTAAAGAGATGGATTGCTTGCTTGCTTCTATGAGAATTTGTCCTTTCTCCATCGGAGAAAGTAACAACCATTTCCGACCGGGTTTGGACTTCTGCGTAGAAATTTATTTCTGATGCAGAACTCTATTCATAAAATTCGCGCTTCAATATTAGGATTTAACAGCTTATTTATCGCATGTGCTTCGACCTGACGTTTTAAAAATGAAGTTAAAAGGTTTCCCTTTGATATGACCGTTTAATTATTTAAATCACTGAAATTTTGATACGGAATTCATAATCTAAAGTCGTTAGTTTTATATAATTAACGTACGATATTAAATTCCAACAAAACAATTGAGGTAACTGAAAAACTAGTGAGTGCGCTTATAATTTTGGAACGCCTTTTCCTTGCTTTATCCTTTCTAAAATTATAATCTCATCTCTAACTTTGGGTTTAACCACAATTTACTTTTCAGACTTAAAATTCTATTGATTATCTTCAAAGTGAATAATTATTTGATGACTTAGATAAGAATTATCAAATAATTCTTTGAATTCTGAAAAAAAAATGTTGCGCTTATAGTTTTGGAATGCACTGTATATCAAAGTAATTATGTTTCTTTCAAACTCGTGACTTCATTTGACATTGAAGAAGTAGAACGACTATTATTAGAATTTACTCGAGGAGTTCAATTACTGTATGGAGAAAGCAAATGTTTTTACAACTGTCACCTTGCACATGCTCCTAATTGCGGCATTTCATTAATAAAATTTTTAATGGCGATCTTCGAAAATTATATAACGGAACAAAGAATTTGGCATAGAAATTTCAAACAAAGTTATGCAACTCCAATCAGCGATAAGATAAGAGGTGCAGAACGCTAAATCGAAACGTAATATCACTTTCTTATTAATGTGTTGTGGAAAGGATTCTGTATCGCCTGGTGGTTAGATGTGAGGAGACTTGTACTCTAACAATAGCCAAGCGAAAATTCGTCGAAGCAGAATAGTGAAGGATTGATTTTGGTGATATCGGAGTAAAAAGTGGGGTTTTATTTTTGGTGCCTGTGATATTGTAAAAAAGTATACTTAGGGGATGGGTCACTTGTGTAATTTGGGTAGGGTTAAAATAGTTTATTGGATTCCTTGGTTGTGATGCGTTGATTGGGTTGCCTAGTCCTCAGGAATAACCTCCGGCCTTTCCTGTATTTCTTCTTTTGAGACGTTGTTTCCTTTCATCTACTCGCAGTATTTTTTGGAGTACTTTTTTAATACTGATTTGAGATCCGGCGAGGTTAAAACAAGCTCTGAGGATTGGCATGCGCTCGGAAGGTGAGTGGAGTTGGGCGCCCAACTGTTGTGTTGGCAATGTTCATTCGTCTTGCTGATTTGATTTGGGAGTTTATCTTGAGTTTAAGATTAGATTATCTAACGTATTTCTTGGTTTAAATCCCCTGGCGAATTATTATTTCAAACCGGACAAAAGGTGGGGAATTATTTCGAGTGGTGAATTATTTCGAGGTGGGGAATTATTAATTGGAAGTAAAAATTTTGCTTCTTTTATAGTTGTTTACTTATTATAAGAGGTAAACAAAAGTACAAATAATGGAATTTTCTTATCCATGTCAGGGATATCTGACACTTTATTGACTTTTTTGTCGTTTTGATATTTTGTCGCATTCTAAATTTTAAATTTTCTTCTTTTCAGGTAATTTTACATAAAATTGTTTCTAATTTCGCGCCTGATGATACTTTTAATTTTTCCTCATGGGGATTTATTGCGAGGTGGGGGATTATTATTTCAAACTAGCCAAAAGGTGAGGAATTATTTCGGGGGAGAAATTATTTGGAGGTAAGGAATTAAAACGAGAAATACAGTATTTGCTGCTTGAGTTCTTCGGCGTTGCTTTCTTCTAATCCATAGATGATGAATTTGTTACTGTGTCGTTCGGCTTGCTGGTGTGCGTTCAATCTCTCAAGTCTGTTCAGTCCTCCTTCCAGATTTGACTGATTCTCGTTCATTTTGGAGCCCTCCAGGCCAGCGGCTACCGTGTCTTGTTGTAGTAGAGGTATTTGCTCACCTTGTTTTTGAGGCCGTCTTTCAGCCCTTCAAACTCTTTAACTCCTTTTGAGATTTGAGTTCTTCCTCTATTATTCGCCTCATTTGGGAGAGTCGATTTTGATTTATCTCGTTCGCATTTTCAGTGTCTTGGTTCGTAGACTTTTGTTAGTGTTTGGAAGATGGAGGTTGGCTGGTTGTGACGCTGAGATTGGTCAGTATTGAATTCGCTGTAACTCCTTTTCTTGCTTTGGATGAAACCTGCGATGAATCTTTGGTCGTTTATTCTTGTAGACTCCAGTGCTGCTGCTTCACCTTATTTACTGGTAGGGAGTAGTGACGCCGGCATGAAATTGTAGAAAGAAAATTATATATGGAAAACTGTGGAGCCACATCTGATTCGATTATGTACTGGGTCGGCCCGACCTACAACTGATTTGGCCTAGGTGCCTCCAATGTTGTGATGGGCTCGTGACGGTTCCGGTTGTCCTATCCTTCGGTTTGAAGTTATAAAAGGACAAATCTGATGAAAGCATCGACAATCCTGTAGCCGGTCCGTCGGGCAATGTGTAGTATAGAATGATCAAATTCTGGTTCCTGGTTCAGATAGCTTGAAGGACGATTGACCTGACACGACGAGAACTGACTCCATCCAAGTACAAAACGTAATTTTCGATTTAGTTAAAATTAAAAAGTAAAAAATTTTGTGTAGTACTCAATTAAAATCTTAATTTTTCTTTAATTTCACCTCCAAACGCGTGTGCCGCAGATGGACTGATTGATTTCCCATGTACTAGGAACGGGAAAATTAGGATATGAGCCGTCAACTCTGACCTAGTTTGGGCAACGTTTTCCCGAGACTTCAATTTTGTCTCATGAGAGATTATGAATCAAGACCTTTGCATGTGCAGTTCGCATCAACTGCGCAATGGACGTAAACATGCTCATTGGAAGAGTTTCCGTCCTCCCTACTTCCCACTGCCATCCTTACTAATTTAAATTTAAATTAAAACTAAAAAAGTGTTATCCGGCATAATATGCTACCCCTTCTCCTGACTTCTCAGAAAGAGATTATTAATTTTTCAGCTTCATTATGCATACAAAAATCAAAACGTGGCAAAGTGGAGGGTGTATCAAATTTTACACACTGACGATGTGTAAACAAGATAGCGGTTAAATTTTGTTACGCCGCTGAGGTGTGTAATTAATTTCACACAATGGTTAGTGTCAGGCGTAGAAAATTGCTCCACATCCGTAATGCCAGGTTCACATATCTATCAATTTCGCCCTCTTATATCTAGTCGTGTTTCACGTTGCAATAAATTGCTAACAATTTAACTATTTTTCCGTTATTATATCATTTCTTTATTAATTTCATTTCTATATCTCCCATCTTAATGTCATTTTATGTGCTACGATGCCTGCGGGATGGTAATCAACTTTTTCAATTTTTTGATTTACACAATACGTTTGAGCCTGTAGAGGAGAATAATTTGTAAGCAGTTTGGATACGGCGGGCAATGACTCATTGTAAACTGTTCTGTTGGATATTAAGTGAGACGCAACTGATATCGGATAGAAATATTAAGTGTACTTCACTAGTGCACATGTAAGACTTGCATACGTTGGCTTTCAGCCTTAAGGCAAAATTAAAGTCTTGGAAAAACGTTGTGAAAACTAGTTCAGAGTTGACTGATATGGTTCATCTTCGAACTTGTTCGCTCTTAGTGCATGGGCTATCTATTAATTTAAACCACATCTAGATCTGTCGAGACTTTTTCAGTTAAGGCGTGGACGGACGGAGGAACAAAACAAATCCATAACAATGCCATAAAATATTTAAGTCTAACTTAAAACATAACGTTCCTCCAACTTCTCAGATTTAGCATTAATTTATAAGTGATCCTCAAATACAATTAATAAATAACCGTTCAGAAACTATACGCTCTTTATTTGGTTATTTGATTCTTAATTTTAGTTTCGAATGCAATCGTTGCTTCTTAAAATATGATTTTCAAATAACATTTCAATTTTCAAATATGCTTGGTTTAATTATTATCAGTTCATGTAATTAAAAAGAATTTTAGAGTTAATTTTTTTATTAAATTCATAAATCGTCCTATCCAAAGCATATGGAATAAGTTTCACACGGAACTGATCGACTAAACTTTCGTTTTGCCGACTATTGCTCACTGGGACTAAGCAATACTGCGACAGTCTCGACTTTAATAGACACCAACATGTATTCACGCAGTTCCTAGTGCCCATTGTTAGCAAAAACCAACCTCATCTATGAATTTTGAAAACACATCCAACTTAAAACCATAGACCTTATCTATAAACTATTACACACGACCCGAAATAGGTACCCATGGTTTCGGTTGATGGTCCCTGCATTCAATTTGAAATCCGAAAACACGTAGAGGGTTCCGAGCGTTGGAGTATTTAATCAAACAACTTAGGTTCAAAAATAAATTTAACGATTTGTTCTTGGATGAAAAAGGTTATGAGCAAGTGAGGAACGTTGATATTATGGAAGAATCTGACTGTAAGATGGAATGATATGATAAAGTAGAATTTAAGGCGACAGATATTGAATCTACCAAAACAGGAAAGTTAGACAAATATGACTGGCTTATGGGTGTAGTGTTCCTAATGTTGATTATAAAATAAAATAATTTAAGCTGCAGTGCAAAAACTTCGAAATTGAGTAGGCTCTGATGCTTTTGCTTAAATAAATTTGGTAACCCGATTTTTTATAAAGGACGCATAATACACTATGCAAAGACCTACTTCTGCCATTATTCATTCCATGCCTTAGTGAGTTTGATAAAAGGGAAATCAGCAGTAGGACAATAGATATAAAATTTTGAACTATGCCATTTGTTAGAAGGTTAAATTTGTCACCTGTGAACTGCGAATTTGGGTTGTTTTTGTCCATTTCAATTTGTTTTAGATAAGTTTCAACAAAACTCTCTGGCTCAACGCGGCCTTGCATTTTCTTCTTTGCGTCGTTTATTAATTCCTATAACCAAAAATTACCCATCATTGGACTTAAAGAATCATGTTCTTTACGAGTTGCTATATTTTGCAATTTAGGAGAATTTGTTTTTGCATCACACTTTGTTTGATTTTTAAAAGGAACCTTCACCAACAAACTTATTTGCACGCATTACCTAAATTGTATTAGTAATATTTCGAAAACGAAACGGATTACTTACTTTAATAAAATCTTGATTATCCTTGAGCCATTCTTGTTGAGTGTTGTATCCACTTAGGTTTGGAAAACGTTTGAGAAAAGGTAATGGCGAAAGATAGTTTTTTGGACCAAAAATTTTAAACAAGTTTGAATTAATCTCGATGTGTCGTTTGGTGATAGGATGNATTTTAAATCACCTATCCGTCACTTATTAAAAAGTTCTGACTTAAGTTAAAAGAGACGAGAGAGAGAGAGAGAGAGATATCATCACTAACGCCCGTTTTATATTTAATATCATTTAAATGAATTGCAGTACGATTGATAAATTTTGCAACAAATTTTGCAAAAATCTTAATTGTCAAGGTAAATTAGATTGCAAAATTTGTTGCAAAATGCATCTATCATACTGCATTTTATTCGAAGGAAGGACAAATGACATTAAGTATAAAACGGGCATAAATGTTTTCTCTCAAAGCATTCTCGCATTGTGTCTTTCAAGCAATACTGGAGAGATGCTTAGATAAACTCTAAATTGAATAATCTATCCGTCCTCTAAAGGATTACTCAAGAGATGAATATCTGAAGGTGACCAGTAAACCGGGCCTTAAGGTGTTAAACATATAAACGACCAGCCTCTAGAAAGACGACGGACCAATCTCATAAATGTATTGATTTAATTTTGCCAAATCAGATTATGAATATGCAAAATGTCCCTCTACTGCGTCAAAAAATATTTTGGCAACTTTAATCTAGGAATGTGGCTATGCGAGAGTCACGAGAAGTCGACATTACGGCTCGTTCCTTTAGTTTATCTTAATATAAAGATTCTGAGGTGCAAATTGCTATGACTTTGAAAACAGATGTGCATAAAATAAATACTTCATTAGCTGGAAAATCCTGCTCTATTTTATTCATGTATTAACTAATTCATATACAAAAAAGAAGTCCAAAGGTTTTGCCTAGTAATGTTTTCTTAAGTAAAGAGAATTCACCATGGTCATGGTAATCACAATAAGATATTTGCGTTAACACAATGTAAGAAGACTGGCCAGTAAAATCCTTCAAAGGCCATTCATTCACACTGTAAATTCTGAAACTTGACAAAAAATAATTATTGGTATATATTGTAATGTGTATTGAGTTTACAGTTCATGGGGTAATAGGAATTATAGAACCAATAACAAAATAAATCACGTTAAACGGATAAATGAAAAATACAGAAAATTGACAGCCGTTTGTCATAGCGAAAATCTAGCCTATAACTATGTGTTACTATGAGAGCAGTCTGTAAATATTTTGCCAGCATGTGGAACACACATTTCTGATGTTAGCTGCAGGATATGGTAAGGATTGACATTATTAACAACGAACAGCGAAGCTGGAGGGGTTTATAACGTCATCATGTTTGTCTGTCTGTCCTAAGGCAATGTCTATAATTAGCTGAAGCAATGCTATTTACATAGTTCGGGATTTTAGAACTAACTAAAATCCACACGATTGTCCCAAAAAGCCATTGGAGCTACAATCTGAAACTGCTGTTTTAGTTCATTTGGTGCAAATTGGTTCTAAATGATATGTTCTGCTACTGTATTTGGACGCTATTTAATCGTTCCATTACTCATATATATCTACAACGTCATCTTCTACAACTATTTATTTGGTTTTGAAGTTTTAATATCTGTTAAATCGAGTATTTCACATTAGTTCTTCTTATGTCATGTATATCTAATTAAGCTCTCATCACAGACTAATTTTAAGCCTAACTTTGTCGGCAAATACTATTTCTAGCCACCTTTATTCAACTCTACAAACTCACGTCTCTTACCGCTTCTTTCGGATTATTCCTATCATGTCAAGTATATCTAGTTAGTCCTTATCATTGAGTAATTTTGAACCTAACATTGTCCGGTAATGCTATTTCTAGGCACCTCTAAATGGCTCTACAAATTCACGTCTACTTAGTTTCTTGTGGATTTTTTCTATTAAGTCCAACATTTCAAGCTAGTTCTCATCATAGAGTAATTTGGAACCTCACTTATCCGGCTAATGATCTATCTAGGCATCTGTATTTGGCTGGACAAACTCACATCACTTTCCGCTTCTTTCGGATTTTTCCTATTAAGTCAAGCATTTCAAGTTAGTTCTCATCATTGTCTGTTGGAGTCTAACTTTGCCGGTTAATGATATTTTTAGGCGTCTCTACTTGGCTTTTCTGTTGCAATGCATCTTTCTTTTGTTGTATCAAGTGATACCATTCCAGGATTAGTTGCTTCAGTTTTTAGCTAAAATAAAAAAGTAAATTTGCTGAAATCGAATTTTTAGTCCTGTTGAAAATGAGACAGTTCTCCCGAATGTAAAAATTGAATAATTTTGCTGCATTAATTATTAAACTGAATCAACTTAGCTTTCCAATCATGCCTGAAATGTCACAATAAACCAAAGTAAGGTAGAGTACTAGAGATAGTGTTGCAGTTAGGAAGACAGTTGATAATTTAACTTGATTTTAAATTTAATAAATGCTTACATTTTATTGCAAAATTTATTGTTAAAATTGTTGATTCTACAACTTTTCCAATTATTTGCAAATCATACTTTCCATACTTTCCATACTTTGCAAATCATTATAATGTTAGCAGTAAAGGTAAATAAGGTAGTGTTAGTAAATTAATGAATAGCTCATCTGATATTGATAAATAGTGCATAAAATACATCGAAGTTATATCTGAAGCAACATCTAAGCTAAGTTTATCCTGTAAAATTTAGTGTTAATTTGCTGTATTTTCCAATCAATGTTTTGAAAAAGTAGAAATCAAATTGATGATTTGTTCAACTTCAATTAGTGTGATCTGATTGTAACAATGATTTCTTATGAAAAATGACACAGCTAACACACCCTCGACTCAAGTTTTTTCGAATTTATTCGTAAAATAATATAGGATAAAGAACCAAATTGTATGAAGAACGACAGAAAAGCACTCATTACACCTGTACACCTGTTTCTCTGCTCCCTTTTTGAGTCAAGCAACTACATCCCTCAGTGAAATGAGCTGTCTTATGTAAATTTGGTTATCAGTTGCGAAGGAAAATTTGGAAAATTTGCGTAGAGACAAGAACTGTTTGGTGGTTTTAGCACAGCGTCTTCTTTGAAGGAAAATCTGATAAAGTGAGGTCAAGAATGAAAAGATTTTAGAAATCAATTAAGGAATTTGATTATGTACCTTCTATTTTGAATAATCAATGTTATTGATTTCAAGATAACTTTACAGTATGACATACACCAGTTATCCAATCAGATTCATTGTGCAATTTAACGGATAATAAAATTTAGTAGGTGTCTACCAATAGCGTGCGTGGATTTGCGTGAGATTGTGTAAGGTTCCTCTTTTACACAATCTCACTCAAGTTGGATGGGCTTAGTGACTCTAACCAATGAGAGAGGATACAATTTCGTAAAATCTCTCTCGGTTTTTACACAAACACACAATTTGATGTAAAAGAGGAACCTTACACAATCTCACGCAAATCCACGCACGCTATTGGTAGACATCTAGTATGTTTTGTGTCATGTAACTTTACATGCTAATTATTATCTGAATTTACAGTAGGATAGATATATTGTGCAATTAATAATAACACCGTTTTAGAAATACCGCTCAATGGATACAATTCATTGAAAAAAAATTGGGGATTTATGGCACAATTCTAAATAGTGTAACAAACCTGATAATAATTAGTGATGTAGGCATGTTGCCTACCACCACACCAATTAAATATTATAATAATATTATTATGTAATACCTGGCTAGAGGAGATTAGCCTCTAGCCAGTCTGAGTTAGAAGGTTGACGGGAGCAGAGCTCCAATAAAGCTCTCTTCATGACAACCCTCTGCCAATAATTATTATAGAAACCAGTTGTGTTGCCTGTCCATGACCTAAGTAAGGTCAAAGAGTCAAGACAGGCAGCACAGCTATATGGCGACTTTTGACAGGACCCACTGCCATAGCCTGGCAGGGGCCTGAGTAAAATAAAAAATATTTTTTAAGTTAAAATTTAAAGAATCGGCTGCGGCCAAAAGGAAAGGGTTGGGGCGCCAATCTGACGCGCCACACTGGGTTTGATTTTTTTAAACCAAACCCAGCCAATCCACACAAAACAAAAAGAAGCGAAGCAGTGGGCGTTTTTCCCAACGGACAGTTGGGAAAAAAGAGAGACTCAGAGAGAGTCAAAAACCACCATCGAGAGAGTAAGGAGCTACTACTGCTACTGCTGCTGCCGGACACACCTTCAAAAAATAAAAAATAAAAATTACTTTTTGTTTTAAAATTTTCTTTTCTTCTCCATGATAGTTGTCTTGGAAAACTAACAAACAACAGGTTAGTATTTTTACAAAATATTGATTCTTTTGTTGTGAATTACAGGAGTGAAGCTCCTGTCTATAACCATTAGCGTGCTCACCGGCTCATTGTCATACCATACCATTGTCATACGTCAATTCCATCGGTCATCAATAGGGTCGGTCATTCGTCACGTCAAGGTCAAAGTCACTTGCTCTCAATTCTCATAATCAACCACATCGCACTGGAAACACGTAATATAAACTACAGCGCGATTAGTACGTGGTTTGACTACTAGAGTCAAATCACGTAGCAAAAAAAAAAAATTAAAAATTGTTGGTGTCAGTAGGGTGTTAAAGCTGAAAATTCAGTCGTGGATTTTCAAAAAATTCACAGTCGTGGATTTTCAGAAAATTCACAGTCGAGGATTTTCATAAAAAAAAATTTTTTTTTTAAAGAAGTCAAAGCCTGGCTTAAAGTGAATTCACAAGTCTATAGTTTAGGCTGGTCAATTGTTTTTTTTAAAGGGACATAGGTCCAATTGGTTAGAATTTAGACTTAAGGTCTATAGCTAGGTTTCATACAAGTAGTGAGAATTGATGAGTAACGATAGGGTCAAGGAGAACGTTAGAAAACATAGGAAATTTCAAAAGTTATCACTACCGAATAGCGAGTTNGTAGTGAGAATTGATGAGTAACGATAGGGTCAAGGAGAACGTTAGAAAACATAGGAAATTTCAAAAGTTATCACTACCGAATAGCGAGTTCAGTAGTGAAATTGCAAAGTTAGGAATAGGTTTTAAGAACAGGGTTTTTCTAAGAAGTCAGTCGAAATCTCCAGATTCAGAGACGGAGAGGACTGACGATTCAAGAAAACAGACTCAAGGTTTAGAGTCAATTAGTAAGGCAGGTTTAGAGTTAAGTTCAGAGGTAGTAACTGAGCTTAACGAACCTATCCAAATTAGAATTGAATATCCAGATAGTAGTTCAGGAAGTCAAACAATGGCTACCTACTCTAAGGCTGAAGTAGACAGGATGTTAGAGCAGGTAGTAGAAGCTATGGAAGTAAAATTTCAGCAAGCAGCAGTAGCACAAACAGTAGACATTGACAGACAAGCAGAAGTTTTAGCTAAGGCATTAGAAAAGGTGAAGTTTAACGCTGTAACTACACCCATGCCAGTCCCAAATTTCAATCCAAAAAAGACTTCAGCGGAGTCTTATTTAGCAGAAGTTGAGTTGTATTTGACGGCACAAGGCCATAAGAATACAAGTTTTGTGTATTTAGTTAAGGGAATATTGCCTAAGGAATCAAAAGCTTGGGCTGATCATGTCATTACTGCAGAAATGACATGGGTCGAGTTCAAGGAAGAATTCATAGATAGGTATGATAGTTGGATGGATGTTAATGAGAGGATGAGGTTATTACAGAATAGAAAGCAACAATTTCATGAGTCAGTAGAATTTTACATCTACGACATATTGAGGTTATCAAATGTAGTCTTTCCAACTGAGTCGACAGAAGAATCGACTCAGAGAGCAAAGTCTTCACTGCACCCTAGACTTAGGACAGCATTAGGGCCAACAGAGTTCAAATCACCGGAAGATTTATTTAAAGCATGTAGACTCGCACATGCAAATCTAATTTCGGAAGATAATTACAACAAGGTTCAAACAACCTTACCTCCACTAGTCAGTGGTGAGGATAGAAGTGGTAGGAAAAATTTAATTTTTTCAAAGCAGTCATCAGGTTCATGGCTCAAGTTGGCAAGGTAGAGGCCAAACTAGATTTTCATATAGGGGAAATCAGGAACATTTACAATCGAAAAGACCAAATCATAGTTATGATCAAGGTCAAAGTCCTACGGATGATAAGCAGAGACCAGGCCAGTCTACGAGAGGCGGTCATAATGGTCAAAGAGTTAGAGGAGGTGTAGAAAGTGGAAGAGGCAGTAGAACTTTTCATTTTCAACCACCTAGGGATAAAAGTAATATACAGTGCTATAAATGTCAGGGATATGGACATAAAGCAATACAATCTACGTCAACAATGGGGGTTGCAATGGGCGCTATCTCGAAGACTAAAGAAGAGTCTTCACAGATTGAGCAGCCACAGTGCACAATGAAAACCCAGAGCCAAGATAAACCTTTAAACTAAATAAGGGGAATGACAAACCGTCTGTCATCCACCCCATGCTCAAGCAAATTAATTTAGACGGAGTTTCAATGGTGAAAGTAAATAGTAAAACTGGAAGTTTTACTGGTATATTCGATTCAGGATGTACTTTTTCTTTAATGGAGACACAGTTAGTAAATTTATTGTGTAACTTAATTGTTCCATTGTATAATGTGTATTCAACTACCATGAATAATGAGAAATTAGAGTTGAAAGGATTCTCTTACATACACATAGAAGTTGGTGGACGACAATTCTACTGTAAATTTTATATAGCAGAAAAATTACCTGTACCATGCGTACTGGGTAGAGATTTTCTAAAAACTCAAAAAATAGTCTTATATTTACATAATGAAGAATTTTGGTTTAGTGATGATCCTACTAAGAAGTTTAAACGTAGGGATATCGCTGAGAATAAGGGTTCAGCACTATTTATGGTAGTTTTACCAGAGGATCAGTTCTTAGAATCAGAACTTGAGTCCAAAGTGAGTGATTTTTTAGAGAAATTTCCTACAGTTTCTAGGAAAGACGTAAAATATGGATCCACAGATTGGACATACCATATTATCGATTCTGAGGGTGAACCTACGAAACAAAAACCCTACAGAAAATCACCTGCTATGAATGGAGAAATTCAGAGGCAGTGTAAGGATTTATTAGACTTAGGGATGATCAGACATTCTAGATCACCCTATGCAGCTCCAATTGTCTTAGACAAAAAGAAAAATGGCAAATGGAGAATGTGTATTGATTACACAAAATTAAATGCGAATACAAAAAATAACGCAGCGCCTAAGGAGAACGCACATTCAATCCTAAGGCATATACCAACAGGCTTTTGGTATTCTGTCATAGATTTTGACAGCGGATTTTGGCAAATTAAGCTTTCAGAGGGAAGTATAGAAAAGTCAGCGTTTGTAACACAAGACGCTCACTATGAGTTTCTAGTTATGCCATTCGGTCTGAAAAACGCGCCGAAAACTTTCCAACAGTTAATGAGAAAAGTACTTAAAGATTACATCGATGATTTTACTAAAGTTTTCATGGATGATATTATAGTGTATTCAGAAAGTCTAGAATTACACTGGACACATTTGAAGAAAATATTTGAAAGATTAGCATTAGCTAAACTCACGATCAATAGAAAAAAGTCACAGTTCTGTAAACGAGAAGTGGCTTATCATGGTCATATAGCGACAAGATATGGGTTAAAGAAACTGCTTTTCTTTCAATTTGGATAACATCTTAAAGGTTCTCCACAGAATGTGAAAGAAATACAAAGATTTCATGATCTTGTAAATTGGTACTGTTCATTTATAGAAAATTTTGCAACTAAAGCAGAACCATTATATAGATTGTTAAAGAAAAATGTTTTATGGGAATGGGAAAGTGATCAGGAAAGATCATTCTTAGATTTAAAAGAGAGTATCGGTAAAGATGTGATGTTACATTCAATTGATTACACAAAACCATTACTTTTGAAGTGTGATGCATCCCAAATTGGATTAGGAGCAGTCCTAATTCAAACGGTTGATGGGATTGAACGTCCAATTATATTCATAAGTAAAACTCTTAGAGAGTCAGAAAGAAAACATCATATTTATGAGAAAGAATTATATGCGGTAATTTGGGCTTACCACAAGTTCAGAGAATATTTAGAAGAGCAAGAATTTACAATTCAAACAGACAACAGCGCATTGTCTTTGTTGAATGGTAAAACAGAAGGAAAATCTAAACTCAAAACATGGGCGTTAGAAATTAAGTCATGGAAGGCCAAATTTATTCATAAACCGGGGAGGGAAAACGTTGAGGCGGACGCGCTTTCACGGGCTCCAATCCCAGTTCAGGATAGTGATCCTGATATGGATGATGACGCTCCAGAATATCATTATACGCCAAGAAATTCAGCGTTACTAGCATATAACACTCCAACTCTACAGACACTTAGAGAGGAGCAAGAAAAAGATGTTAAAATTTTAGAAATTAAAGAGAATTCAGAAAATAACCCATGCTATGTGATAGAGGATGGGATATTATTTAGAAAGGTCAATTCTGCGGGATTTAGTTTTAGTCCTGACATACAGAATTCGACTGAGTTTATTTTAATTCCGGTAGTACCACAGATTTTGGTCCCGCAAATAATAAAACACTTTCATGATGTTCCCGAGGCAGGACATCCAGGAATTAAAGCTACTAAATTAAAAATTAAATTCAGATTTTTTTGGGAGAATATGAACAGAGAGATCGTAACTTATGTCCATTCATGTGAAATTTGTCAACAGACGAAAGCTTCAAATTCAATGCCATATGGATTTTTACAAAGCGTAAAACCTCCAAGTAGCGTATTTGAACGAATAAACATAGATTTTATGGGACCGTTTCCACGAAGTCAAACGGGTAACAGATTTTTATTCGTTGTGGAAGATGAGTTGTCAAAATGGGTTGAACTATTTTCGATGAGATCAGCTACAGCTAAGAGAGTAGTTAGCGTTCTAGAAAACGAAATTTTTTGTCGTTACGGTACAGTAAAAACAATACTTTCAGACAATGGTAGTCAATTTCTAGCTAAATTGATTAAAAAATTATGCAAGGAGTGGAAAGTTACTCACATTCTTACTAGTCCATACCATCCACAAGCAAATATGGTAGAAAGAGTAAATAGAAATTTAAAAGCTATGTTACAAGCGTTTGTAGATGAAAACAACAGAAATTGGGATCTCTACTTACAAAAATTTGCTTTAGCACTTCGAACAAATATCCATGATAGTAATAAAGTTTCACAAGCACTATTAAATTTAGGAAGGCAGATACCACTTCCTATAGATAGACAGTTTCAGAGAAACGAAACTGAAGATATAGACCAAGTGGTACAGAACTTACAGCTTTTGCCAGATAGGTTAAAAGATATAATTGATTGGGTTAGGACAAATATCCAAAAATCCCAAGTAAAAAATAAAAAGTATTATGACAAAAATCGTATAGAACCAAAATTTCAAGTTGGGGATTTAGTTCTCATGAAAAACCACATACTTTCAGATAAAGATAGTGGAATCATGCAAAAATTATCTAAAAGATATATAGGACCTTATCAGATTTTACAACGAGTCACACCAGTCTCATTCAAGTTGATAGATAAGGACAAAAAAGTAATAGGAAAAAGACATGTATCTGAATTAAGACCGTTTGTTCCGAGAAATTCAGACATACTTAGTCCAGTAATCAGAGTAAATTCACAAATTAGAGTACAAAGTTCACAGGATGAGCTTGGAAAATCTAAAAGACAAACGAAAAGGGTTAATTATAGAACCTTAGCTGGTTACAAAAAGTAAAAAGAAAAAGTAATTACAAAATAGTTAAAAATTCTTAAAATTATAGGTAGAAATGGAATATTTAGCAAAACTAGGACCAAGCGCGAAAATTAGAAAAAACAGAGAATATCATATTGGAAAAAATGAACAAAATGAGAAATTTGGTAAAGCATCACGGCCACAGGATATGGTTGTGTACCAAAATTTTAAAGACGAAGCAGTAATTCGAAATCATTGGCACAGTTTTCCATTTAAAAGTCATCCATTTGAAGTGAAAGTCAGAGAGATGGCTTATCAAACATTGTTACTCTCAGAAGGAGAGGAACCAGTTGTAGAATTAGACAAGTATGAAGTAATTGAAGTCAATACTCCACAGTTGTTTGGAGAAATGATTGATCATTTAGAAAAAAGAAAAGAAATAGCGGTAGATTTGGAAATGAGTCCAAATAAAGCATATTGGGATACTTATATTTGCCTTATGCAAATATCGACGTATGATAAAGACTTTATGATCGATCCATTTGTATTGGTTTATCATATGCCAAGACTTAAACCAATTTTTCAAAGTAATACCAAGTTGAAAATTTTTCACGGTTCAGCGAATGATCTAATGGCACTACAGCTACAATATCAAATTTTTGTAGTGGGAATGATAGACACACAAATTATGTACAATGTCATTCACAAGGAACCAAATGTTGGCTTATTGAAAGTCATAGGAAAATACTTTCCAAAAATTCAGTGTATAGATAAAAATACACGACTTGCTGATTGGCAATTGAGACCTTTACCAAAAGAAATGATAGCATATGCGAGATTTGATACCCATATGTTGATAAGAATTTGGCTTAAAATGAAGACAGAGTATGACTTAGATTTATGGGAAGCAGAATGGAAGGAGGTTTTTGAAAAGTGCAATGCTCAAGTGTTAAAAGTTTACAAACTTAAGGTAGAAAAGCCATTAGAATTCAAGGCTTATGAAGAACAAGTTGGCTTACACAAGTCAGTGCTTTTTGATAACTTGTTAGTTATGAGGGAAAATATCGCGAAAGATAGAGATTTTCAAGCAGAATATGTGCTTCGTATTAAAAAAGTCATATTTATTAATTAAGAAAGAAAAATTTGTAAGTTTCTTTAGGAAATTTTTCTTTCTTGATTTTTGCATTTCTCGACGATTCATGACATTTGAAGAATTTTGAGATCCTTTAAAAAGAAAAACATATGTATTTAGTTTGTTTAAATTTATTAATTAGTGCTAATATCACTTGCATACTATGAACAGATACTATATCCTGTCCAGACAGGGGGTACCAGGCAATGCGCAGTGCCTGTATACTTAAAATCCCATTCCATTATTCGCCTGGTAGCCCAAAATGAAGTGGGATTTAATCAATTTTTTTTAGTTTTGCACACGTCACCTGGCATAACTGCGAGATAAGTTCTAGTATAACCAGTTAAGCGTAGTACTCATCATAAGGGTAAAACCAAAAGCTAGGCAAAAAACCAAGAGCCAGGTAAAAAACAGTCATTTTACTCAAGATTTTTACCTAGCGGTATTCATCATCTCTGACCCGCCTAGTAAAAACCAAAGGAAAATCTTTTGCTCAGGAAAAAATTTTACCGGGCTCGACGGTAAAATCTTGTCTATTTTTTATGGTGAAAAATCTCGATGCTCTCCTATGTTGAGTAGTAAAATCGAGGAAAAAAAGGAAGTGGAATGTCATTAATAGGCGATAACAGACCTCGATTGACCCTTTTTGCATTCCGCTTACTTCTTTTTGAACCATTTTCTACCTAATTAGCATAATTTGAATGGGCTTCAATACCCTTTTCACATTCCTCTTCCTTCTTTTAGATTTTTTAATTTTTGACCCTTCAAACATTTTATCTTATTTCTAATTTTTTTCAAGAAATGATGAATACCGTACGAGGTAAAATACACGTTTTCACTTCTCAAAATAAGTTTTTCTCGAGAAAAATTTTGCTAGGTAGAAACGACTTTTTTATTCGACCCCACATTTTGCATTGGTCCCATGATGAATCCCGCCCTTTAAATACAAACTGGAGGAGAAAAGTTAATTCAAAAAGTGAAGACTACTCAAGATGCTCAGGGTACTTTCCTAAAGGAGGGTGTCCGAAATGAAAAAGTAAAAAAAAAACACAAAAGTTGAGGAAAGTTGAACTTGAGATGTTTCAAACTCTTCACTTTCTTGTCTTTTATCCTCCTCTCCACATTAGTTAATCATTGGCGTTCCACGAAGATACGGCGTGGAAAATATGGTCCCGTACATGCTGATATGAACTGACAGAGCCCAGAATACGACGCCGAAAATAATCTACTGAAACTATGGTGTATGCAAAATACAAAGCTTGGTACTTGCGCCACAGGAAATTTGCAGGATAAGAATTTGTAGCAACCGATTGCAGCTNACTCTTCACTTTCTTGTCTTTTATCCTCCTCTCCACATTAGTTAATCATTGGCGTTCCACGAAGATACGGCGTAGAAAATATGGTCCCGTACATGCTGATATCAACTGACAGAGCCCAGAATACGACGCCGAAAATAATCTACTGAAACTATGATGTGTGCAAAATACAAAGCTTGGTACTTGCGCCACAGGAAATTTGCAGGATAAGAATTTGTAGCAACCGATTGCAGCTGAATTTCTGGTAGGAATTAGGCAGCGGAATCTGATTGGTTTAACATCAATTGATAATTGGGTTTAGTTTGCTTAGTTTTATGTTACAATGAGATGTTACAATGGGGATATTACAATCAGCACTCAACCAAATTTCTATAAAGTGAGACTATTGATTGCGAAGAAAATTTATTAATTGATTAATTATGTTGATCCCGTGGTGCATCGCAAGGTAGAGTAACATTTGGACGTAGTTAAGCACAAGACTGATGATGTATTAATTCGCTATTCTGGAGCGGGAATGCTCAGCAATTAGAAAATTTGAAATTTGTTTCCTTAACAGTTGATGAACAGTCTCTTGGCTCTATACTTTGGATTTTGTTTTTATTAAACTTTTATGGACTGACAATTAAGAATAACTATATGAGGAGATTATTACTCCGGTATTTAGCATTCATCATCCTATATTCAAAGCATAGTCTGGGCAATACAAACCTGGTGTTCCCCTTCCGAGATCCGAAAGCTCGACCAAAGCCAAGGCTCCAAAACTTTGAAGTTGAATCACGAACCTTTATATTAATATATCTTCTGTTTTTAGGTGAGGTCCATTCACCAAAAGTGAGGCTAAATTTGCTCCCTTCTTTGATTCTTGCTATCATCTCAGATTTAAGCAGTTCCAGTATATTACAGCTATAATTTACGGCATAAGGTCGCAGGAGACTTGGGAGTGAACTCACCGGTATTTGAATTTAGTAGGTTACGAAGTTCAACAGAGCTATAGAAAATTCGAAATAGTAAACCATCTCTTGCTGTCACTCTGGCTAAAACTGCAGACAATGACTTATCTTCTCTAAAAAAATCACTTGCGATTTAAAGTTGTATTTTTGCCAATGATGGAGTAGAACCAGGTTGAAAATTTTCGTGCGTGTTTTTGCGTTTCAAGGCAATGTTGTGCTTCTTCAGGTCACCTAGTAGGTAAGCAGTTGTTCCACTTTTTGTCTTTAGAATTGTAGGACACAGGTTACACTTTGCTGTTTTTCATCATCTGATCGTAGAAAATGATACCACACAGAAGTTCAATCCCTGGACTTTGGTTCAAATTCTGAATAATTTTGGTTCCTTTGTGACATTTTTGTGCCTACTCTATTACTTATTCAATTTATATGAAAAACTAAGTTACAATGAAATTGTTACTTAATCTTGCTTTTGCGACAGAACTTAAGTACATGCCATAGAGTATTCGCAAGTTTGAATTTATTTCAGTTTGCCGCAAAATTGCAGAGAAAATAAAAATTTCGACTACGAAACTTACGTAGTTCAAATCATAAACTCCGTAGGTCCGTAGCTACGGTTTTCGTAGCTACGTAGCTACGTAGTTGAATGCCCTAATTGATATTGAATTTGTAGGAGTATATTTTACTTTTAAGAGATTATTTTAACATGTTTAAGTACTTAAGTACTTAAAAAATTTTAAACAGAATTGGTTAAGTTTGCAAATCATTGCTTTTCGAGGAAATACTTAGAATAAAATTTAATCAGAAGTGTCAATGCTAAAATAGCTGAATAGGGTTGAATTTATTTTGTATTTCCATCAGGTGAGTTGGTTCTAGTGCGATGTATAAGATGTGCGAGTTTGAATTGGTTACTGCTANCTAAAATAGCTGAATAGGGTTGAATTAATTTTGTATTTCCATCAGGTGAGTTGGTTCTAGTGCGATGTATAAGATGTGCGAGTTTGAATTGGTTACTGCTAGGTTTGATTACCAGGAAGAGCAGGAATAAAAAAAGGTTCGGAGTATCAGTATTGTAGTTCTTTATGAACAAGTTTGGTGTGTTAATGATATGAATACATTAGTACATAGATGCCACCAAACATAAACATTTTTTTTGAATTTTATACCGCTATGCAAATATCGAATTACCGGGAGCGGAAATACAATCCTCAAAATTTTTGTACTATAATGATATGAATACATTGGTACATAGTTGCAAACAAAAATAAAAATATTTTTTTGAATTTTTTACCGCTATGCCAATATCGAATTACCGGAAGCAGAATTTTTAATATCAATAATTTGNATATTTTTTTGAATTTTTTACCGCTATGCCAATATCGAATTACCGGAAGCAGAATTTTTAATATCAATAATTTGCTATTTGGATGATATGTATGCATTGGTACATAGCTGGCATCAAAATTCTTCTGGTTTCTCATTCAAACTTTTAATGTAACGAGGATTTATTAATATTAATGATTTGATTGACTTCCATTGATTATAACTTGAGTAAAAAAATTTGAAGGCCTGATGCAATTTTACAAAGTACACTTAAGCTCTTTTCATCAAATTTTTGAGATTTGAAATTCCGCTCCCGGTAATTCGATATTGGCATAGCGGTAATAATTTAAAAGAAACTTGTTTGATTGAAGTTTGCTATGTAACTATGCATTTATATCATCAGAATAGCTTATTCATGAGGTTTGTAATTCTGCTCCCGGCNGAAGTTTGCTATGTAACTATGCATTTATATCATCAGAATAGCTTATTCATGAGGTTTGTAATTCTGCTCCCGGTAAACTGATATTGGCATAGCGGTAATAAATAGAAATAAATGTAGTTATGATTGACGTCATTTATGTAACAATGCATTCATATCATTGGAATAACAAATTTTTGAGGTTTGTAACTCTGCTACCGGTAAATCGATATTGACATAACGGTAATAATTGAAAAAAATGCTTGCTTGTTAGCACGTATATACCAATGAATTCATACATTAAAATAGCATATTTTGGAAATTTTTAATTTGGTTCCCGGTATTCCGATATTTGCATAGCGGTAATAATTTGAAGAGAATGTGTTAAGGCTTGATGACTGCTATGNGAAGTTTGCTATGTAACTATGCATTTATATCATCAGAATAGCTTATTCATGAGGTTTGTAATTCTGCTCCCGGCAAACTGATATTGGCATAGCGGTAATAAATAGAAATAAATGTGGTTATGATTGACGTCATTTATGTAACAATGCATTCATATCATTGGAATAACAAATTTTTGAGGTTTGTAACTCTGCTACCGGTAAATCGATATTGACATAACGGTAATAATTGAAAAAAATACTTGTTTGTTAGCAGGTATATACCAATGAATTCATACATTAAAATAGCATATTTTGGAAATTTTTAATTCGGTTCCCGGTATTCCGATATTTGCATAGCGGTAATAATTTGAAGAGAATGTGTTAAGGCTTGATGACTGCTATGTACCAATGAATTCATATCATTAGAATACCAAATATTTGAGGTTTTTAATTCCGCTTTCGGTAATTCGATATAGGCATAGCGGTAATGATTTCAAAGAAATATGTATGATGCTTGATGGATGCTATGCACCAATGCATTCATATTATTAAAATAGTAGATTTTGAAATGTTGCAATTCCGCTCCCGGTAATTCGATATTCGTGTAGCGGTAGTCATTTTTGTAATCAACATGGTGCTAACGAAAATCATCTATAATTTAATTAATTACCACAAAGAAGTCAAGGTCATCAAATGACTCCTGATCCCCAAACACCTTGAGAGTCAGTGAATACGAGTCAATCATTAGGGTCAAAGTCATGAGAGTTAAAGTCATGGAGGACACTAGCTCAAAGTAAAGCGAAATTCCTTTTGTATTTTTGTACTTTATTCACTTCTCGTGAGTGTGGTACCTCCGGGGGTCTAACCAGGTATCCGGAGCACTTACTAAGAGTCAGTTCACAATTATTCACTTTTTGATTCGTGGATAAGAGTGGGTTGGTGGAGGGGTGGGATTCACCTTTTGTTCGACATCTTTATATATAGTGCCCATGCCCGAAACACTAAAAAATAATAGCTCGTAGTAAAGTAACTTTTTGATTTTCATTTCTGACCGATTGGTAATGTAATGCCCGATGTTAGGTAGTCCCTGGGATAGGGTAATATCGGAGTAAGAAAATGCCCGGGGTTGGTCTCACTCAGTCAAGCCTGTTTAATGCTGCTACAGTTCTTCAATGAGACCTTGCTATCTAGCATCATCCATTGACATTCATTGTCCTAGAACGAATAACTTGAGCGGAATATTAATACCTGACATCAAGATGGTGCAAAGTTGTTATTAAACCCCCAAGAATGATCACCTACTCATGACAGTGCCGCAGGCATAATTTCATTTGCAGCACAAAAAGTAAGAATACCATATTTACGCAACCATTTTGTTTATCCAGGCTTTCTGAAGTGACAATTAAACCGTTTCAGACATATCCTATCCTCAACCTTCACTCCCTATTATTGATAACTTAGCGAACAACTTCTTTAAGCCTTGCCTAAGTTTTTAGTATATCATTAATTAAAATCAATTTTTCTTTTAGTAGCAAACTTCTAGTCATTTCTGCCTGTAGTATTTATTTTTACGTATTTATTTATTTATTTATTTAATCATCAGAAATAACAAGGTTCAGGTAGTTATACTTCTGGAAANTTCGATATAGGCATAGCGGTAATGATTTCAAAGAAATATGTATGATGCTTGATGGATGCTATGCACCAATGCAGTCATATTATTAAAATGGCAGATTTTGAAATCTTGCAATTCCGCTCCCGGTAATTCGATATTCGTGTAGCGGTAGTCATTTTTGTAATCAACATGGTGCTAACGAAAATCATCTATAATTTAATTAATTACCACAAAGAAGTCAAGGTCATCAAATGACTCCTGATCCCCAAACACCTTGAGAGTCAGTCAATACGAGTCAATCATTAGGGTCAAAGTCATGAGAGTTAAAGTCATGGAGGACACTAGCTCAAAGTAAAGCGAAATTCCTTTTGTATTTTTGTACTTTATTCACTTCTCGTGAGTGTGGTACCTCCGGGGGTCTAACCAGGTATCCGGAGCACTTACTAAGAGTCAGTTCACAATTATTCACTTTTTGATTCGTGGATAAGAGTGGGTTGGTGGAGGGGTGGGATTCACCTTTTGTTCGGCATCTTTATATATAGTGCCCATGCCCGAAACACTAAAAAAGAATAGCTCACAAAGAATTATCCCGTAGTAAAGTAATTTTTTGATTTTCATTTCTGACCGATTGGTAATGTAATGCTCGATGTTAGGTAGTCCCTGGGATAGGGTAATATCGGAGTAAGAAAATGCCCGGGGTTGGTCTCACTCAGTCAAGCCTGTTTAATGCTGCTACAGTTCTTCAATGAGACCTTGCTATCTAGCATCATCCATTGACATTCATTGTCCTAGAACGAATAACTTGAGCGGAATATTAATACCTGACATCAAGATGGTGCAAAGTTGTTATTAAACCCCCAAGAATGATCACCTACTCATGACAGTGCCGCAGTCATAATTTCATTTGCAGCACAAAAAGTAAGAATACCATATTTATGCAACCATTTTGTTTATCCAGGCTTTCTGAAGTGACAATTAAATCGTTTCAGACATATCCTATCCTCAACCTTCACTCCCTATTATTGATAACTTAGCAAACAACTTCTTTAAGCCTTGCCTAAGGTTTTAGTATATCATTAATTCAAATCAACTTTTCTTTTGGTAGCAAACTTCTGGTCATTTCTGCCTGTAGTATTAATTTTTACGTATTTATTTATTTATTTATTTAATCATCAGAAATAACAAGGTTCAGGTAGTTATACTTCTGGAAATTAAGGTAAAATAAAAAGTTTTGTTTAAAATTATGTTTAGTTTAGCTAATCATGACAAGGTATTTTTTTAATTATAAATATTGTATTCTAGTGTAGCGAGGATTAAAGTTTAATAGATTAGGATTTCAATATTCTTAGCAAAGGAACTGTTTAGCTGTTTAGTACCGCGTCTCCTCTAGAATGACTGGAAAATGTAAAATTGAGTTTAAATATTAATTTCTTTTTAATTAAAGATTACAGTTTACCCATTTTTTAGCGTTTTGTTAATAGATCTGTGATACAATGAAATAATATTAGCTAATATAATTTTAGAACATCTTCTATGCATGAGAAGTCACAACATTCCGTGTTATCCACTTCACTTAATTGAAGATATATAAAAAAATAAAACATTTTAAGTTTTAGTATATTATTTAAATTTGCATTATCTAGTGAGTCTACATCGGATATCTATGTGTATTTATGCAAAGTGACATTTTGAAACAAAATATTTGTTTCAAAAAGACACTTTCTTACGTCTTTTCTATGAGGTTCATTATATAATTTATATATAGGGACATCTTATGTAATTGAGAAAACCAATTTCCAATAGGGTTATGCAAAAATTAAGTTCATGTGGAATAATTAAATATAATTGCTTATTTCATCCAAAAATGTTATAGCTTTTATATAAGACCAAATTGTTCTTATATCCTATATTAAACCATGACGGGTATTAGACTAGAATTCTCCGCACAAAATCAATAGAAGAGTGAAAAAAAAATTCAGAATTACCTTAGATGTCTCTACTGGAATTTTTATCAAATTTTCTTTACTTCAGCTTAATTTTAATTCTACTGTTTTTGAGTATGTTGTAGTAGAAAGTTGAGACATATTTGGTTTGAGGCGTTGTATTCCATCGTAGATCTCCTGAGAGACTGCGTTTTGTAGCTTCTGATCCACAAACGGAATTTCTGGATAAATCCTGATATCAAGACTTTCGAAACTATAAGTCATTGCAATTTTTGCTAATTTGAACCAATTGGGCGGAGTAGGTAGTAGTGTCCCTGTGCCAATAAGATCGCTTCCATAAATAGCACCGTAAGCAGAGCCTAAATTGAGGAGGTACGAACATATACACTAGAATTTACTTACATATTGGAAAAATATGTAAATAATTAAATAATTGGTACTTGAGTCAGCCATTTTTCATATGAAGCCATTGCCCTCAAAAATAGCTTTCTCTTTTTTTAAATGAAGTGTCGAAACAAAATTCATGAATATTATTTTGTCAGCATTTGAACCTTAACTGCTTTTGTTGAACTTAATTTGTGTAAACTATTCATATTGTTGAACTTATTTGCAAATGGCAAGCCATTTTGTGGTAAGCTATTAAAGGCAAATTTTGGTAATGAAATAAATATTTTGATTTTGTGTTGTACAAATTTTCTCAAAGTCTATATTGATAGAATCAAAATATTTGCTTACTAATGTTTAAAAAAATGCAAAATTACATGTACCTATTTCATTATGTATCTGTAGAAATTTGCGTGAAGTAAATATAATAATTGCTAATGCGAAAAATTGAAATAACATTAAACTAGAACGGTTTAACATAAACTAGACAAATTTTGAATATATTTGAAGATAAAATCAACTGTCCATACGAGCAGCAAATCCATGAAACTAAGGATTCGAATATTAAATATATTTTGATTTGAAAAATGTTAAGAACTCATAGAGATAGTGTAAAAAATTTATCTACCATATTGAATTAGGTCAAGTTGATCAAATCACAACAAATCGTTAAATTAAGTTCCATTAAGCAATTTATCGTAACTTTAGTGAACCTAAATCATACAGATATGGTGAAAGTCTTAGAAAATTGGCAATTTTAATTCAAAACTGTACTACTCACCTTATTGCTCAAAAACATATTACTGCTTGTGATTATTTCAAAGCTATTTTCAAATCCATCAAATAAATAAAAAATGTTGAACTTGCACAGACCATGTAGTTTTTTAAGCATAACTAAAATCGCATATTAGACAAATCTCACTAGCAATATGTACCGTATGGTCAGATTCGACATAGTTTTTTTTTTCTCTCCCTGAATCACCAAGATATGCGCACTTCTCATTACATCATTGTCACCCGAAATAGATGGGTGAACACATGCATCCTGTAAAAATAAATTTACAAAGGAAACAACTTTTATGACAAGTTTAGACTTTTAGTAGTCATTTTACTTAAACTCTATAGACTACCGACAATACAGTAGTTTTCATGTCATGATGTTATCATGAATTTTCAATTCTAAAAAATCCAGTCTTCCTTTTATTTGCCGTGTCTAATTTTTTCACCTGCTTTGGTTACAATGTACCGTACATTGACATTGCCGTGAGGAATTATAGTTCGTATCGAAGGACCGGTTGAAATCGTCCATAGAGAGGGAGGTGGGGCGTAGCAAAAGCTGGATTCGACCAAATGGGGGGCAGTCAAAATTTCTAAGTATTTTAAAAATGAATTCCCTGTCTTCAAAATTTTCTAAGTTTTTTTTAGGTTTTGTTTCCTCATAAACCGCAAAATGACCTCTACGAAAGTTGTTGGAAATGGTGAGTGGAATAAATTTACCCTCCTGCATTTTTCTCTGTGGTCATCCAGTTAGGATCACATAATTTATCGGTCATGCGGAAACTGGGTGTTCACCTTCACCTATGCCCTATGACCTAAACGGATGACCGTAGAGAAAAATGTTTGACGGAAACATTACTCCCCTCATCAACAACTTTTATGAAGGTCAATTTGTGGTTTATGAGAGAACATAAAACCTAAAAAAACTAAGAAAATTTTGAAGACATAGAATTCATTTTAAAAATACTTATAAATTTTGACTGCCCCCCATTTGGTCGAATCCAGCCTGTGCTACGCCCCACCTCCCTCTCTATGGACGATTTCAACCGGTCCTTCGATACGCACTATAATTCCTTACGGCAATGTCAATGTACGGTACATTGTAACCAAAGCAGGTGAAAAAATTAGACACGGCAAATAAAAGGAAGACTGGATTTTTTAGAATTGAAAATTCATGACAACATCATGACATGAAAACTACTGTATTGTCGGTAGTCGATAGAGTTTAAGTAAAATGACTACTAAAAGTCTAAACTTGTCATAAAAGTTGTTTCCTTTGTAAATTTTTTTTTACAGGATGCAGCTGCTCGCCCACTATTTCGGGTGACAATGATGTAATGAGGAGTGCGCATATCTTGGTGATTTAGAGAGAGAGAAAAAAACTATGTCGAATCTGACCATACGGTATAACATTTAGCTCAAACTATTTGGGTAAAAGGAATTTTTTGCTAGATACTGTGATTTAAATCACAGGCCATGAATAGTAAACTTTCACCAACAAATTGTTTGCCAAATTATAAGAAGAAGTGGGTGTGCAACCCTAAACTAAAAATTTAAATTAAGTTCCGTGTATGCTAAAAGTAGATTTTGGGTAAACCATCCAGTCATCACAGACTGAATAAGGAGTGTATTGAAGAATTCTCCAACTTTTTCAGAAAGAATCGGAAAGACAATGGATGTTGTCATATGATATCTGGGCAATTACGTATCCAGGTATACTGCGCTACAAAAGTGCACTAAATTTGTAGTTATTTTGCCTGTTTGAATAAACATTTGCAATCGTTTGATGTTTCGACTTACAAACTTTTCAATGTATTTACTAGCCTAGNTGCCTGTTTGAATAAACATTTGCAATCGTTTGATGTTTCGACTTACAAACTTTTCAATGTATTTACTAGCCTAAAAATTTTAGCTTTCTTTTTGTAGCCTAAGACTCATGATATACAAGCAACTTTTTACTGTAAATTCTGTTAAAGCTGTGCTAAAAGTAAAACTGAAATTGATTAATATGTTTAGAAATAATCATATAAAAATCTTNTGCCTGTTTGAATAAACATTTGCAATCGTTTGATGTTTCGACTTACAAACTTTTCAATGTATTTACTAGCCTAGAAATTTTAGCTTTCTTTTTGTAGCCTAAGACTCATGATATACAAGCAACTTTTTACTGTAATATATAATTCTGTTAAAGCTGTGCTAAAAGTAAAACTGAAATTGATTAATATGTTTAGAAATAATCATATAAAAATCTTATTTCTTGTCAATTTTCTCAAGTTGCCTATAAATTCTCAATCTTNTATTTCTTGTCAATTTTCTCAAGTTGCCTATAAATTTTCAATCTTAAAAAGTAAGTTGTCTTACATTTTATAGTTAATCCAATGTGAATAAAATATCTATCGTTACCTTTACTGATTGTCAGAGGAAATGGTAGGAATTCAGTCGCATAGTACTTGAGGTTGTAATCTGATGTTGCGCTCATGTTGCCGATGTAGTTCTCAAAAGACATATCTCTGCTTAATGGATCAATTGACAGACTTTTGACTTTAAATGTAGATAGTCCACGGAACGTTAATTTGGAAATGATAAGTTCGTATGTTCCCGCCTTTGGAGAGAATGGATGCGGGAATCTTATGGGAATATCCAAAGGAAATACAAATGGATCCAAAAATGGAATCTCATTCCTCATGCTTCCTTTTAGCATTACTCCCCTCCAATTTTCAAATGACTGAAGAACACTTTGCTCAAGAGGGATTGAATTTCCACCTGGAATTGGTACATTCACTTTCCCAACATCCGCTACACCAGAATACCCTCTCGTCTCTAAAACAAGTTGGTGGAGAATGAAGCTGATCAAATAGAATATCAATTCGAAAACACTACACATGTCGAACGAATGAAACGATTTCTAAATGAGAAAGTGACACCAGGAATTGAGGTTTATGAAGCATCAAGACTAACACTTCCGAGAATCGTACTAGCTATAGTATTCATAGTTTCACTTGATTGGTTGACATACATGTATGTCCTTCCAACTGGAAATTTTCACATGTAGGAAATAATTTTTGCAAATAATTCATATGGAAATATGTATATTCATAAAAGATTAGTGGAGTTGATTCCAAATCAAGTAGTAAATAAATTAGGTGAAGGTTGTTTGCATGGAAAATTGTGAGTGACACTAATCAATTTCAATGATACTATAAATTAGTATGCACAAAGAGAACCGTCAGCATGTCTCGGTAAGATCTGGTTGTGCTTCGTACTTGTAAATATTGAGGCAAATGTTGACCTTTTGAACAATTTTTCTATAGTCCACAACAGATTGCATCAAGTTGTTTGATTTCATAAGGTTACCAAAGCCAACATGTGATTGTGTACTTGTTTCTGATGCATTTATTTGCATTTTGGGAAATATGTAGATGTTATGATACAGAAATATATTTAAATGAGACTTCGGAGAATTTACTGAATGATTCCNCCCCAGATATCACCAGACATGTTTAACCACATATTGTTTTACATGTGCTTCTAATGAATGAACTAAAATTTGGGAAGATGCTTTATTTTATATCCCTGAATAATGTTTGGCTGGAGCTTATAAAAATTCACCTGAAAGGAAGCTTTAAATGTAACAGGCACACAAATTTTTTTAATATTTTAGATGGGAGTCTGGTGTCGAATTTCAATCTTAATTCATAAAAAAAAAAGAATTCTTCACTAATGATAAAAGTTTATAACTCAGTATACCGCTGGTTTCCAATGCGACAGGAGTGAACGTGAATTGGTTCGCCGATGAGAAGTCGTACTTTCTGTGTATTCTGGTTTCGGCGATCAGGGCTGCGAAAGCTACTCTTCTTGATGTAACTGTGGAAGGTATGATTTGAGGAAAGTAAAGTCCGAAAACATTTCTCCTGTGCTTCAAGGTATATATGAGATTCCATCCGGACGCTTTTCGTCTCTTTTCTAACATGCGTACCTAAGCATATATTTATTTATAATAAGCATAGCTTCATTTTCCTTATTTTGTCCTACACGATCTTCCACATATTCCCAGTCAGCACAATATCTTCCAAGGGCCTCCCGAGAACGTAAACTCCAACTCCCAGTTAAATCCGAAGGACATCCACTAAGCTCCGACGAAAGTCCCACAATCGTCCTCAGTTGCAACATTTGAAACTTTCCAGGAAATTGGATGAGAACTTCCTTGGGCGTTCCCGTGAACCTTTATTAAGAGCTATCAAATCTTTATCGATGAGATTTTCGTATTGTAATTATAATTATTTTATTATATAATTATATTAGTCAAAACAAAAGTATAATTAAGAATGGATTAAGAGTAGCGGAAGACACTAGTGATGGATTTTTGGATGTCAGCATCAGTGAGTCAAAGACTTATTCTTCCTCGAGCTCGCTGGAACATTAATAAAGTTAAAAACGCAAAGGGATAAATATAATCAGTTCTACCAAGAACTACTTTGTAGATTGTAGATTGGGAAAGTTGTTCTTCATCTTTTGTCCATAAAGACTGAACTGTTTCAGCAGTTGTTCACCGATGACTGACTTCATTATTCGAGTTCCTTAGAAGTGTGTCAACTCTATAGTCTAGAATAATACGATAATTTATAAAGTCTGAAGAGTATGTAGAGGACGAAAAACCTTCCATTGTCTTTATTAGGGTTTCAATTTCTAATTGCAGTTCTTTTGCGCCAAATTCTCCCATTGTAGATGCCTTTGTTACAACATTTCAAGAGATGATCCTTGGAAAGTATCTTCCCTATGTCGAGCGAGCATAATGTCAAGCTTTGCGTGAACTGAAAGAAAGTCAGAGCACAATCTTACTTCATTTTGATCAGCTTGATTGTCAATAAGGTAACGCTGATCTGAGTTGTTTTCTTCATTTACTTCTGAGTCAATATTCTGAGTTTGAGAACGCTTTGGGGCGCTTTTGTTTTTGACATCCATATTTAGATTACACCTCTATCGTAATTTTTCCCGTCCAAATTGGTGAACTTTAATATTTCTCAAATGTTTCATAATGCCCGAATGTGGGTATTTCCAAATTTGGCAAGACATACAAAATTCCATATTTAAATTTACACTAACTCGTACTTTTACTCATCTAAATTGGTCAATTTGAGTTTTTGACAAATATTTTTATTGTTAAGTCCAGATGCGGTTATTTTCTAATCAGGTAGTCTACAAAATTTCTAACGCAATTTCACATCAAATTATTTTATTATCATAATTTCCTCCTATCCGAAAACGTCAAGATTATGTTTTCCCACTCAAGGCGGTAATTTTATTTTGCACTTTTACTGTGAAATTTAATTTGCTATCGTTTATAGTTTTCTAGACCTTTAGGGCTAGTAATAGATCGTGTGTAGGACTAAACCCGTTTTGAGAAACTTTCTTGATATACAGTTCATTCAAAAGTATAACAGCAACAATCTTTTTTCAGAATTCAAAGAATTATTCGGTAATTCTTATCTAAGTCATCAAATAATTATTCACTTTGAAGATAATCAATAGAATTTTAAGTCTTAAAAATAAATTGTGGTTAAAACCAAAGTTAGAGATGAGAGTATAATTTTAGAAAGGAAAAAGCGAGGAAAAGGCGTTCCAAAACTATAAGCGTCTCACTAGTTTTTCAGTTTCCTCAATTGTTTCGTTGGAATTTAATATTGTAAATTAATTATATCAAACCAATGACTTTAGATTTGTGGATTCCGTATCAAAATTTTAGTGATTTATATAATTCAGAGGAACAAACCAAGGAGAAAGCTTATAAGTTCTTTTGAAAAGGGTCAGGTCAAACCACACACGCTAAATAAGCTATCAAATGCTAAAATTGAATGCAGAGCTTTGCTAATCGCTGGCTAATTTCTGGCTTTGGGCAATTCGATTAATCGTAATCAATTTCAAGCGATTTCGAAACAAGTGCGATCGTCCAAGCCCTACTTATTTTACACCTAAAATTAGCTCCTTGTCCTATTACTCTTTTTATTTTATTGTGTTGCTAAGCTTATGTTTCAATACCTCTTTTGTCTCTTTTTTTTCAGTTTTTATAAAGGGTAAGAGGTTTAACCTGCGGAATGTTCTACCGTTGCTGTTATTCATTAACCGCAAACAGCGAAGCTGAAGAGGTTTATGCGATAAGTGTGCTGTCTCCCTCTAAGTTTGTCTGATGTATGTCTCATTGTTCGCATTATATTTTTCTATCTAATTACAACCATATCAAAATAATAGTTGGTACATGAGACTATTGTATTTTTGTATATAGTTACAACCGTCATTCCTAATCAAACCAAATATATTTATGTTGCTAATCAAAGCCTTTGATTCTACCCTAGGCGCTTTCTCTATGATTCCAAACAAACTTTTTGGTAATTATATTATAAGAATAGAATACACAAATGATTTTCACCAGTTAAAGTATCTTTGGTAATCTTTTATACATTACCAATATTTTTTTATGCTAACCTATAGGTTTTGCTATGACTCAAATGAAGCTTTTGAAGGTATTCTAGAGAGGCATATGCCTACATATTCTTTAAATTAATTTTTTTCTAATCTAAAGTATGTATTTTGTGATTGAAATCAAAATCTTATTTCGTATGTAACAATGCCTTTCTATCATTTAAATGAAATTTTTTGATGCTAATCTAAAATTCAAACTTTTTTGTTTCTATTTGGCCGTCATGTCTAATTCGTTCACTGTTTTCTGTGTATTGCTACGTAATTGTAATTTATGAGATGGGGAGAATGTGGATGGACAGTTTTAAATCCATAGCCAGTTTAGCTGAACGACAGAAAAGTCAAAGATTACTTCGAAGTGTCAACTGAGTACNATGTGGATGGACAGTTTTAAATCCATAGCCAGTTTAGCTGAACGACAGAAAAGTCAAAGATTACTTCGAAGTGTTCGAGTACTTTTCTTCACTAAGACAGAAGATGAAGCGAAAAGCTTTAATAAGTAGAGTTTTGATTTAGGTAAACACTGAAAGTGAAATTCTTGACTCTGAAAGTGAAAGTAACTATCGGAACATCAACATGTATTTTCTCTATTTTCAGTTCCTTTTAGATTATCAATGTTTCAGACGAAGAATTTGCAAATTTGTTTAAAATCAGTCGTTGAATCGGCGTGTGTCATTGTGAAATGTCTGTTCGCCCCATTGATTTTTCCATATTTCCTCTGTGTCATTTGTAGACATTGTATTTCATCGGACATTTTCCTTTGTTAAAATAGTCGGCTCGCCATTTCCAACCTTAAACGGCAATTTTTGTCTTATTATCCCGTAAGGTTTATTTGTTTTTATATATTTATAGTTCTCCTAGATATTTCGGGAAATAAAAAATGGAAATTTAAACATAACTGAGCAAAAGTTAGATTTGGATCAGTTGTATCCTCATTGGAAACGCCTACATAAATTAATCAAAAGCTATAAAAAGCCGGATGAAGAGAGAGAGATTCATCTTCTTTTCTTTTAAAAATGAAATTAGACAATACATTCAAAAATTGCTTGAGACGAGTCATGATAGTGTCTTCCAACGACAAAGGTAGAAGATAAACAATCGTAACGAATCATGGTTTAGATACTCATTATAAACAACGAATTTGTTATTTTCTCAGAATATCAACAAAATACCACTCCAATTTCCTTTTTGATTCTAATTTATTTGTCGGATTAATGATCAATGGTATAAAAGTAAACGATTTTAAGCCATCCCAATTTAAAAAATTTAATGTGATAATTTCGAGCCATATGTCCGACTATTATTTCCACTGGTTATGTATAGAAATAATTTTTATAAAAATTGACCTAAGATTTTATTTATACAAATATTAATTTTGTATTATCTCCATCATAATCTTTCGGTGCATAACCTAAATTTTGCAAAATTTTTAGAAATTTCATTGAAATTTATCTGGAGTCAAAACAAATAAAGTTTACCTAGATGTTCTAACTGGATGCTACAAAGTGAATTTTTGCTAGGATATTACAATCACATCAGTGAAATTCACAATTTATTTGCAAATTTCTCGCAGTGTGCCAACATTGTATTTTATATCCGTAATTTTGACAAGATTTCCCATAGACTGACATCACAGATCTGAATCTCCAAGCTGAATCCTCCCTACAGTTTTTCCAAACTGGATAACATTTCCAAACAGTATTAATATTAATTTTCTAATTTTCTAATTTCATTTTTGACAATAAAATGTTGTTTACACTTTGGTCAATTTACTATTTAAAAAAAATCAACGTTTGCAGAAATCAACAATAGTATGGCTTAGCAACTTTTGTTTACTCACAGTAGTTAGTCATTTTTAGCCGGGCTCATTCGAGTGTCCTTTATTTATATTACTAATTTATTTACGTAATCGATGATATAACATCAGATGACATAATGATACCGCATAATTTGTCATCTTGTCATACCCAAACTCCAACAAAGTCACTATTTCAAAAAACAACCAGTGTCTCTGATAACTTGTTTCGAATGTTTTTGAAAAATCAACAAAAGACTCATTTGTCTTCAAGTTGATAAAATATAACATAAACTTGTTTTATTTTAAACTTGACATCCTTGAGTGCAATGGAGTATAAAACACGTCTATTAACACTTCCCTAGACTGATTTTTATTAATATTATGCAAAAACTAGCTTTTAGGAAGATTTTATTTGTTCAAATAAGTTTACCTTGGGACAAGTTGGCAGAAGGGGACAAAAATTTGACATTCACACTATACCTTAGAGACTAACCACTGTAACTTATGACATAAGATATTTATCTATCACTTATAAGCTTTACAACTAACCAGTTTGTATTACTAATTTTTTTTTGAAAAAAAAAAGTGGATTTGAATACTGGTTGTATTTCATGGCCACTTTGGTGGGTTCAAGTACTCATGAACCAAATCTCGAATCACGTCGAATGTCAAGGTCGCTGCACAAGTAGCTTGACAAATGAGTAATTCCGATTTTTCCTCAACTGCTGGATGGATCCAAATAGTTTCAACGTTTTGGACAACAGCAACTGCTTTGCTTTTGTCATTTTTATCGACAAGAATAATAGGGTCTCGTGGAGACAACCCAAGGTTTCGTGGTGGGAATTGTGGTGTGTTACCACAACAAATCCAGACAGGTGCTGTGTTGACAAGTTCATGACGACCAATTATCCCTGTTATCCCTTCACCCATTCCACCAATTGTACCTTTTAAGTTGAAATTAATGTTGATTCCAGCAGGATAGAATACTTCAACATGCTTTTCAAAAAATTTTTTAGGATCTGCTGCAAAATCTTGAGCCAAAGCTGGCCAATTGAGAGGATTTGCAAAATCAACAAATTTGTTGAAAATTTTTTCTGGATTTAAGGTAACTAGAGTACAATCTTCACCTGTAAAATTAAAATTTTCATTTAAATTTTCACATATACAGACTACACATAAGGTAAAATAGAATAAAAATAATGCATAAAATAATTTTTTTATTATTATTTTTTAATATTTAATTGACTTTGGTTTTCTCTCTTCTCAAAACAGACATGACAGACATTTGTACGAGATTTAGTCTCAACCTCTTAATAGATAGATCTAAATCCTTCCCCACATCCCTCTACACACACTTCTACTGAACCGTTGAATAGAGATGAGCTATGGACATTTATCTTACTCTGCTGGGAAAACCTTATCGACAACTTACATTTTACGTCAGTGGCGCAGACGCCTAATCACGAAAATACGGGTAGTCTGGCACCAGGCTTAGTATAAGTGTTTAAGAACTGAAAAACCAGCAGAAACAACTCATTTACCAGTGCTAGACTGTAGGCCTAGCTCAAGGAATAACACCGATCGAGATCGATAATCACAACACACTATTTAGCTCGAAAGACACAATGGTACATATGTCATTGAGCTACTTTAGGCCGGATAATTTTTAAAATTGTGTGTTTTCTATATTCGCACCTTCCTTTTAAACAATCTCAATTGATATTTCCAAATATTCATAGAGAAATCTATTCCAAAAATACCCTAAACGGACTATTCAATGAATTAGACCAAATCGTTAGTAATTAATAATACTCCAATTGTATTCAGTAGACTGTAATCAATTTACTCTAACGTTTGTATTCATCAACAACTTTGGGTTCTTCCGTTTGGCTTCTCCCAAACCTGCCAGAATTAAAAAAACAAGGTGATGATTTGCGTTAAAATAAAACTGAGTGAGTGCTCATTTCACTTTGTCATCATTTTATTTAAGCATCTATATCAATTTCCTTACTTTAGAGAGGAGAAAACGCTTCCGGTTTTGTAGAAAATATGATTAGAAATTTTTTGCTTTCCCATCATATGTGTAGTTATGGGAAACAAAAATTACGTATGAAATGTTATTCTGTTAAATAATGAACGAGAAATTTACAAATTTTTACCCGGGTTCTTCGTGTCATACTCAACCGCTACTCCGCCATCCCAATTGACCATTTTCAAGTCCAACAACTTCAATTTGATAAGGACAGTTGGAAGTGGACCTCCTTGATTTGAAAGTCCTGCACCAACGGTAAAGATGAGACCACATAGCAAAGGTCCAACATTCATTGGAGTTCCATCCGGATAAGTAATATTTGATTGGCCGACACCCAAGAGAAGATGAGCAGGACCATAAATAGTTTTGATAGCTTTTGCCCAGAATTCACCGGGGTTAATTGGAAACGGTAATTTGACATCCCCAGTAAGCCCACCAGTTATCTCACCAGTAACTCCTCCAAAATGTGCTGAACCCATAAAATTCATGTTGTTTTCTTTTGATTGAGTAGCACCCCAAACGTCAAGAGCAGTGTTTGTTCTTAAATAACAACTGAGAAAACACTGCTTCAAACTGGCTTATTTGCCGTTTTTATAAGAAAAGTTGTTTCATTATGTACAGATGAGTCAAAAATATTGTTTAATGTATAGCCAAGGATGTGCAAAAGTCCAGGGGTGAATCTTCAAGTTTATCTTCTGTAGAAACGGGTTTTACACCATTCAAGAGATAAATTTGAAGTTTTATTAAAGTATGTTGAATTAATTAAAGGCTTGTCTGGAAACGGATNATGAGTCAAAAATATTGTTTAATGTATAGCCAAGGATGTGCAAAAGTCCAGGGGTGAATCTTCAAGTTTATCTTGTGTAGAAACGGGTTTTACACCATTCAAGAGATAAATTTGAAGTTTTATTAAAGTATGTTGAATTAATTAAAGGCTTGTCTGGAAACGGATTTTTTACTTTCGGCCTAGGATATCTTGTCACAAAAACTAAAAACTAACCTTGAATTTTTCTGTTGTAATTCGAAATATAAAAAATTATCATTTAGGGACGAATATATTGGTCATTTTACTTGTCCAAAGGAAAGAGTAACGCCAAAGAAACTGCATGTACTATTCATACTCGGTCTAAGCCGAACCGAGTTAAATGAATCCACCTTGATTAACATTTAAACATATAGTTATAAGTAAATTGATGAAGTGGAGAATTATTTGTTAAATTTTATTAACAATACCAAAATTATGGGTTAATTTTGCTTACCGTTGTATTGAAAATCGCTGAATAAATGTAAGTGTAAAACAACCAAAGTTCAAATTTATTGAAAATAAGGAGTCAAAAGTGCACCCATGGTCAAACCAATTAAACTTGTACCGTGCAAACTTATCCCATGGTACAAGACAAACTGATCCTATTAAAGTAGGTACTTGTTCAAAAGTATACGTAACTAGACTAAAATCATTGGCAAATCATCATCCTTGGACAAGCCCATTGTCAATAAGCATAAACTAGTTTCCAGAAAAGGTAGTGAAAATTTCTAGACGAAGCTACATTAGAAATCTACATATAACATATATAAATCTACATATAAATCTACAAACATGAAAATAACAAGAACCATTCTTGGTAGCTTAAATAAAATAATGTTGATTTAAATGTTCACCATTTATACAATTCCTCGAATAATTTCTGTTGCCAGCCAGGAACGGTTTCCAAAGAGACTAGACTGAGGATCTTCACTTTCAAAATACGATCGCTATATATCTAATTTACGTACGAGTTGGACGAAGTACATTTTTTACGCCTTTGTTACTTTCCATTAAATCCTTATATCTTATAGTATGATACTAGAGAGCCAGTCCCAGAGCCAGTACTAGTAACACGATCGATATGTTATCCGTCGACTAAAAGACTTATTGTTAGTAGTCCCACCGTCAAATTTAATTATCTCGATTACCGCTCAATTCAGCGACTTTGAAGTGATTACAAGTGACATGCATCTCTCCGCCAATTAATCGATAATTAATGTTATTCCCCAATTTTCTCTGATTAAAATATAATCNAGTGACATGCATCTCTCCGCCAATTAATCGATAATTAATGTTATTCCCCAATTTTCTCTGATTAAAATATAATCAATAATTAAATTTTCTTTAACTGCCGGTTACAAATTAATTACCACGGTGCACCTAGCAATAAGCCATAATCCNTCAATAATTAAATTTTCTTTAACTGCCGGTTACAAATTAATTACCACGGTGCACCTAGCAATAAGCCATAATCCTCGAACTATTAATATTAATCAACTTTTTTATTATTACATAGAATACTGTGTACTGCGATACGGTACAATCTCACCGACAAGACAAAAAATTAATGTTTTGAGTACACGTACAACGATACAAGGGATCATATTTATATGCAATTATAAATGTTAAAGATAACGAATTCATCGTTTTCGACTATGAATTTATTAATTGTTGAGTATTGGTGTATTGTTAAGTATTTACGTATTTTCAACGAAATCATAATTTCTAATGTTTATGAAGGTTAAGGAGTTTGTTCGGCCCATTCCGTATTAACCGAAAACAACCAAAAATGTAAACTAATGTAGAAGCGTTAAAGGGATAATGTAAACCGAAAACAATGTACAATCTTGCCTTCAACTTCACCCCGTAAGGTATACTCTAACCAAATATCTGATTGATTGAATTTCTTTTATCGTTTTTATTTTGTTTGCAATTCATAATTTAACCATAAATAGCACTCAACTTACCACTAGAATTGTGATGTCAACAGACAGAAATATGGAAGACTTTGAATTTCTAGTCTCCAACCTTGATTGATGCTTAGATAAAAATAGACTTCATGACTGATTAGAATTAGTACTAAGCTCAACAAATTTTAGGGTTAGGTGAAATGTACTTTTACTCCATGCTCTTTGCTGAAGAAAGAATGAGTTTATGATTAAGCGGCAAGTCTTATCTTGAGATTTGAATTCTTTCAACACCATGGTTTATTTACTTTTTAAATATGCAATTATGGCTATATGAGGTAAATATTATGTTGTAACCAAATCACCAGCATTTTCTGTCTCTTCACAGAAATTGTTCAATTGTTTATCCTGCATGATTTACAAATAGGATTGCATCCGGCGATTAGATTTACAATTTACACCAATGTTATATCAATTTATTTCAAGTCGTTTGGTTGCTCGTGGGGGTGAAAGTGTAGCGACTCCAATTATTGAATTTTAACATGAAAAGGTTTGAGGATTTAACAAAAGGAATTTCATGTGACAGTTGAATGTGAACAAACGCCCTTATGAACTCAGTCATCAACAATCAAAAAATTTTAAATGCTTTCGAATTAAACAAAAATATAACCTCGTAAATTCTAATTGATACCAAAGTTTATAAATTTTTAAAATTTTCTAAACCTTTGAACTAATAGTGAACACAAACTGCCTAGTCAACCAGAGAACTACACAAACAAATATAATTTTTTGAAGTTTTATTTTCATCCTAATTCCAGTCAGGTGGATTCAAGTACTGATGAACCAAATCTCGAACCAAGTCATATGTCAAGGTCGATGCAACAATTGGTTGGCAAATGAGTAATTCCGATTTTTCTTCAATGGCTGGATGCATCCAAATAGTTTCCACTCTCTGCACAATAGCAATTGCTTTGTTTCTGTCATGTTGATCGACAAGAATTATAGCATCCGTGGGGGAGAGCCCAAAATTTGTGGGTGGAAATTGTGGAGTGTTGGCACAGCAGATCCAAACGGGGTTACTGTTGACAAGGTCACGACCGCCGACAAATCCAGCTATTCCTCGGCCCATCCCACCAATTGTTCCCTTTAAGTTGAAATTGATATTGATACCAGCAGGGTAGAATATTTGAATATGTTTTTCATAGAATTTTATAGGATTGGCTGTAAAATCTTGTATCAAAGCTCCCCAATTCAAAGGATTCGCAAAATCAACAAATTTGTTGAAAATTTTTTGTGGCTCCAATGTTACGAGGGAACAGTCTTCACCTGTTGAAACAAAACTTGAATAGTTAATCATCTTGGAGCAGTGAAAAGAAAAATTAGTAGTAAAACTCGTAATGACATAATTTATGTTTTTGCTGAGTGTAGACAATATTCATGCTTACTAGGTTGTAGGTAGGAAGATGTCTGCCAGTAACCGGTTTGAGTATCGCATGACTCACGTTTACCCAAGATTCATTGACTCATTCAACGTGAGTTAACTCCCTGTCTCCTTACTTTTAGTGACTCAGAGTCAAAGTAACCATGAGCATGTTCACAGCCAAGGCTTGAAACAGAGATTAACCTAAAAATTTGGGGTCTGCTACTGCTAGATACACATTTTATGTTAATCGGACCTAATGCACTACCAATTGTGTGACAGAGCCGACTGGGAAAATGCTGTTTCAAACACTGACTATATGATGCTAATCCACCAGTAATGACATTCGTCAACTGTTGGCTGAAACAGGGAAGACATTATAGAGTATAGGAGTCTATGCTCACTATCCCGGGGCTATGCGCTCCAACTATCCCACAAGAGAGAAGTCTTCAGAAAAATACGTGAGTTAGAGTCAGATTTTTACTCTTGAGTCGACTGAAGGTGGAGAGTCGNGAGAGAAGTCTTCAGAAAAATACGTGAGTTAGAGTCAGATTTTTACTCTTGAGTCGACTGAAGGTGGAGAGTCGCCCATGCGGTTAGCATTACATGCTACTAAATGAGTCAACCTACTGAACCGACTTCCTGACTCCATGGTTTTATTGAGTTCGAATCAGTGTAACAGTCAAATGCAAAAATTTTGATTCAACTTTGACTCGAGATTCGACAGAGGCGTCAAGAGTCTAATCTTGAGTCAGAGTAATACGGTGCTATATTACTTCTTCAACCAGAAATACATAGTTCTAGGTATTGTAAAGAAAGGAAATTAGTTTTTTAGTACTTGAAAATTAAGTTCAAAACTATTTTACTCAACAATTTGTTGAATAAAATAATACCGCTGGTACTAAAACTCCAACCTATAACCAAGAAATTTATCTGCCTAAATTCTATGGAATACACTGACACATTTCTTATAATTTTGTAGCAACCAAAAGCACAAGCTATTCTGCAAAGTTATAATAAACTTTATAAACTTCGAAGTCGCTTACAAACGAAAACTGTACGTTTAATAACTTTGTTTTTGCATTTTATCTCATTTTCTTAAGAACAGTTTGAATTTCTTTACTAACATACAGGGTGGGTTATTTTTAGTGTCCCTATAGCCGAGGAAGAGATAAGGGCTATACTCATTCTTTCATTTCCATATGTTGTAGTCAAATGGATTGAAGCCTCGGAGTATTTCAACTTGGCTAAGCCATACCCTCACTCTTCTTTCCAATCTCATTCCTAGAAAAAACGGTCGCATGGAGTCGGTCCGCATAAGACTATGGTTTCGGCCATACACTTCACATTTTATTCAAACTCAATGTGGTACATGAGATTCTATTCGGTGAGTAACTTGAGGGAAGTATTCTGTGCGAAAATCATAATCCAAATTCAAAATTTCAATAATTTGAATTTGGATTGTGATTTTCGAACCATTGATTTCCCTTCAAGTTAGTCTTTGCATAGAATCTCAAGTAATCGATTCCAGTTTGGATAACGTATGAAGTGCATGGTTGAAACAAATAGTCATACGCGGACACAAGCCACGCGACCGTTTTTTTTTTNTGGATAACGTATGAAGTGCATGGTTGAAACAAATAGTCATACGCGGACACAAGCCACGCGACCGTTTTTTTTTGGGAAATGGGAATTCATAGAGTAGATCGTAAATTTCAAAGGTTTACTTCCCTCTGACTACAACAANTTTTTTTTTGGGAAATGGGAATTCATAGAGTAGATCGTAAATTTCAAAGGTTTACTTCCCTCTGACTACAACAAAAGTGAAAGTATGAGTATAGCTCTTATCTCTTTCTAAGCTATAGGGACACTAAAGATAACCCACCCTGTGAAATTGCAAAATATCTTGTGAAATTTAATTCGAGTAATTAATAAATAACAAATCAATTTTGTACCTGGCCTCTCAGTGTCGTATTCAACAGCAACTCCACCGTCCCAATTCGTCATTTTCAAGTCTAGCAATTTCAGTTTGACCTGAACGGCTGGGACGGGACCTCCCTGATTTGATAAACCGGCACCAACGGTGAAAATCAGGCCACACATAAGAGGTCCAACGTTCATTGGAGTGCCATCCGTATATGTCATGTTGGATTGGCCCAAACCCAGAAGCACGTGACCGGGTCCATAGATTGTTTTAATTGCTTCTGCCCAGAATTCACCAGGGCTAATTGGGAACGGCAGTCTGATATCTGCACTAAATCCTCCGCTAGTATGTCCCAAACCCATGAAATTCATGTCGACCTATTTCTATGGAGTAGAACTTTATGACCGTGAGTTTGCAGTTTCTGCAGTATATACCAACTAAGAACGCACTGTTTCTAGGTGGCTAATTTGCTGTTTTTATAAGCAAAACTGTTTAGTTATTCACAAAAAAATAAACGTGTTAAGCCTGGTTTATACTCAAACTAGTCCTTCAGAAACCAAGCAATACTTGCACAATTGGTTAGAAAAATTTGTTATAGAAAGTGAAACATTGCAAGAGAATTTTATAACGTTGTGGTCCAAAACGAGATTTGAAAGAAAACTGATAACTTTTTATTATCTTTGTGAAGTTTTCAGCTTGTTTATTATCAAAGTCAATAATGTTATTGAAAAATCTTCCTATACACATATTATCGTTGCATATCGGTTGGTCGAAACCTTTAGCCCTCTTCTCACAAATAAATTTTCTCAAATAAGATCCGTTGGGTTAATGGCAAAAGCACACGCTCTCTGGAGAAAGGTTGGCGCAACATTATGTTTAAAAAATTTTAAAAGCTATTCTCATTGTTAGAAGTCATTAGAAGAGTTGGCTCTCGAAATCGCCGTGCACTGTAGTACTTTTTCCAGCATGTAGTAGCAAATTTAGCACAAAGGTTTCAAATCTCGATTGCCGGTGTATAATACTCATGGTAGATTTTCTATCATCGACAATTTAGAAGCAAGGCATTCACGGTACATTGCTCACAACCGTGGACACGTCGACGGCAAATGCAATGTCGTGGGCTCGTTGGAATAAAATAAATAAAATTAGCAATAGAAACACTTGATCTAATGTTGAAACAAAGTATCGGTAGAATAGCAAAATGATTCAACGACAAAAATATTGTGCACATAATTCATGTAGGATAAAATTTGCCGTCTTTATTCCGTGACATATTTCAAAATTTCGGATGCCAATATTCTTATTGTGTCGGATACGAAAATTTTTAATGTATGCTATAGGCATTACTTTATGGTAAGAATAGACTTGAATTGAGTGGATGATCTTCAGGTTGAGAACAAACAGGTTTGCCACGGTTGAAGAGATTTTTGTTGGATAAAATACAAGAGTTGGCTTGTTTTGGAAACAGAATCTTGTACATGTTTTCCAAGATTTTGTCACATCAACTTCAAAAAGTCACCTTGAGAAGTAAAACTCATAGTTTATGTCTGATAGTTATTTGGAAAGTAGAATAATAAAATTGTCAAAATAAAATCTACATTCGTAATACTCTGCTTTGCCATAATTCATATTTTACTTATTTATTAGAAGAGTAAGACCAATTACATTGTAAAACGACCTTCCGCACAGCCTTGACCATATCTTTCTCTTTAAGGTAAGTGTATATTCACATGTGACTCTCCCGAATATATATTTGACGTTTAGGTCTTGGGTGAAGATGTACCATTTCATCTCTATTTTCCCAAACCATAAAATATAACTGGTAAATTCACTTTCCCCATAACTAAAACATATTGTAGAGTGCTTTGTAATGTATGCTTTGGATCTCCAAACTGTACTGACGAGAAATTTTTGATCTTATTTTTATTATCTAAAACACCGCCTTAATATAACATCAATAGTTGTCGTCAGACTTAATTTTTTCATTATTGGAATCTAAGTTTTCCTTTCATTCGATTATCTGCGCATCTCATCTTCAGTTATAAGAGTGGTATCTAATTTTCTGTCTTTATAGAAAAGCAAAAGATAACTGCTATACTCATTTAATCCTTTTGTCACGCTGCAAATGAACGGGATGCACAGAATGAACGAAACCTCTTCTTCTAACGAGAACGGAAACCAATAGGGAAAGGGTATAAAATTTTTACCAGTAGAGAAATACGCATCCTTTAGTTTTTGGAGGGAGAAGTGCAGAATTTTGTGATTCGGGACTCACTTTGCCAACAAGGTGCAAAATTATCCATTTTTTTTTCAGTTTTTGCCAAATTTGTGTTTGAATTAGCTGCATCAGTGGTAGTCCTGGATAATAATACATAGTTCTGGATAATTAGACCAATTGATATAGTGGTAAACACAGTCATATGTTTAAACAACAAAACGTAGCATTGTGTCAAAAATTGATTGTAGCTAAAATTTAAGAACGCTTTTCTAGTTTAGTTAGTGCAAATTGTTTCTATATGAGATTTTCCACTACTATTTTCACACCCTAATCGTTACTACTTGTGGCAATATATTGCTCTACCTGTTATCTTCCACAATTCTGTATTTGGCTCTTTAATTCAACATCTTGATAAATTGAGTATTTTTGAAAACTGGTGATACTAGACAAAACATGGATCATCTTTTGTTCTGGATTTCATTCCTAGGTGAAGCAAGAGAATCATATTTAAGTAGCATCCATAATCTTTTGATTTCTAAATACCTCTAATGTTTCTAATTTAATTTAATATTAGGGTCTCTTGTTGGAAACTGGTGCTACTCAAATGAAAAATGTTGAATTTATTTTGCAACACTTCGTTACTAGATGCTAATAATATTAGTTCCATCCAACTAATTAACTATCTTCCCATCTAACTAATCAACTGTCCTTTCGTTAAAACCTTTAACATTAACTTTTTATTATTTACTAGATACAAATTTAAATATATATAAATATATAAAAATATATAAATTTAAAGGAATTCGTATACAGGGTCAGGCTTAATTCAGTATACAATGAAAAAAGTATTTATGTAAAAGCTCGTATAAAAAAAACGAGCTCTGACTCACTCCGCTCCTATCCTCTCGGAAAAAATTTCCTCCAGAGGATTGCGCACCAATAAGTTATTGATGAACTGGATTTTTTTGATTCACCTATTAATTACATATTATCATAATTCTTTATCTCACAACCAACTCAAGATAGTAAATTAGATATTGCCATTGCTTTCTCCATTGTATACTGAATTAAGCCTGACTCTGTATATTTTAATGCAGAAGATATATTTTAATAAAATCCAACCACAAACGAATAAATCATCCCAGTAGAATGTCAGTTGAATGTTACAAATTCAATCCATCCTTCCCAGAACAATCGCATACTTCTCGTAGAAATAAATTGACTTCGATACAATATAGCATCAAATCAGAAGCGAATATCATTCTATATCGAATCCTATATAACTGCCAATCGAACTACTAATCGCAACGATTTCTCGAGAACGAGTCGTCGCGATTCTATTGCAACGATGTCACTCCTAGATCCGTAAGGAGATCTCAAATCTTCTGCTGCTTTAATTTACGTGTGATAAGAATTTAGCTTTAATAATCCTAAAATAAATATTCAACATTTCCTGATATTAGGACTCAAAAAATGGTTAAACAGATTAATTGTGATAAATGAAGCTATATGTCTAATATAAATATCGCAGATAAACTATGACGGTGTATAAAGTTTTGTTTTGGTAAATTAGATAGTAAACCCCTTCTTGTTTTGAGTCAGTGTCAGAGGACAATAGGGTTTAACGAGTTTGTTAAATTGAGACCCGGGTGTAATAGAGAATTAAAATAACATTTTGTCTCTGAAGAGATCGTCCACATGCTGAAAAAGGACATATTTTACCAAAATATTCTACTAATTTTGACGCAATATTAGCTAGACATCGTAGATATTTTGCTACTACTTTGTACTTACGATATATCGCAACCTGTCTTTGTGATCTAGTCCCTTTGACTTGATGCTTTTGGCTAGCTGGATGGCATGTAAACTGTCCATGTATGTCACGAGCACCGTTTACAAACTATGCGTCTTAAATCCGACATAACACCAAGCTGGTATAAAATGAAGTACATGGAGGGACGCTCTGTTTTTTGTGTGAACATCCTATAGGGCCGATAAGGGTGTTGGTGTGTTATCACCATGAAACATAACTCAACCCGTTTAGTATTTCGGTCGTATAACTAGTAATCTTGAATTATCATGGCAAAAAGTATGGTCTTGCATGTCTGTGGGTTTTATATCTGTTGGTTTATTAGGGTTTATGTAATATGCGCTAAATGTATTGCAGCAATCCATATGATACATTTTAATGGCGTAATAACTGAATTGGTTTTTATATCCGAAGGTGTTATACCCGAAGTAATTGACTTAACGTTGTCCTTTTCTTAATTTTCAATTGGCTCCCTAAAGGCCCTAAGCTCATGGAGCCACTTAATTAATTTAGATAAGTATAAAATTATAGGTGGTCTGTGTTTAAATTTAATAATAATATATAATAGTATGGAATTATTCTTATTTTTATGCTTATACTAAACTTCAATACTTAAGATTCCAGTTTCAATTTTTGGAATTGGCATCGAAAAGTAGAGCTGGACGTCGCTACCACACTTTAGAATTTGAGTCAACAAAATCTTAGTGACAAATAGGGTTCCAAATGACTCTGACTCAGTGACTCTGAGTGATGACTCTGAGTCACGTGACTCTGACCCTGACTCATCGGTTTCTCGGAGTCATTGGTTTTGGGTGACTCTGACTCAATAGAGAAATGGGAGTCACCTGAATCGTGACTCTGTGCCTTTCCAAACTGACTCTGAGTCGTGACTCACTAGGAAGAGTCATGACTCCCAAGCAACAAAGCGTTACTGCTTACATTTTGCCTTTTTTGTACTAAAAATTTTTTTTCAACTCCCGCAACACAACAAATCTGAGAGTGTGGGTTTGATGCCGCGCGGCTCGTGTTTAGTTTGAAGCACACTTGTAACCTACACCACTACACATCAAAATCGAACTCAAATTTTAATAAAAATTCCAACTCACAATCAGAATCGAAGTAGACAATAGCCATTTGAAATAGAAATGTAAGTCGAAATCGATTATTTTAAAGAACCACAAAATCTAAAGCATAATTCATAATTTTAAATAGTTTAGATCTAAATCTATGATTTAAGTTTCTCAAAATCGAAATCCATAACATTTCAGGCCATCAAAATTGAAATATACTAAAAGATCTGGAAATAAGTTTCAAGCATGTATAATAAAACGGAGTTTTCTTAAGATCGACAAAGTTTTATACTTAAAAAAAAATAAAATTCATAATTTTAATGTCCTCGAATTCGAAATCCGTTATTCGAAGAAGATCCAAATCCAAATTTAATTCAACTTTTCAGTCGAAATTGAAATCGAAGTTTAAGTCACTGTACAAACTGTAAGCTAAATCGAAATTCAACGTTAATCATTCGAAATCGAAACCCAAAACTATTCAGTCATTCGAAATTTTTAATTTAGATTTCAAGCTAATTTAGAAGTGCACTGTTTGATAATTAGGCAGTAAAAAAATGAGTTAATTGAACAAAGTCAATAAAATAACAAAAGCTCAAAAACATTCCGATGTGTTCAATCATCGATTATTTTGATAGAGTTGACACAAAGGATAAGTATAAATATTGCACGTAAGGTAATTTAATTTTAAATCGGATCAAAAATAAAGAAAAATTTCAAAAATTTATTTAAGAGTCTTTAATCGAAAAGAGCAGGTAACTTAGCGTCTTTCTATCACTCATTTTGAGCTTTGAATACGCATTATGCTCATTTTACTGTAAAAAGAAAAACATGAAATTTCTGTGAAGCTGAGTCTCTGAGTCATGACTCAGAGTCACAGAGTCATGACTCTGAGTCACCTGACTCTGACTCAAGCTTCAGTAGTGATTCTATAAGAGTCACTGAGTCAGGTTCACTGAGTCATTAAAATTCATGACTCTGACTCAGTGTGAAAATGGGAGTCAGTGAGTCATGACTCTGAGTCACCTGACTCTGACTCTGAAGAAAGTGGGAGTCATTCGCAACCCTAGTGACAAAGTCAATCTTTTTGAAGATTTTGAATAAGAGTTGAATAGTCCAATTACCAAATTCCAAATCATCAATTTCCACTGTTTAGAAATTGTTTGGGCAGAAACCAAATAATTCCAAAAAATTTTTTGTTTCTTTGCTATATTTTATTAGAATTAGTAAAAACAAGCAACGAATAAACTCTGTAGTTTCTATGGATGTATAAAATCTACCTTTTTATCCATTCATAGGCATCACAAATTAATAAGGACCGGATTTATGTACTAAAAAAACGACGATAGGCGCTTTTCATAAATAACATATAATATATGCATAAAAGCAATCAAATAAGCACTTAAAAGTAAGAATATGTTCATATAAAATTCAGCATAAAATCCNTTATGTACTAAAAAAACGACGATAGGCGCTTTTCATAAATAACATATAATATATGCATAAAAGCAATCAAATAACCACTTAAAAGTAAGAATATGTTCATATAAAATTCAGCATAAAATGCACATGGTTATTCTGTGTAAACTAAAAGCTACGTTCAAAGGTGCCAATTGTGTTCAATAATANCAGCATAAAATGCACATGGTTATTCTGTGTAAACTAAAAGCTACGTTCAAAGGTGCCAATTGTGTTCAATAATAAGCAGACTGACGGGCCCACAAACAATGGTAGGGTTAGGGCACCCTTCGCTGACACTTGGTAAAATGATAGTAAAATAGGCCCTTCGCTATCCCTAACTTTGGCACAAATAATGAAATCAGACACTTCACTTTGCTAAGCGTTAGTAAAGTGGATACTTTACATTCCCTAACAATAATTTTTCGCGGGAGTTGCTAAAATTTGAAACTCATAAGGGGTCTACCTTTTTAGTTTCACACTTTCACAGATGACTTTATTGCACACTTTTATGTTGAAGCGCGCATGAGTGAGCCACAACGGGTGAGACCTCTATACAATTCACACTTGAAAATATTTCAACTCTTTCTGTACTAGTGTGCAAAAGTGTGAAGAGGAATCGGGTGAGCCCTAGTTTTGAAGTAACTTCTACTTGAGTTTTAGTAATTAAATTATTTAGTAAA
>NIPM01000290.1:73200-246817 GCA_002738285.1 Holacanthella duospinosa
ATATCACCAACTCATTTAAGAATCTACCGGAAGAAACAATGAAAACACGTTCTAGAATCTACAGTACTGTTCTGCAAAACTACCATAATAACTCGTTTATACCAACCGTGAAAAGATTACTAACTGAAATTCAAGAAACGTTTACGTTCCAAGACTCAACTAAGATTAAAGAAATGAAATTGAAGTTATTGGATTACTTTCTTCTTAAAAAACTCGACGAATGTCACTCTAACACACCTATCAACAATGGATCACCATAAAACCCGTCTATATATACTTAACCTATTTCTATAACTAAAAACTTTTTAATACTTTTAACAACACGGAACTTTAACACTAAATTCTAACAATCATTACAACTCCTTCACATTATAATACAAAAAATGCAAGAAATGTAAAAACCTAGCACAATATGTGTATTTAGGGTATTTCTTAAGAATAAATTGAATTGAATTGAATTGATTAATAACCCTAACAACCTAACGAATACTAATCCTAACAACGAATGAATATTAAATCCTATTTTTGTTCCATTTCGAAAAATTCATAACTATTTTTTTATGCGTTTCCGATGAAAATTTTTTCATATTCGTGATCTGCGACCCCTTATTAGCCTACAAAATAAATTTAATCAAAATTTGAGGTGTTTCGGAATAACAAAATTTCCTCCGCACTATTACATTTGGGTAAGTCACCATAAAAAATTTTTTGTTTCCCACAAACTTGCAAAATTTATGCAAAATTTGACTTGACCGCCAACAATGGATGTTGCACCCGTTGTTAATCTACATTAAATTTCTGAGCGATTGATGTATCACTTATCCAATTCCATAAGGAGTGCGTTTCCTTTAATTGTTCCGCAAAAAATCCTATGCTACCGCCCAGCGAAAAATTTCAAGCGTCTATATATTTTCTTTCACTGGGCGGTAGGCATGGGAAGTTCTACTGGGCGGTAGGCATCGGCTGTTGGAGAGGCAATTTTTGCTGGGCTGTAGCAATGGGCTGTAGTAATGGGCTGTAGTAAGGAGATTTTTTTGCTGGGCTGTAGCATGCAGCGGGCTCTGCCTTACTCNCAACAATGGATGTTGCACCCGTTGTTAATCTACATTAAATTTCTGAGCGATTGATGTATCACTTATCCAATTCGATAAGGAGTGCGTTTCCTTTAATTGTTCCGCAAAAAATCCTATGCTACCGCCCAGCGAAAAATTTCACGCGTCTATATATTTTCTTTCACTGGGCGGTAGGCATGGGAAGTTCTACTGGGCGGTAGGCATCGGCTGTTGGAGAAGCAATTTTTGCTGGGCTGTAGTAATGGGCTGTAGTAACGTGATTTTATGCTGGGCTGTAGCAGTGGGCTGTAGTAATGGGCTGTAGTAAGGAGATTTTTTTGCTGGGCTGTAGCATGCAGCGGGCTCTGCCTTACTCCAGCCCTCTGGTGGTCATGCATCAAGTTTCACATAGGTAAGTGCCTTGAACAAAGTTGTTGTTTAGGACATTCCCAACATGACGTCATAGGTAATTTGTGGAAATAACAGGTTACCTCAGTTAGGTTAAATTTGTGCAGCCCACTTTATTAATTCATGCTGTTGCTAATTGCCTTACCTTCAATCCAACACAATCAACTCAGGAAGTTTCATATGGTCATGTTTGTACTAAATCTTCCAGCCTTGTTAGTTGGCAAGAAACCTGGAAGATATTTATCTTTGTGGTTCTAATAAGGTTAGATTTTCAACCACTTCAAGCATAAATTCCAGGTTTCAAAATTTTGTACTACTTTAGTCGGTGTTACTCTGCTTCTACCAGTCTTAACAGTAAGAGTGACAAATTTTTATTTAGTTTTTAAGTTTTAGCACATCATCATTAGAAAAATCCGTTTATAGTGAATTTGAAGGAATACAATAAACTGTTTCACCGATTTTCACTATAATTGAACCGCTCAACATAAAGGTCTTATTTCTGAAAGCAGTAGACAAATTAATATTCTTTATACACGGTTTTCCATACAGCAATCAATTATAACCGAATTCGACTGTAGTTTGCATGTCTAATTCATTAAATACATTTGAATACAAGTTGTCACTTTCATTCATGGGTTAATTTCATAACAATAAGGAAAGCGAAGGTAATCAATGTTAAGGTGCGATATAAGGTGGTATAAAAAACCATTCCATAGTTGATTAATATTCACTTGGTTGGTTTGATAGTACTTTTGTAGACCATCCTTATAAGACCATCCAATAGAAGATACATTCGGTTATAAGACCAATTTTGACGCACTTGGTTTAGAACAATGGTTTTGGTATAGGAAAATATCGCGCTATAAGACCAACAGTTATTAAACCAAAGCGAATATAAGACCCTAATTCTAAGCCCAAGTTCGTGGTACGTGGCTCTTATATACGACCAAGACATACGGAATCTTGACATTTTTCTTTTCTCTACTTCTTTATAGAAGCTAAACATCTGCTCGAGCATACTATACTAACTCTTTTTCACAAACTTCTTTTATACTACTTTTCACACTTAAATTTTTTAATGCACAAAACCATTGATTTTTAATTTGGTAAAAGTAAAGAAGTTAAATCCTTATTCCTTACCTTACCAAATTGAAATATTTGACCTGAAATCTGGAAAAACACAAGCAGTTGCAGCTAAACAATGATTAATCATAGGGTTCAAACACCTATGCCTAAGTGCTTCTAAGTTGTTTAAAGTCAGTTTTGGCAAATTTAACAACAAAAATTCTATATAGATTTTTGAATTTGTATCTCCATATAGGTAACAATGTATTTCCCACTTTGTGATGAAATATTTCGATGACCGCTCATCGAAAGTATCAATCTGATACTAATACTCATCCGCCTTTTAAACTCTCTTCCGAATTTGTTTCCAAATTCTTGAACTTAAGATTTAAGGTTCCCCTAAATGTTCGCAAAGAGAGAATTAAGGAGAGAATTAAGGTAGTTCGAATCACTCCGGCATTAAAGTTTTTATTCTCGTTTAATTTGATTAATAACTGCAATAAAAATTGCAGTAGAGTACAAGCGATAGTTCAAGATTAGTTGAAATGATACACCGCAAAGTTNAATAACTGCAATAAAAATTGCAGTAGAGTACAAGCGATAGTTCAAGATTAGTTGAAATGATACACCGCAAAGTTACTCCAGCATTGCTTATTCATTAAATTACTTAAGTTCCCGTAGACTAATTAAATATGTCGGCTTATTCCATTCAAAAACGTAATAGTTTTTATACTAGACCAAATTTGTTTTATATCCGTTATAAGACCATGACGGCTATAAGACCAGGTTCGTCTGTGCAAAATTAATAATCTAATAAACGTATTTCACTGTATTAGAATTGTCAATCAGGTTATTTTAGGCTTAATCATAAAACGAAACAATAACTTACTGTGGCACAATAATATATCATGCTTTTTCTGGATACACGGGACGATAACAACAAGACATGGCTAACTAAATATCACTTTCAAGGTTATAAAATGGGGGGAGGGTTTTCCAGATTTAATTGTTAGATCTGTAATTTCAATCTCAATTTTTGACTGGACGGTTAGTGCTAACTGACGGATAGGCAAAATTAGTCATCAATTATATTATAATTCGGATTAATCGAAGAATTAAGGTTGGTTAATTTCATACTTTGAAAATTCGTTTCTGAGGATATTTTAAGTAACGTTTAATTGAGGCAACCGCTTTAGGTTCTCCTTGTCCGTCTGTCAAGGTTAACATAGCGTTATTTTTGATGCATCTAAGTGGACAAGTGTCACAGAAAATCATCTTGTAATATGCCTAAACATTGGTCGCAGTATCCTCAAAAATCTATAAATAAAGTTTTGAAGTTAGTGAAGCACAAAAAAATTTACCGCCAGTACCAACTGTGACGCCCACCCAATTGGCGTCTTCAAACTTTACAGAAAAGCAATTTGCATCTAGTAGTCCACCCTTAAAAATTTGAAAAATTAGCACCATGAATTTTTTGAACGTGACACTCAAGTACGGAAAATTAAGTAAAAAACAATCTATGAAAGTAAAGTAAAAAAATATTNTTAAGTAAAAAACAATCTATGAAAGTAAAGTAAAAAAATATTTTGAAGCCAACTCTATAATTTATGTTCACAGAAAGCATTACTAATATGATAGTGTTAAATGTACTTAGGAATTTTCGAGAGAATACATTTAGATGCACTCAATAGTTCAACTATTGTGTCTTGTGCTATGCTTTATGGCTAGTGTCTGAGGTGAACGCAAGACACGAAATAAAAATTCTTATAAACTTCGAAAATTAGAAAAAGAAAACTCTTACATCATACAGATAATCAACAAAAGGAATAAATTTCAGTTCCCTGATCATTAGGGAAATGTTTAAGTTCAAATCATACATGGGCACTCTCCGTGTAGGGCACTCCGCAGAGGGCGGAGAGAGAGGTTTAGGGGTAAATTTTTGGTGGGGTCGGAGAGGTGAAGTCTGCCTGAAGGGGTGGAGGGCACTTATGTTCAATGGAAGGATGGGCCACTCTTTGTTCAGTTTGAAGTAGTGGAGGGCTCTTCGTCCGCTATAAAGGGGATAGAGGGATAATTCCTTGGCCATCTATGTAGGGTTATATAGAAATATACAATGTTGTCCGTCTATAGTAAACTACTGGACAATATTACTTCTTAAAAGCAAAAAAAAATAGTGATTAAGGAATTTAAAGATTTAATTTTAAAACCAAAGTTTTTAAGGAAGTAAAACTAGTTAACCACAAGAACAGGATATTACCGGAAGGGAAGGGGATAGATTAAAAATTAACCAAAAATTATGGTGGGAGTGGTGGAGTCCACAGTAGAGCTGTTGGACGGCGTAGACGTCTTTGTCATGTGGAGTGAAGGGCGGAGTGGTCAATTTAGCTTGAAAGGATGAAGCTTATTTACTCAATTTAGCTTGGAGAGGTGGAAAGGTTTTTGCTGAATGGAGGGCGGATGGGTGGAAGGCCAATACCGTGCCCACCTATGGTTCAAATAGAACTGATAGTCCATTAGCTCTAGTGTAGCGTAAATTTATAAAATAGCGATGTATAATTCCAAGAAACACTTTTACTTTTAGATTGTCCTGAAATTGGAACAATATGAATTTTTTTCCCGGGCCAATCAAAGCATTGGGTGGATTTATCCATGACAAGCTTCCATTTTCATTAAATCCGGCGGAGTTCTGGGCAGACGCAATGAAGACAATCTATGGACCTGGACACGTGCTGCTGGGTTTAGGGCAATCGAATATGACCTATCCTGATGGAACTCCGATGAACTTAGGTCCTTTGTTCTCTGGTCTAATTTTCACTGTTGGAGGAGGATTTTCCAATCAAGGAGCTCTTCCATCATTTCATGTAAAACTACACTTATTGGATTTCAAAATAATCAACTGGGATGGTGGAGTAGCTATGGAGTATGATACTACAAAACCAGGTATAACTTTCCAACTAGTAGAATTAATTCACTTTGAGATTTACGTCAAAGTTTTCCTTCGCTATCACCCAACACCCCTCTAGGCAATGATATTATTCTAACTCGTATAATGCTAAACATAAAATAACGCTCATGTACTAAAAAAGTTATTTTTTTAACCTTAAAGGTGATGATTGTTCTCTTGTGTCATTGAACCCTCAGAAGATTTTCCACGCTTTTACGGAATTTGGAAATCCTCTCAATTGGCCACATTTAATTGAAGAGTTTACAAATAATCCTATTGAGTTCTTTGAAAAGCATATCGACGTCTTCTATCCCGCTGGTATCAACATCAATCTCAATTTGAGAGGTACAATTGGTGGATTTGGTCAAGGAATAACAGGAATCATGGGTGGACGTAACTTGGTTAATAAGAACCCAATTTGGATCTGTTGTGAAAACGTACCAAAGTTTCCACCTGCAAATTTAGGTTTGTGTCCAAGAGATCCCATTGTTCTTGTGGATGAAAACAACAAAAACAAAGTAGTGGCCATTGTTCAAAATGTGGAAACAATTTGGATTCATCCAGCAATTGAGGCAAAAACAGAACTTGCCATATGTCAACCGATTGTTGCAGCGACATTGTCGTATGACAAACTTAGGGATTTGATCAATACTTATTTGCAACCCTCAATATCAGAATAAATTTACCTTACAGTGTCTCAAGATTGAAAGTTTTTAACATAAAACATCATAGATGAGTTACGTCATTTTGATATTATTGTACAGGGTGTTTACAGAAACATGCGAGTATAGCAGTCTGCTATACCTAGTGATGCAACCGTTTCGTTTCATTTCGTTTTTCAGAATAAACGGATTAGATAGAAACGAAAACGAAACGGTATAAATGTAGGCAAAAACGGAAACGAAACGACCCGAAACGGAAACGAAACGAAACGAAACGGAAAACGGTAAAAAATTAGATTGAGCAAATCAATTTATTACTGCAGAATAATTATAGATATAGGTTGGATTGATCCTAAATCTACTGATTGAATCTTACTCTGCGTCGCGAGTCACGAAGTAATTAATTTTTAGAATAATTACCGACAGTAGGTTTAGACAAAAAAAAAATTTCATTAAATGTTTTAGTAAATGAACAAGAATGTTGATTTCGAAAGATTTGTAGAATCCGGGTAAGTAATGNAATTTCATTAAATGTTTTAGTAAATGAACAAGAATGTTGATTTCGAAAGATTTGTAGAATCCGGGTAAGTAATGCATCAATCCACAAAAAATTTAGCGTCGATTACGGTTCTGATACACATTGTTAATATTAAAACAAACTTTTGCANAAATTTCATTAAATGTTTTAGTAAATGAACAAGAATGTTGATTTCGAAAGATTTGTAGAATCCGGGTAAGTAATACATCAATCCACAAAAAATTTAGCGTCGATTACGGTTCTGATACACATTGTTAATAGTAAAACAAACTTTTGTATAAATTTTGAAAATTAGTGCAATAAAGTTAGCATATGACTTATTAGCTAAAGGTACCGATTTAGATTTGAGCGAATACGACGTCAATCTATCCATAATCTTCTCTAGATTGCGGATATGATATATATCTTATGCTGCATTAAACTTATCAAGCTTGAAATTCCTTTCGTTCTGTGCTCCTTGGTAAAAAAGGAATTCGCTAAATCTTTTTTGCAATAAATTACAATTTTGAATTCAATGGTTAAAACGTTACAATTTGCGATGTTCCGAATATCCTACACTACAATTCTGGAGAATTGGCTAACCCCCGAATTCTAGATAATTTTAGGTGTCCGCGCATATAATTTTCTAGAAAGTGTTTTCAGAGATTTAAAAAAATGAATCAATAATTTTATTAATATTAACAAATGAGCGCCGAAAAAGTCGAAGTGCTACACTTGGTGTTATTAGATGAGTGAAAGTGCTGCACGTTTGCTTGAAAAGTGTCACAAACCGCGTCTTTTTTTGATTAAAATTATATGCAAGAGTAGTTTCTGTAAGCAAATTTGCCGGATATCCGATATCGGGCAACGGGGTGTTGCCGGAAACTTGATATCCTGCATACCTGCTGGATATGCATTGTAAAACTTACTCAAATTCGGTATATTTAGGTTGATTGATGTATTGCTTACCCAAACTCTACAAATTGAAATAAATAGTTTTGTTTATATTTTTATCATTAACGTTTAATGAAATATTTGTCTAAACCTTCAATCGTTAATTATTTCTAAAATTAATTACCTTGTCACTCGTGACCCTGAGTAAGGTTCAACCAATATTAAATCTTTTGAAAACAAAATCCTTCCCCAATCCCATATCCCAATTTTGCCAAACAAACCGTNTAAGCAAATTTGCCGGATATCCGATATCGGGCAACGGGGTGTTGCCGGAAACTTGATATCCTGCATACCTGCTGGATATGCATTGTAAAACTTACTCAAATTCGGTATATTTAGGTTGATTGATGTATTGCTTACCCAAACTCTACAAATTGAAATAAATAGTTTTGTTTATATTTTTATCATTAACTCCAACGTTTAATGAAATATTTGTCTAAACCTTCAATCGTTAATTATTTCTAAAATTAATTACCTTGTCACTCGTGACCCTGAGTAAGGTTCAACCAATAATAAATCTTTTGAAAACAAAATCCTTCCCCAATCCCATATCCCAATTTTGCCAAACAAAACATAGCAGCTAGGCGGATGTCTTCGAAACATAAATAAACCTCTATTGGCAGAATAAATGGGAGTATAAAAAGTGTAAGAAAGATATATCAAGTCAAGTTTTACAAGTTTTACTTTAAGAAATTTCAAATTTTTTCAAAGCCAAGATTACCTTGTCGCACACCCACGTGACCGTTTTCCGTTTCGTTTCGTTTCGGTTTGTTTCGTTTTTTACTGCAAAACGGTAAACGAAACGAAACGGAAAATTCGTTTCATGAAAACCTAAAAACGGAAACGAAAACGAAACGGAAAACGGTTTTTCGTTTCGTTTTGAAACAAAACGGTTGCATCACTAGCTATACCCATTCCTATTTGTTCTCCATGTGATAGTGAAAGGTAGAATCTCGTGTGANAAAAACGGAAACGAAAACGAAACGGAAAACGGTTTTTCGTTTCGTTTTGAAACGAAACGGTTGCATCACTAGCTATACCCATTCCTATTTGTTCTCCATGTGATAGTGAAAGGTAGAATCTCGTGTGANAAACGGTTGCATCACTAGCTATACCCATTCCTATTTGTTCTCCATGTGATAGTGAAAGGTAGAATCTCGTGTGAGAATAGTCGATCCCAGGATCGAATGCCTATAGATGAAAATGTTGATTATCGGGTTGAGATCGTGGATCGGTATCGAAAGACATTTCATTCTTGGCTCGGCTCGAGTATCGGTACCAAATGAGTTTATATCTGATGGATCGGATCGACGATCAGGTTGAATGATTTTTTCAAGAAATCATTCTAACCTTATCCATGATCCGATATAATAGTGAAAAAGAAAAAAATTCTTTTCATTATTGGATCGGGATCGATTTGCTTTTACCTGTTGCCTCGGATCTTGGATCGGGATCTCATTTCTCCAGTTTCTTGTGTTGTTAACTGACTTTAACTTTTACTGACAAAACAACACTGTTGTTTTGTGAAAGTCTCATGGTCATAATCCGTAGGTTTCTTAGGTTAGGTTAGGTTAGGGTTAATCCTAACAGAACGGTAAGATCTTCAAAGAGTAGATCAATGTTAAATTCTGCTTATTTGTAGAATAGCTGAAGTAGTAGAAATCAAGGTAAGCAGGATACGATTACTTAAGGTTTTATTAAGATTTCCTTTCAGGCTTTCCTTAGGTTTGCTTTTAGGTTTTCTTTAGAATTTANGATTACTTAAGGTTTTATTAAGATTTCCTTTCAGGCTTTCCTTAGGTTTGCTTTTAGGTTTTCTTTAGAATTTTAGGTTTTCTTTTAGATTTTCTTTAGGTTTAGGTTGTTAAGGTTAGGTTTTTTTTTTAATTTTGTTTTGTTAGGTTTTAAGTATGGTAAGCTTCGGGATGATGTTAAATTCTTCCACAATTANGATTACTTAAGGTTTTATTAAGATTTCCTTTCAGGCTTTCCTTAGGTTTGCTTTTAGGTTTTCTTTAGAATTTAAGGTTTTCTTTTAGATTTTCTTTAGGTTTAGGTTGTTAAGGTTAGGTTTTTTTTTAATTTTGTTTTGTTAGGTTTTAAGTATGGTAAGCTTCGGGATGATGTTAAATTCTTCCACAATTATCTTTATACAGTATTTTCAAAAGTTTGTAATTTTATATGCCGTATTTTCAATAGACCATATTTTCCAGGGCGTGTTTTCCAGACCGCGTTTTCCAGGCCGTATTTTCACAGAACCAATCTGTTCTTGGGTAGTTCTATTTGAACTATTTTTAGGTTGAAGTGACAGTTTACTGAACTAAAAATAAAACGACTTACCAATTAGTTAAACAATTCTTCTTCAAGAATATTCGATTTGTTTAAAAAAATATTCATGGAGCTCTACATACAATTTACAAGAAGTACCTAATTGGTAAGTTAATAGAAAAAAAAAAGGAACCTATGTTCAATTGGGGGGTGATATTTTTTAATAATAATTTGAATCCTCATCCTTCTGGTTTGCCAGCAAATGTCCAAGGTACCAAAATTACTGGTAAAAACCTTGTTTCAGCTGGTTTAAGCTGTACTACAGAACACCCTGGACATTTGGCGGCAAAATATTTAAAATGAATTTATAAAATAAGTAAAAATTAAAAAAAAATTACTTCGAACTGAAAAGTGCAAATCAGTAAGTGCCCTGAATACCTATTCGGGTAGCACAACATAGACCTTAACTGTTTGGGTACCAGACTTAATAATGGACTTAATAAATAATTTAATCATGATTGTGACTCCAGTTTTGTCAGATGATATACAATTAAATTTTTAGGAAAGAATTAAATTATGGATAGTTTTCTTATGCATCAAGGTGATTACAAACATGAAATAATTACCACTATGCTAACAATAATATACTTTTGCTCTTCAACTAGCATCGGAACGAGCAATCTTATTCACAGACAGAGTCCTGCTCATAAGAAACTCGGAGCCTCTCCATTTACGGTTAACATAGATTTGGTAACAATTTCTTGTTAGTACTTCCTAGCGTAGGTATCTTTTAATAACTACTACTGCCATATTTTTAATGCTCAACTCCTTATAAGCATCCTTATTTGAATTTGAATGAACTTCAGCATAAACATGTTGAAAATTTATATGACATTTGTTTTTGTAACAAAGAGAATGATACCAAATTTTACGTTTCCACTTTCCGCTTGTCCGTCTCTTTTGTATCAGCAAAATAAATTCAAACCTTGTTTTTTTTAATTTGTTATCACAGACATGGTCGCTCTTAAAGAAATTACACAACAAATCACATGAAATTCATAAATACAAAAAGCATACTTAAATTTCTTTATATGAACAAATGATCTCACAACTGTGAAATAATGTCGAACATGCTTAGCACATCAGGGACTTCGGTTGCCAAGTTGAAAAAAAACAAAGCTTATGTACAGGTTTATCACAAGTATTGAATCATCATGTGCATAGCTACATAAATTTCATATATGGATTGAGCGAAGTGTAATATATTCTAAATAAAAATTATCTGTCCATAATTGATTAAATGATACTACTAACTTCCCTTAGCTTTATGAACCAATAATACTTTGAATACTTAATTTCTAGCAGTGCCACAATTGGAAATTATGCTGCTATGACATCATAATCCAAAAATCGTGACAAGCTTGTATAAATGCATAGCTTTCATGTCTATGCATCAAATTACAAAAAAAAATTAAAATTTTACAATAGGTAAAGTTGATAAATAGGACAAAATTGGTGAATTGACCCTGTTTGTTGGTTTAGATCAGGGTGATTTTAGGTTGTTTGTTGTCGCTTCGCTTTATAGAGTGGAAACATTACAATTTCTATAACATTACGCAAAAAGTTCAAAGATACGGGACCTTTTCTGCAAAATGTCTCAAACCTCTGATTCACAGGTTAATGATTAATTAATAATTAATTATACAACTGGTTCTACCCATTTTAACTGATTCAAAGAAGAAAAACATTAAAGAAAATTTTCTTAAACCTTGTTTTTTAATGAGTGAATTGAAGGTGATTGCCCCCAACCGTTGTTTGGCATTTGTTTATCAACAAACTTCAGGTATAGAAAAGGTCCCGTATCTTTGAACTTTTTGTGTAATGTTATAGAGATGGGACCCTATAAAGCGAAGCGACAACAAACAACCTAAAATCACCCTGGTTTAGATAAACTTCATCCCAAATTTACAATAATGAGACATATTTTTATCATATACTTTTGTTTTATTTTTTTTATAAAATCGTCCTCATTACCAATTTCGCCTGATATTGCGATGGTTGATTTAAATCCAGTCTTGCAAATATTTCGCAGGTGTTACATTGACATATTTGTCTTTTCAGAATTCGGTAGTCTCACATCTTTTACTCTCCCCGTAGAACTTTCCAGTCGAAATTGGTATTATACTGAACCTCGCAATGTTGGTATGGCAACAAAGTTCAAAATTTTACAAATACGATTTCGTAGGGAATGTATTGCTACTGTTATGATTGATCCCTTTAGTAAGATAAAAACTGCAAGACATCGTAAACTCGAAATAAACTTAGCATTAGCGAGATCGTATTTTCGTGACCAAGTTTATACAAATTTCCGTAGTAAGAAGTTTTTTAAACTGTGGAGACAGCCACTGGTGGGAATTTTATATTTAGTTAATATTCTCAACAATTTTGGGGAACACAATGTTCCTAATACCAAACAGGATTGGACCAACAGACTAGATTTCAGCATTTTTGATGGTCTTCAAAATAAAATTCATCCAGAAAATCCACGTTCTGCTCTTATTTTAATTTGGAAGAATTCTCATAATCCATCAGAATGGAAAATGAAATTAGCTAATTTTCAAATTGTGAAATGGAAATTTAATTTTTCAACTATAGTCAACATGTCAAATATAAAATCTATTAGTGACCTCCGACTACTCTTCGTTTGCCAACTTTTACAATATTTAAATATAACAAAGTCAATATGGGTGGTTAATTCACACAGGTATTACACATTTCTATTGGGAATCTTTGGATTAGAAAGAGAAATTCTTAAAACTGAACACAGTTTAGATAGTTTTATAACAGACTTTTTCACTACAACATATTATAATGAAAAACTCTTATTTACAGCTAATGTCCATATACCTGACCTTGTCGGAAACAATCTATATTTGATGGAATATTTTGGAAAAAAATCTTATGTCAATGAGAGAATCATAACATATGAATGGGGATTTGTTATTAAAAGACGACCAGATATTTACAATTTTATTGCATGTGATCGGAGTCGAGAAAATTTCAATTATGGATTATATATGAAACCATTTACTTGGGCAGTTTGGGTAGGGATATTTTTTGTAACGTTCGTATTGCTTTTCTTTTTATCTGTAATATTTTTTAGTAAAAACATAAAAGATAATCCTTATGCTATTATTTATGGAACATTAATAGAACAATGTCCAAGTTATTCAAAAAAATTAGATTCACAAATATTTTTCACATGTATTCTTTTCAACTTTCTATTAATATGCATTGTTTTAACAAATTCGTACAAAGGGTTATTTGTCACTAATTTAATCTTGCCTTTACAATTTCAAACTGTGAAAACATTTAGGGATGTCATTAATGCCAATTGGACATTATGGCCAATGCCAATGCTATCCATGGATAGCAATTATGAAGAATTCAATAAAGACAATGACGGCCGATTGTCATTGGCCAGGTTGGGAAATGCTTTAGGAAAAGAACTTCATTTGTTTTTAAGATCCAACAAAAATTGCTCTAATTATCACACTTTACTGATGGATCCACCCCTTTGCAGTGATGAAAAAGGAAGACGCACACTTTCCGAATTTCCACCTGAACATAACTTTGCTTTACGACTGTTGAATAGCATAGCTTACCCTCAAAGTGTATTTAATTCATCCTACCCTCATTCAATTGAACTATCAAAATGCAACAAGGTTGCATATGTGGGTTTTGAGAACAATGTATATGTTACATTAAAAAGTTTAACAAAGATATCTAAGACAAAATTTTACATGGGGAATGAAAAGTTCAATGTTGCTAATACGTCTGGAGATTATGTAATTACTACTACAAATTTTTCTTGGGAACAAGTTATTATCGTGAAGAGAATTGGTGCTTTGGCTTCATCAGGAATTTATTTTCATTGGTGTGAATTGTTGGGATCACGTGATACGGCGTGGTATCATGATTACATAAATGCACCAGTCCCTCCGAAAGAATTGACAGTGGGATATTCAAGTGTTAGGAGTGTATTTACAATATATTTAACTTGCCTTGTATTTTGTTTTATTACAATTACTATTGAAAACTATGTCCTGATAAAATCTGTATTTTTGGCGCTCTTACTGCGTGAAAAACTCCTATCGATCAAGCATCATATTTTCATATTTATCGTAAATTTTGTTCCTTTGAAATAGGGAGTTGTAACATTTAGTTCCCTTTGAATAGTACAGGGTGTTTAATCTTTTTTTGCACCCTCTTTCTCTAATTTCATCTTAGCTCCTCCCAGAGTTCGAAAAAATCGAATTTTTATATAAAAATCCAAAAAATCCGATTTTTTGGATTTAAATCCGATTTTTTAGATTTTTTGGATTTTTATTTTTTAATTGTCAAAAATCAAAAATATGAATTTTTCTGAAAAAATTTCTTCAAATTCAAAATTTACAAGTGTTGAAGTACTTTATTTAACCAAAAACAAAATTGAAGCTAGGAATCTGAATTTGGATGTAGTGTTAGTGCTTAAATTTATCTTCAAGTTTGTCTAAGTGGGTAAAAAATAGAAATCCAAAAAATCATTGATTTTTATTCTTGGATTTAAATCCGATTTAAATCGGATTTAAATCAGGATTTAAATCCGACTTCGACCCCTGGCTCCTCCCACTCCATGCTGCTCCCAGCAAAAGAGTGTGAAAAAATGACGTCATACTTTCTAGGGTGCAAAAAAATGTTAAACACCCTGTACATATCAGACGATTAGTTCAACATTTGAGTGTATATGATGCATGTTTAATATATTTGATATAGTCATATAAGCTTGTTAACCAAAAAATGTCTCATGGTCACTCATTAGATCACTTCATATTAAATTTATTTCACAATTGTACAATAGTATAAAATACACTGAAAGTGCATTTAGTAAGCCGTCTTGTATTAACAATCAAATTAAACCAATGTTGCCAGCGTCGTCCACGAGTCCGTTATCGCGAATTATTAAAATATCTAAGAATAAAGTCAACAAAGAAACTTTACATGGGGAAACAAATTAGTGTTGGTAATATTTCTCAACAATTTATTTATTATGTGTTGCAAACACATTATAGACGTGTCTAGTCCATCCGTCCGTCGGTGCTCTAACTCAAAACTAATTGACGGCATACGTGGGCAAATTGCTCTCATGCTCTCTCGATGAGGGCAGCCCTGAGGTCGGAAGGGCTATCAAGAGGGTACGAGGGCAGGATGGCAGACTTAATTCGTGAGGGCATGAGGGCACGAGGACAGGAGGGCAGATTTGGGTAGTGATAACATTAGGGCAGGCTTGGTTTGTGAGACCATGAGGTAAGGAGAGTAGATTAGGATCGTGAGGGCACTAGGCCAGTTAACTTGCCCGCTAGTGTGTAAAGTGACTCTGACTCTTGAGTCATGACTCTGACTCTGACTCTGACTCTCATGACTCTGACTCTATGAATTATTTGGGAGTCAGAGTCATTATATGACTCTGACTCACTCCCTGTTTTAGAGTCAGAGTCATGACTCTCAGAGTCAACTCATCAGTAGCAGAGTCATGACTCTTGTGCATTTCCTGCCCAGAACCCGACTTTTGGTATTCATTCATGTTCAAACACGTTTCATTCATCTTATCCATTGCATTCATTTTACTTAAGAATGTTTACTCTTTCTGATATAAATCATCTTTTTGTGTTTTGTGTTCGTCCCATTCTTACGGACTTTTAATTAAGAATGGAGGATGATTGTATTGTGTTAAATGTGGAAAATTATCCAGTTAATGAAACTAAAAGTTCATCAACATCGACTCAAGATAATCTAAATTTACAAAAGGAGAGAAAAAAGCAAAGTGACGTCTACAATTTATAGAAATTTTATACAGTTTATAGAATTTTTCTCAATATTTAAAAGAAGATATTAAACATTTTTTAATGACTCAGAGTCAGAGTCAGAGTCAGAGTCATGACTCAAGAGTCAGCTCGCGAAAATATGGGGAGTCAGAGTCATGACTCCTGAGTCAACTCCTAAACTACAGTAAGTCAGAGTCACTGACTCGGGAGTCAATGACTCTGACTCAGTGAGATTTGGGAGTCATTTTACACACTATTGGCCACACATAAACATAATTAATTAATTTTATATATATATTTCTGTATTTAAATTGAAAATTAATTTCAAATGCAAACGTAATGACCCGACTTGATTTTAATTTTTTTGGAAAATAATTAAACCAGAAAGAAATTACAAACAAATTCGCTTGGTTTTTTTTATCAAAAAATTCCAAGTTGCCAATAAACACGGTGATAATATAAAGAAATACAACATTACAATTTGANTTTTTTTTATCAAAAAATTCCAAGTTGCCAATAAACACGGTGATAATATAAAGAAATACAACATTACAATTTGAAAGTACGTTATCATTTTTTTGTTTACCATGTCCTCTTCTTTGTCTCTGGGTCTAGACCCTTGTTCCGACATCAATTCCTAAATGATTCGCTTTATTTGCATCGGAATACTTCTCACGTTTTGATTCTTACATTCGTCTTCGCAAGCTCCAAAACTTATTAGAATTCATTCTGAACAAGCTCAAATAAGTATAAACCGAAATGAAAATAGATTTTTGGGTGAATAAAAAATCGTACACTCTATATAAATTTTAAAACACAAAACTTATATTATATTTTAATAATAGAGTGATTATAACTTATAAATAGGGTTACTTGCAAAGTGTCACAAATAATTCTCAAAAATTTTGCGGAATTAGGAGGATTTTTTTCGACGCGGTGAAAAGGTGCTAAATTTGATTTGGTATTGATTAAACGTAGTAGCTAAACTCGTTAAGAAGATATTATGTTCAAGCTTTTGAAAAAAAATTTAGTGCTGCTTGATCTAGCAGCACAAATAGCCTCTTATATAGACCCTATTACATAGTTGCTAGATTTAGTATTTTCGCTGCTGGATCTAGGAGCTCAGCCTCTAGATCTAGTGAACACTAGATCAAGTAGCGGACTGTTACTTCTAGTGTCGTAGCTCCTACTGCAGTAGCAGTACTTTAGGAAAGACGGTGGTAGGCGGTAGTGAGAGAAAAAAATTTAAAAATCTTTAACTAAACTTTGGACTCATCNCTTTAGGAAAGACGGTGGTAGGCGGTAGTGAGAGAAAAAAATTTAAAAATCTTTAACTAAACTTTGGACTCATCATCGGTTAGGTAAGTTTAAATCAAAATTATTATTCAGATCCAGAGAAACTAGTCATATCTACTAAAATGGGANTTTAGGAAAGACGGTGGTAGGCGGTAGTGAGAGAAAAAAATTTAAAAATCTTTAACTAAACTTTGGACTCATCGGTTAGGTAAGTTTAAATCAAAATTATTATTCAGATCCAGAGAAACTAGTCATATCTACTAAAATGGGANTCATCGGTTAGGTAAGTTTAAATCAAAATTATTATTCAGATCCAGAGAAACTAGTCATATCTACTAAAATGGGAAGCATGTAAGCATGATAAAAATTTCATCTAAACCAATAATTTTTATTTTATTGACAGCTTGGTATTAGCTTATCAATTTTTATTTTGTTCAAAACTCGTCAATCACTGTCGAATGATACGGTGGACCGTGGACGACTGTTAGTACTGAATCCTATGATATTTTGAATATCTAAGTAATAACCTTGGGTTATTTTTTGCTAAGTTGACTGGAGGAGAATATTCATATAATAGTGTGTCCGTGTTAGGTTACTAATCATGCCCTTATGGTTGATATTGAATTCCTTCAACTCAACTCTAATATCTTATCTGTTCGGGTGGTTTTATCAGAGCAGAAGACGACAGAAAGGATGGGGATTCTCAATCGACTAGTTGTGAATGAACTTTCATTGCTCCGTTTATCAAAGTCTCAGACTTCAAGATCTCTAAATCATCTTCCTCAGCTGCTGAACGCCTCACCAACATCTTACCGATTTTTGTCAGTGAATTTCCCAAATATGGTAAAAATCAAATACAAATCTTTTTTAATAATTCTACATATCTAAAAACCCTACCGCTTGACATTATCCTTTTACGTGTGGTTATTTATTAATTTCGCAGACGGAGTATCGTATTGAGGCCGATACGTTTGGAGAGCTGAAAGTACCAGCAGATAAGCTGTATGGAGCCCAGACTCTGAGATCAGTTATGAATTTTCCAATTGGAGGAACATCAGAGAGGATGCCGGTAAAAAGAACTAATAAAAGGTTGAAAAGCTCAACGGTTTTAGGTTCCCGGCTTCGGATCTTGATCTCTCGGGCTCTTACAATGAATATCTTAATACCAAAGGGATGTAAGGGCAAGCGGTAATGGGAGTAATCTTAGTCAGACTGAAAGTATGATTTTCGAAAAATAACCCAACCAGGGCCGGACAAAAGTTTTGGAAAGAGCCAAAGGAAATATTTTGAAAAGAGTCCGAGCCGGAGAAGAGTCTAAAGGAACATTTCAAAAAGAACCCGAGCTCCAGCAGAACCCAAAATACTATATACAGGGTTTTCCAGACTTTTTTACTCCTTTGTCGTAGTCGCATGATTTTCAGTCAGTAATTTTACAAAGTATAAGATAAGATTTGATTTACCAATAATTAAAAATTTCCTATTGTTGAATTAGTTAAAGGTTTAATACTTTAATTTCCAACATGAATCAACATTTTAAGCAATATCTAAAACTGGGAAGTAACTATATTAAAATCAAAAGGTTACGACAGTTGGTAAAAAACTTTGGATAACCCTGTATTTTTTGAAAAGCTCAAGCAGAACCAAAATTCAAACCCTGCGCAATGTTTTCGATTCTTAATGTTTGACTGCAAAAAAAAATAATTTTTTTAGTTGCCTTTGGTGAAAGCTATGGGGGTTCTGAAGAAAGCTGCAGCAATTGTTAATAAAGAGTACGGACTTGATCCAAAGATTGCAGATGCTATTTGTCAAGCGGCAGATGAGGTTATTCAACAATTTAATCTTAATCAATAAGTTAACTGAATTCAATTAATGATTTCATAATCCAATGTGATCCTCACATAGTCTTTTACTGCAATTCAAGGTAATTAGTGGGAAATTGTACGAGGATCATTTTCCTTTAGTCATTTGGCAAACTGGCTCAGGGACTCAAACCAACATGAACACCAACGAAGTTATATCTAACCGAGCAATTCAGATACTAGGTGGCAAGCTTGGCTCTAAGGACCCAGTTCACCCAAATGACCATGTCAATAAGAGTCAGGTACTATTCAGCGAAGTTGTATCTCAACCAAGTTTTGTTTCAATTTCTAACTTCCTACATGTAAAATGAATTTTCAGAGTTCAAACGACACTTTTCCAACAGCCATGCATATAGCAGTAGGTACTGAAATTCACGAAATACTACTTCCGTCTCTTCAATTGTTACATGATGCTCTCAAGAAGAAATCTATTGAATTTATGCCTATAATCAAAATTGGAAGAACTCATACCCAGGTAATAACTAGGGATCGACCGATGTCAACTTTTTGGCCGATGCCGATTTCGATAAAAATATGGCCGATACCGATTTAATCGGCGGCCGATTTCATTGCGTTATAATTTTAAATAAGTGCCTAACATTAATAGGATCGATTTTAGCACATTTAAACTTACATTTGAGTCATTATTCTCAACTGAAAATACCATTATGTTCTCCATCGCTAACTGTGTCATAACAAATTTTCCATCNTTTTACCATTATGTTCTCCATCGCTAACTGTGTCATAACAAATTTTCCATCACCCATGAGATGGTATTTCTAAGCTGCAAGCGACTGCAAAGTTGCATTGTTATTGCAATCAACGGTACCATAATTTGTCATAATGGACCACGTGCACAGGTGGGTGTTTTGAGGTACTGCGAACACCCGTACCCGTAATTTGTTTTAAAAAACTGACCCGCTCACACCCTACTCACTCATACTTAGTCCCCTCCGTAGCCGTACATTGTGAAAAATTAAAGGTCTGCTCAAAAGCGTACCCCCTCCTCTTCGAAAATTTAGCCTCCGCACATACCAGTACGAGCAACTGTAAGGTGTACCACCCAGGTGTACCACCCAGGTGTAGCGCGTACATCTGGGGTTCGTACCCATACCTTCACGTAAAAAATTACTGCTGCTCATATCAGTACCCGTACCTTTTCCTCGCCGTATACACCATATCCGTACCTTATCGAAAAAAAATAACGTCCGCCAATTCCCATACAAGCAAGAGTACGTACGGGTATGTGAAACATTTGGCGAACTCAAAACGGCCAAGCTGTGGCCACGTGTATGGCAAAAAATCCATCTCGAATAAAAATCGTTACAATGTTGCCTGTTTCGTAATCGTCCGAATCCAGACATAGTCGAGTAATTCGTATTCCTTCATCATAACCTTCCTAAATTAGATGTTAATTTCGAACTGTAAAAAGTTACTTGAATTTCAAAATTAATTGAAAGGTTACGTTAAATAAATTTTTCTACTAATATATTAAGAGTCTGTTCTCTATAACTAAAGTGAGAAGAAAATCGGCCAAGAAATCGGCCAATAATAGCCGATGCCGATTTATTTTAAAATGGCCGATTTAGCCGATGTGCCGATTTCAAAATCGGCATCAATCGATCCCTAGTAATAACTCTACTCCTCTGATCTTAGCCTAAAACAGCCGTCAGCTAGATAATAAAGGAGCCCGTTAAGGTCTGTTCACATCAAAATATTGGTACAAAAATGAAAATCACGTTATTTTACAGTTTACAAACACTTCAAAAAAAAATTTTTTAATGACGATCTTTTTTGTGAAGTGGTTGTGTAAAATGACGTAATTTTTATTTTTGTCTGCCTATTATGGTGTTAACTGATTAACGGACTGTCTTAGTCTTAACTAACGGTGATGTTAACTAAAGTTAGGATGGGAAGAATAACAGCTTAAAGTTTTTATTGGACGTATTCAATTTGTTAGGACGCAACTCCGTTAACACTTGGACAAGAGTTCTCAGGCTATGTTCAACAGCTGGCGTTTGGCATCGACCGGATTAAGACAACATTACCACGCCTGTACATGCTCGCTGCTGGTGGAACTGCTGTTGGCACAGGTCTCAACACCAGAATTGGATTTGACACGAAGGTCGCTGAAACTGTTGCAAAATTAACTGGTATAAGTTCCGATTGTATAAGTTGACCGCCATCGAAATCTCCCCTAGCCGAATGTGCGTTACCATGCCAGCTTAAATTCAATTGCCCAAATATGAAGGGATATTAATTTAAAACCCCCTTAACACTTTTCTAGAGGTCATTCACCTTCTGTCTCATTTTTTATAGCAATCCTTTTTTGTTCCTTCTATTAACGATTATTCGATTTTTGATAAACATAATTCTGCTAGGGTAGGTTTTCTTGATGGTCACTGAGCATTGAGCGGCAACAATACTCCTTCTCCTCCAGGGCTAATGTGGTAATAATTTAAATTTTCTGGAGAGGTCAACAACCTTTCATCTGATTTTATTTCTCTTCTGTCCCTATATTTAACCATTTTCAATTAATTTCGTTTGCTTGAGTTCCATATTTTTGTTGAGTTACCAAAACCTGAGTGAAAAGCATGCATGGCTTAAGCCATGTCTGCTGAAAAAAATTGTGACTAATTGGTAGAGAAATTTCTTCATTGAAGCTCTTGATTTTTCGATTTTGCCAAATTAGCAAAGTTCTATGAGGGAAGGTTCTGTTGGCTCTCATTGTATAATTAAATATACTATGGGTTTAAAAATTCTGTAATAACACAGGTATTCCGTTCGTAACCGCACCAAACAAATTTGAAGCTCTAGCTTGCCATGATGCCTTAGTTGAAGTTTCAGGTGCTTTGAATGTAGTGGCTGTATCTCTTATGAAGGTTGTAACTATTGTAATGTTAATATCCTTTACCTATTTTATCAATAATCTTATTGGTTCTCAGATTGCAAACGACATTCGATTCCTTGCCTCAGGTCCGAGGTGCGGTTTGGGTGAATTGTCGCTTCCTGAAAATGAACCAGGATCGTCAATAATGCCCGGCAAAGTAAATCCAACACAGTGTGAGGCTATTACAATGGTAGCTGCGCAGATCATGGGCAATCATGTCGCAGTTACCGTTGGTGGAAGTAATGGGCATTTTGAGCTCAACGTTTTCAAGCCATTGATAGTTTCAAATGTTCTCAGGTACTATAGCAGAAGATTACTTTCTCGATTATGGTTGTTTAGGTTAATTCTTAATTCTTAAAGGTCAATCCGATTACTGGGAGATAGTTGTAAAGCCTTCACCACAAACTGTGTTGACGGGATTGTAGCAAACAAAGAACAAATTAACAAACTGTTATATGAATCCTTAATGTTGGTGACTGCATTGAATCCTCATATTGGTTATGACAAGGTGAACTATTGAATAGTTTCCCTAACTAGTCAAAGACTACACATGGTTAATTATTTTATTCGAAAATATATAGGCGGCGAAGATTGCCAAAACAGCTCATAAAGAAGGTACAACATTGAAGCAATCCGCATTGAAACTTGGATATTTAACTGAAGCTGACTTTGACAGATGGGTAAGACCTGAAGATATGCTTGGACCAAAGTAAATTATTTTAATTCGAATTTTATTGAAAATTGTTCAATTAACTTGTCAATAAAGTAAGAAGTAGTGGCTATCATTATCAGCTAGTGTTATTTTTAGAGTTATTACAGATACAATATCCGGCAGGTTTGCCCAGGGTTCGGATGATGTTATCACCATGATCATATCACTTGATAATATCACTGATATTATCAACTAAGGTTTAGCTTGATATTATCCAATTGATAATATCGTGTTTGATTGAAGAGAGGTCCAAAATTCACGTTCGGTTACAGATTCCAAAGTGTAACTAAACATTAGAGTTTGTTTTACCGCATAAAGCAGTTCAATTATTTTCAAGATGCACATTCATTAACGGACAATTCATTAAGTATTAAGATTTAGTAGTAAAGTGATAAATGGTTCCACCATTGAACGCGGTTTGGGAGTCATTTGAGCGTACTAAAAAGGAAGGTAACACTAGGTTTTGGGTAAAATGTAAGACATGTTGTCCAGAGAGTCACAAAGCATCGCAGAGAGACTTCTGAAGCTAGTTGCTAAATGTAACAAAGGTAATCAAATTAATTATATTTTATAAACATGAGATTTCTCGAATACACCAGTTTGTTCTTAATAGAATTATCGCTTTTTCAAATAAAATATCACTCCAATGTCTAAATACTTCAATACCAATNCTTAATAGAATTATCGCTTTTTCAAATAAAATATCACTCCAATGTCTAAATACTTCAATACCAATTAAAGATAAATATATTTGCGATTTTATCAATTATATCATTGATATTATCAATGACATCGATATTATCGATATCGATATCAGATATATCATATATATCTGATAATATTCGAACCCTGGGTTTGCCGGATATCTGGCATGCTTGATTGGCTAAGCTCGTAATGTCATAATTTTTATCAAATTAAGATGAGTTTTGACTCATTTCACGTGAACGTGCAGCAGTCAATTTTTAAAACACTAATACATTTAATATATACTCAAATATATTAAATCTAATAAAATTATTAATTTAATTCTTAGGATTTCTGAAAAAATTGTCTAGAAAATTATCCGCCCCAATACCTATTAGTATCCGGCAAAGTACTAGGCGCCGGATATCCTCAGTACCTCTAGTTATTTTAAAACTTCAACTTAGCCCATAAGCATAAGGAGGCAGCTAAAGAGTAACAAAGGGGGCCACGATCTAGCTCCTAAAGGATCCAATAAAGTCGTTCCCAAGCAGATACGTGTACCTGCTAGCACAGCCTCAGTGGAACGATCCTTCTTATATTTAACAAAATTAATGTTACCAACTCGTACATGTTTCACTGAAGATAATTTATCCTCACATTTACGAATATTGTTCAATTCATCACCTGACCATGCAGCTGAAGTGGACTCTGAAGATGAATAGAGGTTTCAAAAAATTGTTTTGCTAAATTAAATTGATTTAAAAGCATAAAGAGCATAATTATAAAACTTTAAAGCATAATCAACTTTGATAATAAAGCATAAATTGGGTTGCTTTGCTTATAACCTAAATGGTCTTATAATCGTGCCCCACTATAGTTATAAACATCTTTCGTCCTTGACCTTGATGCAGGTGGCTTCCTGATGTCTTTATTTTGATTATATAGCTGAAGTTAATGCTGATTGGCTGTTTCTGTTGCTTGCTCACCTACATGAGAGAGGTGATGGGCAGAGTTCGAAAATATCATGATATTTTCAAAAATATCAAAAATATCTGATATTTTGATATATATCAGATATTTTTGATATTTTTGATATTTTTGATATTTTTGATATTTTTGTTATTTTTACGCATTTAATATTTTAAACACAGCTCACACGTTAGGGTCAGTTCAAACCCAAATCAAGGTATTTTTAATCGCCTGATTAGGAACTAACTACAAACTAAATTGATGCTGCTTGGAAATAAAATANCATTTTTAATCGCCTGATTAGGAACTAACTACAAACTAAATTGATGCTGCTTGGAAATAAAATAGGGTCATCTTAGCTAATTCTGAAATTTTTTTCACTTTTTCAAGTTTGACTCGAAAAATATATGGGAATAAAGGTTTTTCCTAAAAAAAATTTTTAACGAAACTTATTCAAAATACGATTGTCTATCGTTGTGTGATTTTTATTCAGTTAATTCCTCTGTTCGAACGCCTGGAGCGATTTATTTGCATTCGCGAAACTACTTTTTACAGTTATCAACAAATAAATGCTAATTGTGAAAACTAGATGTGGCAATTGTGAAAACTTAGATAGAATTAATTTACGGTCATTCCAACTTAAATTTTATTCATAAGGTGGTAGAGGACATCAGACTGATATTGATAGTGAAAACTAGAACATGATTCACTTTTCCTGCTATTTATGGGAGGCTCCAGAAGTGAATGGTTGAATTATTTTGGAACCCTATATCTTACCATGTCTTTCGTCCCTTGTATTCTTGAGAATTTTGAGTATAAAACTCAAGTGGTACAGCCCATGTGCAAAGCATTGGGATTTAAAATTTCACAATTGCCACACATTTGATGATTTTGTGTGGTAATTGTGAAATTCGAATAATTAATTCAAAACTTGATAAATTAATAATTTCTAATTGGAAAGTCAATCTAGTTACTTCCAGTCTATTGATTGACAAAAGCTTAAAAATTTACAATGAATCCAGCAGGTCCAGAGTCCAACTTTCCAATCGTGTTCTGGAACTCTGGAATCGGAATGTTTTTTGCCTTTTAGTTTTTGTCAATTATTAATTAAGTTTTATGACAATTTTTAAATTTCCAACTGTGCCAAGGATAGACATGCATTGTCTGTATTTTCAAAAAAAAACTTTCTGGAAAGTTTGAACTAACAATATTTTTTTTTNAAGGATAGACATGCATTGTCTGTATTTTCAAAAAAAAACTTTCTGGAAAGTTTGAACTAACAATATTTTTTTTTAACTTTTCACAATTACCACATTTTCACAATTACCACATGTTCATAATTACCTAAGATGACCCTATGTAAAGCAATATATCACAGGTTGAATTTCTTTCATTCATACACTTGAATAATACTGCAGTTTTACGTCGTGCATGCTTTACACTTACGCCTATGGGTTCATGGGTGGTCTCTAATTCAAAAACTGTTGTTTAATGAAAATATCAAAAATATCATGATATTTTCCGAAATAAATATCATGATATATTTCTTGATAAATATCGTGATATATATCGATTTGATATTTTCTTCGAACTCTGGTGATGGGTTAGGTAATAGAAAANTCTTGATAAATATCGTGATATATATCGATTTGATATTTTCTTCGAACTCTGGTGATGGGTTAGGTAATAGAAAATTGGAAAGGCTAAACTCAATGTAAACAAGATTTCTAACTTTTGACATGATGAGCCTAGAGAGGAACTTTCTTCCAACTTTTTCTATAAATCCACAATCATTAGGAAAGGAAGACTTCCAAGGAAACTCACTTTCCAACTTACTACTCAAGAAATTTGAAAAGTTTCGTAAATATTTTTCAAAGAAACCATATCTTTCTCTACAAATCCATCTTACTAGTAGTTAAATTTTTAAATTTTAACTTAAAAAAAAAATCTTTTGAAAAATANTTCTCTACAAATCCATCTTACTAGTAGTTAAATTTTTAAATTTTAACTTAAAAAAAAAATCTTTTGAAAAATAAACAGAACATATCACTCCCAAATTCATTGCTTTAAGAACAAAAGATAAAAATCAACAATTTCACTTTTCATAATAATACCAAATGACTAATGACTTGAATCCATTTGTTTAACTTGTAATCATAATGAAAAAAAAACTAATTACAACATACATCTTTTTTTTTCATTAATCTTCATTGTGACTGTTGTGTAACAAAATTTCAGTGAAAATCTCCTCAATGGAATCTCATAAGNAAACAGAACATATCACTCCCAAATTCATTGCTTTAAGAACAAAAGATAAAAATCAACAATTTCACTTTTCATATTAATACCAAATGACTAATGACTTGAATCCATTTGTTTAACTTGTAATCATAATGAAAAAAAAACTAATTACAACATACATCTTTATTTTTCATTAATCTTCATTGTGACTGTTGTGTAACAAAATTTCAGTGAAAATCTCCTCAATGGAATCTCATAAGNTTTTTCATTAATCTTCATTGTGACTGTTGTGTAACAAAATTTCAGTGAAAATCTCCTCAATGGAATCTCATAAGACTTGATATTTTGTTTCTTCCGGATGGTGGTGAAAGCATGATAGATGGATTTTGTAGATAATTGAGTGACAGGCGTCTCCTTGGATTCGTGATTCAATGCAAAATTCTCCTAGTGAAAACTGACTCATTATATCTTTACGAGACAGGTGAGAAACGCATGTCTAACCGTGAGAAACAAAGGAAAAGTTCGACTGGAAGACAAAGACCATTGTGGTTTGAAATGTCGTAGTTTAAGGGGCTTCTTCAAAACTACCAGAGTTTGCATGTTCAGAATGCGGTTGAGAAAGAGCCGATAATAAAGAATTCTCCAAAAGTCCCTTCTCCGCAGTGCCGCAGTGAATTGAAAAAATAATAAACAGTAGTCACGGTTAAACGAGTCGTAGACATGATCCAACGAATAATCCAACGCTCCCGTAAGGAAAAAACAACAACTGCCAACTTGTAGGAAAAAAACTGGAAACTATGAGGGGTTATCAATGATTCAAAGTATTTACGAGATAATGAATTAATTTTGATTATTTCATATATTATATGGAGTTTTACAGGTAGCAATTTTTAAAAGGTTAGNGAATAATCCAACGCTCCCGTAAGGAAAAAACAACTTGTAGAAACAACAACAACTGCCAACTTGTAGGAAAAAAACTGGAAACTATGAGGGGTTATCAATGATTCAAAGTATTTACGAGATAATGAATTAATTTTGATTATTTCATATATTATATGGAGTTTTACAGGTAGCAATTTTTAAAAGGTTAGGCAAATTACTTATAATTTAATTGATAATCCGATGACCTTTGTCACTGGTAACCTCCGACTCCGAACTGATACCGTTTTGGCTAAAATTAAAATATAATCTTTTATGTATATTAATTTTGATGAAAAATAAAATTTCTTATTTAATTTAGTTGATTTTCCGCAGTTTGGAATCGGAGATTAAATAATGTACTCAACAGTTATTACATTTGTATAACTACATAAGCTTTACCATCTTCAAATCTTATTTTTCATATTTAATTAATCATAATTTATTAGATAATCTTACTTTTACAATTATTTTGAAGCATTGATTTACCCCTCATAATTTTCCGCTTTTTTTCTACAAGTTTACAATCAATTTATTTCTTATGGAAGCGTTCGATAGCTGCTTGAATCAGAAGTTATGATTTTTTGAAAATTGAAATTTTTGGATATTCTTTTGAAATAATATATCTTTTAGAACATTTCTGTCACTAAATAATATCCAAAAGTTTCAATTTTGAAAAAAGAATCATAACTTCTGATCCAATGATGGTAGGGACTTGATTTTTATTTTGGAGTCAAACGCTACTTTCCTATGATCTTTCTGAGACTATTAAGATATTCCTCAGAACAAATTTTCTTTCCAAAACAGTTTGCTTAAAATTTTCATAAGACTGCTTTCCACTCCAACTAGCATGGGAGACAAAAAGCTTAATACTGAAAGAATCGTTCTTAAAAATCTAAGTAATNATGATGGTAGGGACTTGATTTTTATTTTGGAGTCAAACGCTACGTTCCTATGATCTTTCTGAGACTATTAAGATATTCCTCAGAACAAATTTTCTTTCCAAAACAGTTTGCTTAAAATTTTCATAAGGCTGCTTTCCACTCCAACTAGCATGGGAGACAAAAAGCTTAATACTGAAAGAATCGTTCTTAAAAATCTAAGTAATACTGTACAGGGTCATTAATCTTTTCTTCACACCATCTTTCTTCACTTTCACCTTAACTCCTCCCAACTTATGGTGTCGCTTGCAATAAAGCGGGATAAAATATATTTACGGATATCCAATCAAAACAAATAATTTTTGTGATGATGGGGGAAATCTGTAATGATGAGAAGTGGTTAGTTAAGAGAATAAACTAAAAGTTGAGGAATGTAGTATGATTCTTTCGCATTTACTCCACCTCGCTCAACAGAAAACCTGCCGACCCTTTTGTCTGCCTCTTTGCTTGCTTCTATATCTTTTGAAAACAAATCTTGTAAAAAAAAAAATTTTTTTTTTTTATGACCATACGCTATAAAGCTGAAAAGTGGTAAATTTAGAGAAAAAACAAGGAATGGGGCTTGACCTCTATAGATCTAATTCACCTCAGTGAACAGAGGAATTTCCGACCTCTCTATCTGCTTCTATGCTTTGCTCCTCTGCTTTTCAATTCTCATTGCTTATTTCTTTTTAATATTATGCCATTTTGAATTTAAANCTTCTATGCTTTGCTCCTCTGCTTTTCAATTCTCATTGCTTATTTCTTTTTAATATTATGCCATTTTGAATTTAAACCTCACCATGACATGAAAAAATGATCTCATGTGAATACATACTTTCTAGGGTGAAAAAAAAACTATAATTACCTTGTACATTTGGTGGTAATGCAGTAACTGATGTAAAACATAGTGGTAATATTCTATGGGCCAATTCCCGCAATTGTATAGAACGCTTCATAGTACTGTAGGACTATGAAACTATGAGATTAATACAACTATGAAACGTGACTCATTTTGGAGGTCTCTGATTGGTTGAAAAAACTATGAGGCTCCCACTAGTTCTAATCTACTCAGAGGCATGTATAAATGTCATAGTCCCTCAATTCAATCCTCTCCACTCAAACTCAAGAGAAACAAATTCTGTTTGAGAGGAGTTGTGGGGATGGGAACACATTTTCTCAACTGTGTAGTGACTTTATGAACACAGGCTAGTTGTCCCCTTGATAATCTTCCTTACACATTTCGGTGAGGAATAGACAGCTGTTAATTCTAGCACAACTTTTCTATCATTTTCGTTCCCGTAAATTTTCTATAATCTCAAAGTACTATGAGTCTTAATACTATCAGGCGCTCTATACAATTACGGGAATTGGCCCTATGTTATGTATAATTGAGGTATCACAAGAGATATTTAAATTGGTTCTATAAATACGATAGTATTTATGAAATGAAGTGAAAGGAGCCAAAATATTGCCCAAAAGTCACCTCTACGGGCCAAATTTTTTTTAAAATAACAGTATTCAAAGTTTCATATTGAAACTAACAAATGCCTAATTTTTTACACGTCAAAATTATTTTTCAATAATTTGTACTATTATTATGCTATTATATCTACTTCCCTAATGATTTGCTGAAATATAAATAATTATTGCTGTTTCAAGCGGTCTTATAATTCTATGTTGTTTTCGGGATGTATTTTATCTCAATTCTCCCCTCACAATTGTGTAAAATCATCAATTCCTGGATTCTGTCTGACCTGCGCTATAAAAGCATACAGACTTCTGTCTTTTAACATACAGAGTTCTGTATGCTACGTCACTACACTACAGAACTCTGTCTCTTACCATACAGAGGTCTGTATGTTATACCATACAGACCTCTGTATGGTAGCAACAGAGTTCTGTAGTGTTTCCTCCCACTGTAAGTGGAAACATGTGACCTCCAAAACAACCAATCGTCATAAAATCAGTTTACGTGCTGATGCTAGATGACAACTGATGTGACTACTTAAAAAATTTCAAATGTTGACGAATAAATTATAACCAACATTGTAAATTTATAAGTTTTTGGGTGGGCTTTGATATCCTATCATGACTATCCAGTGAAGAAATCCCTGAACATAACTCAAACAGAGTTACTACCACTACTATCTCTACTCCAAGAAACTCCGCTCAGGTGCTTCCACTCACTCCAACAAAACGGAACTTTCTCCAGACACCTCTGGTTTTCACTCTCTACCAACCAGTTCTCTGAGAAAGTGAAAACCATACGAGGTCCGACATCAACAGAATGAAGACGCCTCACAGCCTAACTCCAACCATCAATCTCTTAGAACTATCTCCCACAGTATATTAGAGAAAAAGATAAACAAAAAAACACAATCGAATCCAGTGACAAGTACATTTTCACACGGAATTGAACAGGATTTTGAATATAGCAGAAATAGTGAAAAAGACAAGTAAATTAACCATTGGTAGTGGGATTGGAGGAAACTTTAAATGGCAAGAACATGGTGAGGAAAATGGGAAATGAGAAAGGAAATGAGAGCTCTTCCTAGTGCAACCTACAAAAAACTATTCAATTGAAAAGATTAAACAAAAAATAGTCTAAAAAGTAAAAATAAAAAGATTATGAGTGAATTTCAATTTGAAGTGAAAGTAAAATACAGAAGAAATTTATTATAAAAAAATTCAAATTCAAAATAAAAGCAAACAATAAAAGTAAAATTATTTGGAAAACACCTCTAGCAGCAATAAGAAAATGTAAGCAACAACAATTAAAGTGACTTAGTTTGAAAATATAAACAATAGGAGTGAAAATTTCATAAAAAAAAGTACTAAATACACAAACAGAAGTTGATAAAGTTGATAAGTTGATAATAAACTGGTAAAGTTAATAATTAAAAACCCAAACAAATTAAAGTTTTTAAACTGAAATTTAATTAATTTTGAAGTAAATTATTTAATTATTATTAAGTGATAGATTCAGATGACACTTTTAGCAAATTACCATCGAAGTGGAGTAACTTCTATTCTATGCATCCGTGGCACCTTGTGACGCAAAGTAAGAAAAAAAAATTTTTTTTTTGTTTGTTATTGTCGTTTCGGTGGTGGTTTGGGAAATTATGGAAGAGAGTAGTGTTTCACTTGGAAAAAAAAAATTCCCAAAGGAGAAATATTTATTAATTTAGATTAGAAAAAAAAATTCTGAGGCGCAGATGCAATGAAATTGAAAGTTACAAGAAATTATCGAATGTAATGTTTGCGTTTGTTTGGATAAATTTGACGGCTTTGATTTTTAGATTAAAAAGTTTCATTCATGGTATCATTATTTTGTTGTCTAGTGAAAATTAACTACCCCCTCCCCTCCGGGCATATCGGTCTACACAAAAAAAAATTTTTTCCCTATATATGAATCACTTAAATTGTTTGTTTTCTGTTGTCAAAATTAAAATAGCCTTGATGAAAGATATAATAATATTGGTTAAAAAAAATATTTTTTTTTAGTCAAAAAACAAACGAAATAGTATACAAAAAATACATAATTGTAACTCAATAATGGTTGGTGAAACGGAAAATTTTACTTTTCAGATGACAATCTTTCAACTTTTATCTGATTCAAATGTTTGTCAACTTTATGTTTGTCTATGATATTGATTTGCGGTGGGTTATATATAATGGCCTATTTCTATCTCCATTTTTTTTGTCTTTTATAAACGGAAAGCTATAAAAGTAAAAGCTAAAGGATAATGAAAAGAAGAAGAAAAAAAAGAAATGGAACTTTTCACTAAATAATTTCCCTGAAGGACACCTCCCCCTAATTTTCATTTCTCCTATGTTGCGATTCTCTAATTCCGTAGACAACCAAAGTAACTCAGCCGGGTGATATGCCCATGGGCGAATTTGAACAAAATGGGTATCATTTCAATAGACTATTAATTCTATTGAACCATGTAGATCAGAAAACAATGATTGAATGGTAATAAAAATACAATTAAAATTACAAAGTTAGGAAAAAAATTAATTTTATTTTGTTTACTTTTAATTTTTTTTTCATCCCAAAAAATTGCAAATTTTATTTTCGAAACTTTTTTTTCGAACTCGAGAGAGAATTTTGCTGTAAAGAAAATAATGAAAAAAACACTGAATGGTTTTAAAGTTTCGACTTATAATTGTATAGTAGTTAATAACTACCATATTATAAAGGCTGTTGAAACTATAAAATTTGAAACAACATTCGGTCAATTTTGACTGAATAAACCCGATGTTTTGAAAATTTCAATTTCAATTTCAATTTCAATTTTAATTTCTTTAATAAACTCATTCAAACTTTATAATTCAATTTCAACAAATTGAGAAAGAAATATTTATCTAGTGTACAAAAGTAAAAAATAGTTAAGAATACTATTTTTTTTTTTGTAAATTTTTTTCGTGATTAACCGATTTTCTACTAACTTTTACCAAATTATAAACGACATTAAGTGATTTTTTAACCCTACATTCACTAAATTTTGTGCACTACATTTTCAACTCACAGTAAAAGTTTTTGATGCATACTCTTTATATTCATTTTCCTAATGAAATCACGTTCAAAAATTTTAAATAAAATAAATTAATTAGGCTTCTCATATTCGTTCGATTATTTTTATCTAACCATCAAATAACAAAGTATTCACATCTAAACCATTATGGCCAAATTATTCGACTGGTCAAATATTCACAGCATCCTTAAGTTATTACAATAGTTTATTTTTTTTACTTCATACATACTTTGTTTCTTACGCCTGTTGTATACTTTGCTTTTTTCGTGCTTTGCCACGAGAATTGTCATAGGTAAGAACAGAGAATCAATATATACTTTCTCAGAGTGTTGTTTGGTTATTGTTTCGACAACAACCAGACAAAATAAAAGTGTTGCATACTTTATTTAGTCGATATGTTGCCTTTACGTTTTAAAAAGTTGAAAAAAAAATTTTTTTTTTTTTTAACTTTTGTGCCATGCCAACAGAGTTGAAAAAATTTAAATATCAATTGTTTTGATTTCAAAATACAACCTTTTTCTTCCGAAAAGTAGACACTACTTCAACTTTTTTGAAAGACAACGATGACGCAAAGGCAAAACAAAAATTTCTAAAAATTCCTTATATACTTCCTCCTAGCAATTCTCCTGGCAACGATCAGAGGAAGTAAAGAGAAAAAATCATCCGACAACGAATGAAAAAAGTATATAATGAAAAAATAACGTACGGAGTAAGCGATGGCGTAGCAACGACAACGAACAAATAAAGTATACAGCAGACGTTACTACACAGTGGTTGATTTGATAAAATTAATTTTCAAATCTATCCTTACTTCATAAAAAGTATCAAAAATAAAAAATTTGTTGACCTCATTTCACAAATATTTTCCTTTTAAAATAATAAGTTTGCTAATTTTTCAAAAATGTCCCACTCGTTTTCAAAAAATTGTAACTAACCAAAACCCTAAGAATTGGTTTTGATGTTTATTTAGCAACGTTTAATTAGTAATGTTTATCAAACTTTTAGTATTATAAGTTTCAAATAAGNTCAACAAATTGAGAAAGAAATATTTATCTAGTGTACAAAAGTAAAAAATAGTTAAGAATACTATTTTTTTTTTTGTAAATTTTTTTCGTGATTAACCGATTTTCTACTAACTTTTACCAAATTATAAACGACATTTAGTAATTTTTTAACCCTACATTCACTAAATTTTGTGCACTACATTTTCAACTCACAGTAAAAGTTTTTGATGCATACTCTTTATATTCATTTTCCTAATGAAATCACGTTCAAAAATTTTAAATAAAATAAATTAATTAGGCTTCTCATATTCGTTCGATTATTTTTATCTAACCATCAAATAACAAAGTATTCACATCTAAACCATTATGGCCGAATTATTCGACTGGTCAAATATTCACAGCATCCTTAAGTTGTTACAATAGTTTATTTTTTTTACTTCATACATACTTTGTTTCTTACGCCTGTTGTATACTTTGCTTTTTTCGTGCTTTGCCACGAGAATTGTCATAGGTAAGAACAGAGAATCAATATATACTTTCTCAGAGTGTTGTTTGGTTATTGTTTCGACAACAACCAGACAAAATAAAAGTGTTGCATACTTTATTTAGTCGATATGTTGCCTTTACGTTTTAAAAAGTTAAAAAAAAATTTTTTTTTTTTAACTTTTGAGCCATGCCAACAGAGTTGAAAAAATTTAAATATCAATTGTTTTGATTTCAAAATACAACCTTTTTCTTCCGAGTAGACACTACTTCAACTTTTTTGAAAGACAACGATGACACAAAGGCAAAACAAAAATTTCTAAAAAGTCCTTATATACTTCCTCCTAGCAATTCTCCTGGCAACGATCAGAGGAAGTAAAGAGAAAAAATCATCCGACAACGAATGAAAAAAGTATATAATGAAAAAATAACGTACGGAGTAAGCGATGGCGTAGCAACGACAACGAACAAATAAAGTATACAGCAGACGTTACTACACAGTGGTTGATTTGATAAAATTAATTTTCAAATCTATCCTTACTTCATAAAAAGTATCAAAAATAAAAAATTTGTTGACCTCATTTCACAAATATTTTCCTTTTAAAATAATAAGTTTGCTAATTTTTCAAAAATGTCCCACTCGTTTTCAAAAAATTGTAACTAACCAACACCCTAAGAATCGGTTTTGATGTTTATTTAGCAACGTTTAATTAGTAATGTTTATCAAACTTTTAGTATTATAAGTTTCAAATAAGTGAAGTAAGAATGATAAACAGTGAAGTCCGGTTATAGTGAATGTGTAGGGACTNGTGAAGTAAGAATGATAAACAGTGAAGTCCGGTTATAGTGAATGTGTAGGGACTGGCAGGAATCATTCAGTATAGCCGGAGTTCATTATATCCATATAGTAAACGGGCGCTACAATTCAATAATTGTTCACTATATCCAAGCATTTAAATATAAATTCAGCTACTTGAATGTAGAGAATTACTGGATGATGGAAATTTGGTTAAGCCTTTGAATACGATTAAGTTCTCATGTTGAATTTCCATTTCAAGTACAGTTAACGCAAACACCATCTCCGAAATAGCCGCAAGAGTGATACTTAACTAGCGATCAATTTAACTAAGCGCTTTGTTGTCTTAGAAGCTTTATCTCCTGCATACAGGGTAGTTTTACAGAGTGAGTCAATAAGGGGTACCTAGAGATCCTCACTCCACCGGACCTTTCTCTGTCACTTACTATAAATCGGCGTCAGAATTTTGTTTATTTTATAACATGACATGTTGTTACATTTAAAACAAAGAATCATTTGGTCGAAAGTTTTTTTTTTATCTAAATGGGAGAGTACCGCCGATGCTTAGAATGATTTTGACCAAATATCGCTACCGGTGCCCAGATGACTCATACGAGCAACTACGTATCAGATATAACAATCATCCGTTTGTGGTAAATCATCAAATACGTTAAGCACGTACTGTGAAGGATATTACTGTGAAATTTGAGAAAAATTTTCTTTTTTGGACCAGAAGTCTGACGAAACCTACGACTAACGACGAAATTGGGTGATTGGTTCAGCCAAATTAGGTTGCATTGAACCAAAGAGAGCTCAATTTACACTTCATAAGAACCTGAAGATAGAGGAGACTGAAAAATAGTCTGATTCAATATTTAGAATTATGTTTTTATGTGCTGCAGCAAATGAACCCCCTTTGGTTGAATCGAACCACCTATTTAGACCCACATGCTTCGACGAGGAAACTTGTGATTGATTCTGGTGCAAGTCAATCTTCAGTGGTTAGAATTTTGCATTAGAACGGTTTTCATCTATAACTCAAAATAAGTTGAATCATCGCTGTTACTCCCGTTTAGATGAAACAACTTCAGACTAAATGATTCTTTGTTTTAACTGTAATAACATGTGATGTTATAAAATAAGCAAAATATGGTAGGTGACACAGAAAAAGGTCCGGTAGAGTGAGGATTTCTAGGTAGCCCTTATTGACTCACTCTGTATTGTCAGGTCAGAAGAGGTGCTTAATATGCATTTAATTAGGAATGGTGGATGCACAAGTGTCCAACAACAAGAGAGGTTTTCGATTTTAATACTACAAGGTTGTTTTCCACTGTATACGTAGTTTTGAAAAAAAAAAGTCATCCAATCTTTCTTTTTGTCTTGAAAACATGACAGTGCACAACCTGCCAATGATAATTGGCTTCTATTTTTCGGATTTAGTCCCATTTGCGTACAATAGTGACAAGTTCCACAAACTTTTTCCCACCAGAAGTTCTTTAAAAGAAAAATATTTCGTAACTGTTGAATTAACTTTTAAACTAAAGTGTGTTAAAACCCTGACCTCTATGTCTGTTCAGGATCCGGTACACGTTTTCTAGGTGCCGAAGCATGTCAACCAAAATTTATTTGGCAAAATGGCTAATGCAGTTCGCTTGGAAATCGATTTTTTTTATAGGAATAAAGGCCGTGGGTTTGGAGAGCTCCGCCACTGAATATTTTGTGTTTTATTTACTAAAGTTGTATAGTCGTTTAGATGGGAAAATGTAACAACCTAACAACCTAACAACCATATCCTAAGTGTGTTCAGGTTGATTTCACTCGCTGGCTACGTGTGTTCAGGTAAATGTCACTGCAGACGACATTTTTCTTTTTTTTGAAATTTTTCTCTTTACCCATAACCTAATGTCCCCAGATGCTGAACACATATAATTTCTGTTGCACTTCAGTTGACTAGTAATCTCCGGGTTTTAACTAAAATTCACTCTACGGTTCCATCTAATTTGGGTGCATATATGTGCATAGAAAAATAATGAACAATCCATTGCTGAATTCAGATATATTTCATGCGTGTTCACTATAACCGGACAAAATGACTCTCGAGACAGGTATGTTTGGTTCACTAAGGCCGGAAGTTCAGTATAGCCAATTTCAATATAGCCGGACTACTTAACACATAATCTCCCATTTGCTTGGCAGGGACCGGACAGTACGGTTTGCAAAAGCCGGAGTTCTATTATACCCGGAGTCACTATACCCGGACTTCACTGTATTTTTTAATTGTCAAACATATTAACTAAAAAGTTTATGCTTAAAAAAATAGATATAAATCTGAACATGGTTTAGTAGTAAAGGTATAACCTTGGAATGTAAATGGTGATAGTGAATATTTAAATAATTCGTCCAGTTGCAACCTGCAAGTAGACCATTTGAGTCAGATAGTTGAATTTTGTTGCCGAGTTTACTAACCCTTGAAATATCACTCAAGTGAAGGAAATTTATAACCTCCCTTCACTTTTGTGGGTAGTTATACATTATATTATTCCTAGAGTATTCTCAGAGTCGTACGTAGTTCACCTTGTGAGACTTTTTCTCACCTTTTCATTTGTGGTTTTGTAGAGAAAGAGAAATCTGAGAAAGGGATGAGAGGAGAGAAATCACCTCCTTCTTTTTATGACAAAAAAAAAGAGAAAGTGTGAATTTTCTGGAGAGTGGACATGAGTCGTCTGTTTGAATCAGGGTGTGCAAGGGGGATATTGATGGGATGGGTTAATCAGGGTTTTTGGGAGTTAAACCCCCAAAAATTTCAATATCCCAGGGGGATATGGGTTATTGGGGGTTATTGAAATTAACGGGCGAGAAGATTCAAATTTGTATTTCACTTTATTAACCGGGAATTGGGATTCTTTTTTCCCTCTTCATTCAAAAATAAACTAGTCAGTTTAGTGAATTCAGCTGGTTATATCTGAATTTACTTTGTCGAAAATAATAATAAATTTGGGTTAACAATTAAATATAATTTTGATCCATTCTCGTCAATTTTCTACTGTATTAAATTTATTTTGTTTTACCTCAAAAACCTGATCAGTAGTGTCCCAACTCGCCCCAAACAAGACCAATATCCCCATAACCCCTATAACCCTTATAATCCCCAATAACCCTGATTGCCCCGGGAAGGGGGATTTGAATATGAATGCCCCGGGTTATTGTACACTCTGGTTTCAATGAGACTAAGACTAAACTACTAAATTCTATCTCCAGCAAAAGTACCCACAAAATCAATCTACCTGCTACAATTTCAACCAGAGTTAAAAAAAATTTAATTTTTTTAACATAAAAATCAAAAAAAAATCTGACTGTTTTTTTTACTTTAAGTTCGGATTTTTGGATGTTTATATTATTTTTTTTTAATGAAAATTTTGCCCATATTGTTTTAAAATAAAAAAAAAATATGGAAGTCTGAAAATAGATAAGATTCAAAAAATAATTTGTTAGGCGATCGATTGGTCACAATGCTTAAATTTTGTCCAAGTTCGTGTATTGCTAAAATTATTGATTTTTATCAAAATTATGCCAAATATTACATCTAAATCTCTATCAATTTATGTGAAAAATTATCATCAAATTACAAATTTGAAAAGTGTTGACTAAAAGTTTCAAAATTTTCACTAGAACGGTAAGAATTTCAACGCGTTGAATACAACACCAGCACTGCTGTATAGAATGTCCAATGAATGAACGAAAAGTGAATTGTCCAACATGTGAATTGACCAAAAGCAAGTTCACCAACAGGTGAATTGGCTAACACCATGAATTGACCAACTCTGTATTTTGATTCATAATTTATTGCTGACATGAACGGTACTACGCATTTTCGAGAGAATTTTTTCTACGATTCATTTTCTAGATGCAATAAAGAAAATGAAATCTTATCAGTACGGCCGACTTAAATGCATAATTTACATAAAATTGCTTAATCGTCATTAGCCATGTTTGCCCACTTCACAATTATAGTGTCACCAAATCAAAAAAAAATGATGACGATTGACACCAACTTGTCATATAAAACGTATAAATTACATAATTTCAAAGTAGCGCATAATTCTGTAGAAAAATACACAACAATGCTTTGTTTTGCCTAACTTTTCGGCGTCCTGCCGAAAAATCGAAGCTATATGCACGCTCGAGAAATACATCTCGCTTTAATTTTGGCAGGAAGTACATGTTTTTAACACGGCATGGTCTGCGCGACAGGATTCTCATCCTACCATCCTTAGAATGTCAACTGTAACTTTTATAAAGCACTTCCAACTTTGAGGCTTTTTCGTTTCGCTTAAAAACGCCTGTTTCTTATAATTTTAATAAGAAATCATTTGATGTCAAGGTGGATGCTTCAGAAATTTTCCAATTGAAAAGTTCATGTCTATGTGGTCAAATTGCGCAACACGAATGAAAGGCTGCGCGATAGGATTTGGCTCCTATCATTGGCAAATTTTACGCATTGTTGCCGTATTCCCACATACCGCCCGCACATCGCATCCCTTCCGTCTATCCTGCATCACTTCCGTCCATGCCCGCATCCCTTCCACCCATGCCCGCTTCCCTCCTGTCCATGCACATATTCTTTCTATCCGTGCCCGCATCCTTCCCGTCCATGCACGGATGCCTCCCGTTTATGCCTACATCCATTTATTTTAAATAATAATGCAACTGTTTCACTTCAAAATATAAAAATATCTATTTAAAATCAATATTCAAACTAAAACATTACCAGGCTTAAAACCTAGTATTTATTCTAAAACAATAGCAGTGGAAAATCATAAAACTCATACTAATTTTGAAATCAGGCGATAAGCGTGACATTATACACACTACCGCGCTGCTACAAAGCTAAGCAAATTTCCATTTACCAAAAATGCCTTCCCATTTTATGTTCACTTGACTCAATACTAGGTAATCAATTTTGGTACAAATGATGTTTTAGCTAACGCTTTATATCATAAATCAAAAATAAAAATTTTTGCTTTCTTTTTTTATATTTTGTTGGCCAATTCACTCTTGATCAATTCACATGGAACTGCAATATTTCACCAAGTTAGTTCTATTAAAAAAAATAATACAAAAACATGATTGATTTTTATCCAATGATTTAAATCTGATTTAGGTCCGACTTTGTACCCTATGGTTTCAACGGCTTCTCAACAACTTTTCCCCAATACATTTTCACCAAATGAAAATTCAAGGCAGAAATCGCCCGCTTCCAACAAACCCATTGATATGTAGGAAATAGTGAAAAAACTAACTTGACGGTCACCCATGCAGTAATTAACTCAGAAATCAACACTCTATGAAACCTAACACAATATTTCCATTACAATAAAAATAAATTAACCAACAAAATATTTTCTCCAGCCACGATTAGAACCATTATAATCACATTTCACTCAATGTTTAATCATAGAGATTGGTGGACTGTCATGTTCAGATCACAGAAATTGATAGTATCGTACTCAGGTGATGAAATCGTGATTTTATTATTATTAAAAAAATCCCACAAGGCATTTTTTTTCATGGCAGTAGGAGTAAAACCTGCGTCACAAATAAGTTCACCAAAAATAATTTTTACCAATGGTATTTATCTCCAAGTGACCATGACTGTAGTACAAAATTATACAAAATATACTATCCAAATTTTTATTCTAGTAGTTCATAAAAATATTTATGAGTATAATTGTGACAGGTTGATTATAGGTATGGGTGTGTTTCAACGCGGCATTAGATTTTTTTTTGATTTTTGATTTTGTTGTCAAACAATCAAATATAAAAGTCTATTTCTTAATGGTTATTATAATCTACTGAATTGAATTTTTGTTGTCCTTAAGCCGTATTTGTGCCGATGTTAATAGATTCCCCGGTTTTGCCGGCCACGAGTATTGGTCACCGTTAATCCAACTTAATGGAACTGATTCAATAAGATCTTCCTTAAGGAAGTTAACAACTGAAAAGTTTGCCATAATACACAACTAAACCAAACAAGTTAGTGTTAGTTAGTGTTAGTGTTGCCAACTCCCAGTAGATGACGTTGACATTACGTTAGTAAGGTGATGATTATACTGAAAGAAAGTTCGGACCTCGGAGGACCTCCAACATGGGACCTCCTCACCGAACCTCTCGCTTCCTCTCAAAATCCTGCCGGATAACCCAAACTCAACCCTAACGGTTACTCTTATTACTCTCCAATGCTATTAACTTTAAGCAAATCTTATTCACTTTTTTACGCGTTCAAATAAATACAAAATTGGAAGAAATTGAAGGACTTGACCAGGTAGCCTTTTGGACAAAGCATTATTGTTTTGAGTATGGTTTTTAACTTAACAAGATTTGCAAGAATTTGCTCCGCTAGATTACTTTTTTTTGGAGGGATGGAATATGAGGAAAAAAATTAGTCTGATTAGATAAAAATTTAATTGAGACTTGCAATGTTCCGCCATCGCATAATTGTAAACTTCTCAGCCTTGTTGGCATTTTTTCAAGTTTGGAATGGAGAAAGCAATTTATGTCATTAAAACAACTCTGTATAAGATTTTAAATTTACGTAAATAAATTAAAATATTCAAAAAGTGCAACTGGGTGCGGAGAGAACCCAGCGATGGTTTCTTTGACAAACATGTGTATAATGTAACGTACGAAATCTAGAATAGAGGGCAAAAGTATTTAAACATGGTGAAATTTTTTTTCTAAATTTGTGACTATATAAAGCTTGTGTTTTAGATAAGGTACCTGCAATACATACAAACAAAATTAAAATACCTAAAGGGAAATAACAGAGAATATCAGCAACCGCTTCTAAACTCTAAACACAGGTCGGACAAGTATATCAAAATTGTAATTCAATAACCAATTGCACATAACTTTTTATAAATTTGGTTCATTTACAATTACATGCTTACTGTAATTGATTAGTCAATTATGCAATCGATTACAAGTAATTGTAATTGATTAATGTTCAATTACTTTATTTCAATTTATTTCAATCCGAAGTGCTTAAATAAATTAAATATTGCATTTAATTACTACAGAGTTTTCAGTTTAAAATTTTTAAATTTTGAAGTGTAAGCACAGTTAAATATATTAAGTCCCCTAAATATTTAGATTCAATGTGAGGCATTCTGGATTTTATTATTACTAAATAATCAACAATTGAAAGTTCGATAATTAGTTAATTTGAATTAAGATACTTTCATGAGAGAAAGAAAGTTTGTTTGCAACAGCTTAATACTTCATTAGATTTGGGAGATTGAAAAGAAATTAGTTGGCTCTGTCGGCAAGAGTGAAAATTTTTTCTAACTGAAAATAACATTGCTCATTTATTTTTAGATTATTTATTATTCCTGTAATCCACAAAAATGAAAAACTATGAAAATCATGGCAAAATTATGTTTAATTATGGCAAAATAGACGTAAAATTTGTAATTTTAATGGCTTCACAAATAGCTTTAATAACTTCAATTGCCTAAAATTCCTAATGTAATGTATTACAATGCAATTATATCACTTCAAATGTAATTCAATTACCATTATGAGTACTTAATGTGTTATTGTAACTGATGTAATTAATTAAAAGTAATTATAATTGCTCAGATCTTTGACCATATTCCTACATTTACGTAGTGAACATATGATTCTAACTCAGTTAAAATAGAGTCTGAATCGTTTCAGTGAGTCAATTACTCTAATTGTAGAGTTAAAATGAATCAAACGGTGGAAGTAAGGCAACAAGTATCGTCCGCTGATAATATCAACCCTTCACCTAAGTTTGTGTTAATAAAATAAATTTTAACTACCTAACTTATGTTCTTTTAGGTTAAATTGTTTAGTTAGAAAACAATGGGCTGATTAATCAGCGGACGGTGCAACTGTCTGGTTGGCATTTGAGTGAAGAGAATGAGATTATGGGTTTGAATTTCTCCATTTTTTATGTTATGCATTCCTTAAGGACATTACAAACTTTTGCCATTAACTGTATGATCAACCTGTTTGTGGTTGAGTTTGTTGATTTAAAAAAAGTTGAGTAGAAATTATTTTTTCTGAAACCATTTTGAGGTATTACATAATCCTTATCAACAGCCGCTGCCTCTGTTGTCAAGGAACTTTAATAAATCCTAAACAGAGGGTGAAATTTTCCTATTACAGTGGAATTTGGTTATAATAAATTGGATGTAATCAAATCACTGGTATAATGAACACGAAATCGTGATTTATTAGGTCTGGAATATAGAAAATATAATATTAAAAGCTTCTTCTATAGTGAATCTCGTGTAGGCTGAACAAATATTTACAGTCCTATTGGGTTTACTATAGCCGAGTTTCACTGTACCTCACTTTTTTACCAAACATTTTCTATTAAAAAATTTTTTCCAGTGATAAGTGTGTTCAATTTGCCTTCCGTGACACTTAATTAGCTTCATCGTAGATTCCAACTTGAAAAGACCGTCGTGACCATGTCAGTCGATGTTTCGTTCCACTTGTTATTGACATTTTTCAGAGTAATTCGAGTGTCGTCGCATTATGATGAAGCATGTGTTGTTTCATCTAACCAAAACTATAGAAATCCATTAGACTGGTGTCAGGTGACTTGATAAACATTTACAAGCTTTTGATGAGATCTGAACCTCCGCTTCCTTTCAATTCTTCCGCTTAGAAGCTGGATTAGTTTCGATGTGCACAAATTTGATGCATTATTATGAATAAAAGCTTTTGCCTCTTCCCTAGAAGGCAAAAAGTTCTGATCTTCACAGTCACAAATGACTTCAAAATATTTTAGACATATTAATTAAGGATTTATTTTCACATTTAGTAGGAGTTGTAAGTGTCTATGAGGTTCACGCCCTGAGGTGACCTAAACAACCATTAGTTGGGAACCAAATCTTCCGTTTGTTTCACAAATCCAATCTTGAGGAATGGAGTTTTCTGATCTGGTGTAACAAATCCGGTGTTTTTCATAACATTAGTCGGCCTAGAGCTACACTTCGTCTGATGAAACTATGAATTCTGACCTTTGACCTACCGTGTGGTTTTCATACATTTTACGGGTATTGGTCTTGAGATTTTTCCACTAGCACCAATTAACTTGGTCATTTGCTTTTGACTTGGTAGATTTTCTTATGTAGTTTAGGACTTGCCCATTAACGTTAAATTCTCTTCAAACGCCTACTTAATGAACCTTGTTATAATTTGCACACAGGCTGACCTCATGACATAAACACTTTAACACTTTTTGGATGACGCAAATTGACATTACTTGTTAGTGATAGAATATAACATAATACATACGGAAACATCTAGTTACAGATGACGCACTTCTTATTTTTGTGTTTATAAAAGCAGAGAAAAAAGAAAAACATGAATTTTGCATGTAAGCTGCCCTATTAGTAAAGCCGAACAGTTGTACATATTTAGTTTGACAATTTTACTTAAATAGATCATCTGAATTTTTAATTGCAAAGCACATCCTGTTCCAAAGTTAGAAAATACTTTAACAATTTTTTCGTATTTTTAACATTGACAATGTCAAAAAAAAAATCACTATAAAGACGTAACAAAGTAACTAGAAAAGTATTTACTAAAAGTTTTATGCTCATTCAGCAAAGCGCGAGTACTATAAACACCAATATTTGTTAAAATTTAATGGGAAAAAGTACCAATAAATTTATAGGCACCAAAATTTTATTTTTTACAGAAAAAAGATACATTTAGTCGCAAATAACTAGAGCTGNAATATTTGTTAAAATTTAATGGGAAAAAGTACCAATAAATTTATAGGCACCAAAATTTTATTTTTTACAGAAAAGAGATACATTTAGTCGCAAATAACTAGATGAATTAATATTTTATAAGGTTCCCCTTTAGCTAGAACAAACTGAAGATCTCGGATTCGGGTTGGCAAAACAACGGATAGAAGAATGAAAGTAGAACTTTATCTTAACAACCTTGCACGACATCTTTCTTGTTTTCTAGATCCTAATTTCGCTTTCTCATAGTGTAAACCTCTCTGGTGAACTATGCATCCTCAAATTATTCTAATAGAATTGAGATCAGACACAAAGAGTAGTAACTTCATCACAAAAATATTATGATTCTTTGCTGAACTTACTGTCCATCTTGCAAACAGATGGTACCAACTTTTCCTAAGGTACTCCAGAGTGATAAAATCAAACAGTTTTAATGATTTTTCAGTAAATACTGTTTCTAGTATTCACAAGCATTTTCATTTGTCGCATAGAGAACAGAAATAGATTTTACAAAGTAAGTCAAAGATCCTAGTCATCCTTGATCAAAGTCAAAGACCATGATATACATAAACTTTGCTCAGTTTGGCGCTTGGCGAAAGTGAATTCTTCCTTTCCTGAGATCATGGCAGTAGTATCGATACTCATTAGGATTGTCCAAATTCCACTTTTTTGTCAGTCCTAATTTAAAATTGCAGATGTTCTCTGTAACTGATGGTTTCTTCTTTTCAGTTTATCTATTTGGGTAGTTGGAAGTTTACATTCACTTGCAATGTTTGATGAATGTTGATGATTTTGTATGTTTTTACACAGTTCATTACTTACGCTAAAGCATAAATCCAACCTAATTTTGTTCAGTCAATTTACTTCTGACAATTTAAGAGCATGGAAAATTTCAATGCTTTTTTGAAACTTGAAAAATCTGACACAATTTCTCCCGCAAAATTTTTCTGTAGGTATTGTTCATAGATTTGATTTAACATCAGCGAGTCAAACTAAACATACCCCAAAACTTGCCTATATGTTTCACCAAACTAAAAATTAGACATTTGGTGACCTCTAGAGGTCAAGGCAAGCAGCTTACATGGCAACTTACTACGTTATCAGTTCATCAAGAGCTTTCAAATGATACCAAACTCGGAGGTTTCTCATAAAGTGAAAAAGTTGACATTTGGTGACCTCTTGAGGTCAAACAACCTACTGCTAATACCATTTTGAACATCATGCTTCAGACTACTTCTGATGAAATCGTCATCAAATTCTGCCAATCCGTGATGCGATGGCCTATTGTACCAATGCCTTTTGCACATTAGGTCAGTGAAATAAATATAAATTAGAATGAAGAATTGATTTTATTGAAGAGTTTGTAAAATTGAAGGAAGNATTAGGTCAGTGAAATAAATATAAATTAGAATGAAGAATTGATTTTATTGAAGAGTTTGTAAAATTGAAGGAAGCTTTAGAGAAAATAGAATGCTCATGGTAACAGTCACAACTAGTTACAGTTACTACGTGTCAATCAATCTGGCAGAATGGCACTAATTGATCCCCTTCTGCTNAACAGTCACAACTAGTTACAGTTACTACGTGTCAATCAATCTGGCAGAATGGCACTAATTGATCCCCTTCTGCTAAAAGCACCTCGAAATGGTTTTTTGACAGAATTCTCCAAGCTTTCGTAAGAATACGATTAACTTTTATTCACGATTCTTCAATAGCGCTGTTAAACTCATGCAGCTTGANCCAAGCTTTCGTAAGAATACGATTAACTTTTATTCACGATTCTTCAATAGCGCTGTTAAACTCATGCAGCTTGGTCTATTGACTCATGTACTTGACGATTCTAATTTTTCAAACATTTTCAAGTTGATTTAACTCTTGAAAATTGGTTAATTGTTACATAATGAGTAAAACTCAAGAAAACTACTTTCTCAAACCGGTACACAGTATCATTATGTGAGTTATTTCGAAGAGTAAGTTTACAACTGTGTCACAAGGAAACCCAAGAGTAAACGGAAATAACATATGTGGAGCACAAAAAAAACCTTCGCTATGTTACTCTTATGAGTATGAAAATCAGAGATATTTCCAGAAAGGTCAATAGCCGGACGAAATCCATTTCACGCCTTTCGTTCGCTTGAGATGAGACCTAGAAAGTAGGTGAAATGTGGCAAAACTAATAAAAAATGGGAAATTGAACTGCTGTGTAAACGTTTACACAGCAGGTGTCGATGTAATCTTAAAAATAATAACTTAAAGGTTCTTATTTATCTTACTTTAATTTTTGTCCGATTATTTACGTTCCATTAAATTAATCTTTCTTAATTGTTGCTTGTTACATGATTATTAATATTTAGAAATTGTACATCTGATTTGATCTAAAATGAGGGTGCCGAAGTATTNAAAAAAACCTTCGCTATGTTACTCTTATGAGTATGAAAATCAGAGATATTTCCAGAAAGGTCAATAGCCGGACAAAATCCATTTCACGCCTTTCGTTCGCTTGAGATGAGACCTAGAAAGTAGGTGAAATGGGGCAAAACTAATAAAAAATGGGAAATTGAACTGCTGTGTAAACGTTTACACAGCAGGTGTCGATGTAATCTTAAAAATAATAACTTAAAGTTTCTTATTTATCTTACTTTAATTTTTGTCCGATTATTTACGTTCAATTAAATTAATCTTTCTTAATTATTGCTTGTTACATGATTATTAATATTTAGAAATTGTACATCTGATTTGATCTAAAATGAGGGTGCCGAAGTATTTTCCAAATTTTAAATTATTAGTGTGGAGAAAACGTTTTTGTAGAAGTTTCAATTCTTTATTTAAACAAAATTTAATTTAATTTATCTAAACTAAAAATATGTACAGCTCAAATCGTATANGTTTCAATTCTTTATTTAAACAAAATTTAATTTAATTTATCTAAACTAAAAATATGTACAGCTCAAATCGTATAACACTTAGATAAAGTAAAGATTTTAAGTTGAAAAACAAATGAGAACTAAAATAAATTTAAAAGAAGAAAATTTAATATAATTGAGTTATATTTTAAAAATCGAAATAAGTTTCTTTTGCTCAATTTATTTTTATTTAATTCTTTTTTCACGATTATCCGCGCTTCATAACCACTCGAACAGAAACTTTGAAATATGGTAGATACTAAAATATGTAAAATATATATACCATGTTTGCATTTAGTTAACAATTAATTAATTACTAAGTTAATCAAGATCAATCCTTGCTTGAAATACGGTCATTATTTGTTAAAGTGAAGTAGAATAGTGAAATATTGTAAAAATAACAAGTACCACGTGGCTCTCCATATATGGGAGAGTGGAGAACTGTTTGACCCCTTTAGCTCGCATTAATGGGCAAAATTGAATTTCTGCCTGCAGAAACCCTTATCTCTGATAAGAACCAACGCGGTTGAGTAATAACTCTTTACGCCATGGGAAGCAACACGGTAATATATTTGTGAAAACTCAAGATGAGATTAAAAATTTCCGGTGAGCAAGGATACTGGAAAGAAATATTAAGCGAAATTTCAGGATAAGATGATCAGGAATGATGAAAAGGTATAGATTTTATACCGTTCAGATGGTGCTTCATTACTATCGATACTATAATTGGCAGTTACAGTTCATTCCAAAACTATAAGCGCAACATTTTTTTTTCAGAATTCAAAGAATTATTCAATAATTCTTATCTAAGTCATCAAATATTTATTCATTTTGATAATAATAGAATTTTAAGTTTCAAAAATAAATTGTGGTTAAAATCAAAGTTAGAGATGAGATTATAATTTTAGGAAGGAGAAAACGAGGGAAAGGCGTTCCAAAACTATAAGCGCACTCTCTAGTTTTTCAGTTTCCTCAATTGTTTTGTTGAAATTTAATATCGAAAGTTAATTACATCAAACTAACGACTTTAGATTGTGGATTCCGTATCAAAATTTCAATCATATAAATAATTTAGAGGATTATACCAAGGGAAAAGCTTATAAGTCCATTTGAAAAGGGTCAGGTCAAACCACATGCTCTAAATAAGCTGTCAAATGCTAAATTTAAAACGCAAATTGAACGAACAGGGTTCTGCATAAGAAATAACTTAAAAAAGAAAAAAAATATTGGCAGAAATCCAAACCCGGCCGGAAATGGTTACTTTCTCCGAGAAAGAAAGGACAAATTCTCTTAGTATCAAGCAAGTAATCCATCTTATTAGCAAAAATTAAGTTAATTTGACCTTCAATGTATCAAAACAGACCACTCATAGCATAATGGCATCGTGTAAGAACATTTATGTTTACGAGAATGGATAAGAAACATGTCAATACTCGAGCGCACAGACTCAAGCGTTTGATCTAAGTTCATGACAAGGTCGTACGGCGTAGGATATGGATGTATGTTGTCTGGAGTGAATATATAAATTAGTCTAGATGCCCCTGATGGGTTTACATGCTATTGGCACAATTTCCGTAAAACAGAAAAATATTTCTTCAGAAGTCAAATGAGTAGAGGTTCATTGATGATTTCGGCTGATTTAAGCTATTTCAAGAAGACTCGTAGTTCCATTTTCAACGCCATATTATGACTGTACAACCTACCTGTGTCACTTGTACATGTACTTGATGCCTCATTTGGTGAATTTGGTAAAAATCAAGGCACCTTTACGCAGAATAATGCCTAATGTTACAAGAATTTGTCCTTTCTCCCTCGGAGAAAGTAACCATTTCCGGCCGGGTTTGGATTTCTGCCTATAATTTTTTTTCTATTTTAAGTTATTTCTTACGCAGAACCCTGTTCGTCCAATTTGCGCTTTAAATTTAGCATTTGACAGCTTATTTAGAGCATTTGGTTTGACCTGACCCTTTTCAAATGGACTTATAAGCTTTTCCCTTGGTATAATCCTCTAAATTATTTATATGATTGAAATTTTGATACGGAATCCACAATCTAAAGTCGTTAGTTTGATGTAATAAACTTTCGATATTAAATTTCAACAAAACAATTCAGGAAACTGAAAAACTAGAGAGTGCGCTTATAGTTTTGGAACGCCTTTCCCTCGTTTTCTCCTTCCTAAAATTATAATCTCATCTCTAACTTTGGTTTTAACCACAATTTATTTTTGAGACTTCAAATTCTATTGATTATCATCAAAATGAATAAATATTTGATGACTTAGATAAGAATTATCAAAAAATTCATTGAATTCTGAAAAAAAAAATGTTGCGATTATAGTTTTGGAATGAACTGTATGGCCGAATATTTTGATTGCTCTGACATTGAGAAATTTGCTTTGCCTGTGCAATGGTTTCAAATATTTAACACTTTTTGAGCATTCTAGTAAATTTCAAATGATAAATTTGGCTAAAACTTTCTCCCAATATGTATTTACTCTGGGATTTGTATTCCAGTTTTAATTTTTTCTACAAATATCAGTCTGTTGATGTTCTGTAAATTTAATTTACTATATGTTACTATTTAATATGATTCAAATGTAACTGTGTGTGTTCCAGTGTGTCATTCTGTGGGATAAATAGCAATTAAAATTATCCAATACAAGTGCTCTAGCTTCCATATGAAATAAAATGTTTTGGTTCAAATATTGGTACAAAACAAATCTAAATAAGTACAGTTTGTTGCAAAAAACTTAATTAACTCTATTTTTGTTTTTAATGATTTAGCCCAAATATAATGTTTAAAATAACAACGTTTTTCCAGGAAGTGGCAATTTCAATTAGTAATATAGTGCAAAAAAGAGAAATAAAAAATTCATAAGATTCTCAAAAAATTTAGTAAAAGGTGAAAAGAAACCAGAAAAAGTTGATACAAAATTATATTGAACACCATTTTTCAATGAGCTTTTACAAAAAAAAAAACATACCGTAATTTTTGCTGAATAACATTTGATTTGATTTATTAATATATTTTAGTCAAACTTAGTATAAAATTTTTTTAATGTTAATACAAAATTTTATTTTTACAATATGAAACGTCAAGAAAAAGCATTGACGGATTCAGATAGTTACCTTATGTTTGTTGCAAAACCTCAGTGAAAACTGAAGTTCGATATAATTTTGCATTAACTATTCTCTATTCTATTTTCATCTTATACTCAATTTATTGAGTCTTTTAAAATTTTTCATTTCTCTTTATTACACTGTATTTCTAATTGGAATTGCCACTTCTTGTAAATTTTTTTTTGTTAATTTAAGCATCAAACTTGGCTTAAATCATCCAAAAAATGGAATTCGAAAAGTTTTCTGCTATAAACNTAAGTTTTCTGCTACAAACTGTATTTATTTCATCACGCTGAAACTTGACATTATAAAGTATGTTCCAAAAATTTACACGATGTCATTCATAGTAGTGAAATAGGACAGNACGCTGAAACTTGACATTATAAAGTATGTTCCAAAAATTTACACGATGTCATTCATAGTAGTGAAATAGGACAGGACAATTTGGATTTGTTTAGGATATTAAAATATCATTTTTAGACATAATAATTTATACTACCTATGTAAGTAAAACATAGATTTAGCTTAGTCGTTTTTTGAAATCACTTGGTACTATAATTAATTTATTCGTAATAGAATTAATTGTATTATGATTTCAAAAGCTTTATAAGTAAGTTCGAAAGTTTTGATTGGTTTGGGTGCTTTCTCATTCTTTTGTTTCACTAATCAAAGAAAGTTAGATAGAGAAAGTTCTGTTTTCTTCGATAGCAATGGGAAAAGGGAGAAGAAAAAAAACAATGGAAGGAGGTGATGCAAAAGTAATGGAAATTGGGAATGAGATTGATTTGCTCCTCGTGGAGGTTACAAGTACACATTATGAATATTTTAGTATTAGTTCCCTCTCAACCATACGCTTCTCAATTCAATTCATATTGATTACCTCTGCTCAAAAAACACAAGAGATATTGTGTAACAAGAAACTACGAAGACGTCAGAACACTGACAATGGAAAACATATAATTTACCAGTCATCAAACCATCAGAACAAATAAGAAAATAAGAATTTTCAGTTCTGACAATGAGAAAACAATCACTTGATTACGCAGAATACGAGTAACTATATTCTCTTTCACTTTTCTTTCCATAGTTGAGCAGTACGTAATACTCAAAACTATAGAAATTAGTTACAAAAATATAATTTTATAAAGAAGTTTGTGATAATTTGAAATTTTTTTTTGAATTTTATGTAATTTGAGTTAAAAGTTAATTCAAAATTTCAAAAATTATTAAGTTGGATACCAACCGGGTGGAATCGTGAGGATATCATGAATTCTTAGAAGACGTGTTTGGAGTAAAAAAAAAGNAGTTGGATACCAACCGGGTGGAATCGTGAGGATATCATGAATTCTTAGAAGACGTGTTTGGAGTAAAAAAAAAGAACATTGAGAAAGTTTTTATATAGGGAATGGGCGATAGGGATAATTCGATGAAATCTTTATAGAAAGTGAAGAAAAGAGGAGGAATGGATGATGATGGTATTGGGGGTATTGGGTATACCATTGGAACTTTGCCACTTAACTTAATGTTTTTTCCCACTCAATCAAACTACTCCATCAAAAACAATGGTTCATTAAAGGAAATACGATCCACGACGATTCAACCCGTTAAGAAATAACCTCTCATGTATCTATATGGTATTTTACTTAACAACCATTTTTTAGATAACTAGCAGTAAACTTACTATGCGAGCGAAGCGAGCGTGCGACTAGTTATTACAAAATATATATATATATACTCTCCAACCATAATCGGAAAATTCCTTGCAAAAAAGTACAAAGTCATTCTTGGGTTATTTCCTTGTGTCCGTATTGGTGCATCACTGAACGAATCTGCGTTACTGTATTCATAGATGTAATAAGTAATATGCTTCATTCCGTTTTGCTATTGTATGATCTCAACTTATTCCCCCAAAGAATACTTATCTTTGGTAGATATCAACTTGTAGTAATTTGAAAAAAAGTATAAAAAAAAATTATTGTAGGTATAACTAGAAGTAAGTTGGATTCCACCAAACTTTTTATTACTTTGTTGGTTTGAGAGTACGTCGTCATTGAAATGTCAATTGTTAGTTCATTTCATGTATTTTACATAGGGTTATTAACGAAACTGAATCGTTTTTTGTCTCGACACGATCATCCACTTATCGATGCTTGTCATGTCTTAAAATTGAAATGATCAACTTATAAAGTTGTTTCATTTCTTTTCTTTTACAGACACACACGCTATGAAAACCATAAGGTAAGACACTAGACATGATGATAATTGATGAAGATATAATAAAATATCTGTGAGAAGTAGTGGAATAGTGTCAGAATAATATGGTATGGAAAGGAGAGGTGATGTCATCTATAGGTTTTGCAGTCTCTGCGTCTGCGCATAATCTTTGATACACCGTATCGGAATCAGAAACCCTAGGTTGTATTATAGTACAAGCTTTTAATTTTCTGCGGTCTCGTTTTCGTTGATCTTCACCATAGTTTTTGTAGTTAGAAAATTCTTTTTCTTTTCTACCAAATTTACAAGGTAAGTAGAATCGATTTTTACGGACGTTGCTACATGCTATCGCCCTCGCAAATAATATATCTCTAAAAGTGGATAGAGTTATTTATGGTATCGATATTCTACCAAGGATACGATATGACTGATTAATCATTGAAATTACACTTTTCATTTACTTTTATTTTTGTATCTAAAACAAAAATATTACTTTTAAATATGAAAGGACCCTTTCGATTAAGGCGATTTTTTGGGCCAAAATGAACTTCTTTGAGAAAGCCTAATGCATAGGTTAACCTTCTTAAAATTTTCAACACACAGCTTTTGTTGTGTGTCTTAGCCACTACAAAAATTTTGAACTGGTGCCCCCCAAAAATTCTGAACTAGGACGGGTCCAAAGTGAGGGTTTCCTGCATAAGAAATATAACCGATTCATACCATTTATCATAATTTTTTTTATGCAAAGGATTAGGCAAATCTGATATACCTAATTCGAAAGGCAAGATCAAGCGCAATTAAATGGATTTTGGGTAAAAATGGTACCCCCTTGGAAAATTGGACTTATTACACATTGTGTGTAATATTTTGGCATGGATTTTGGCCCAAAAAATCGCAACAGTTTTGAAGTTCTAATTCGCAAACTTCTTAGTATGTTACTGATATCACTACACATACCTGGATGCAACATTTATAGCGCTTTAATATGTCAAAATAAAAGTTTATTAAAAAAAAATTTTTTTTATTGTAATGTCGAGTGCCCTTTATGTAGTATCTTATCTCTAGTAAGAAATTTATCGGTTCCCTCTTTTGTCGACTTGCTAAATTACCATTGCGTTTTGTATGTAAGGTACACACCACAAAGCATATCATATTAGCAACTCTACTGTTGTGCTTTCATCATTGTACTTATGGTTTTTTTTCTTTCTTCCGTGACTATTTTACATTAGTACTTCCATGCTTTTGGGGAAATCGACATATTTCAAATTATACAAACTTCAGACCTGTTCCAAGTTAATTGGTATATATATTTCGGACGAGTTTGGAAAGTATCTAGAAAGCTCCGGGATTAGTCAATTAGTTCAAATGTTGAATAATTACTGTATTCATTGTCTTATTGAAAAATGGTTATTGCCATTATTAGGGCATAAAAGCAACATGGGATTAAATAAGCTTTAGGAACAGTAGAATCACCCGTAGACTTACCTATAACATGATACTTTAGATACTTGTACATATTAAGTAAACATTAAGTAAATAATGTGCTTAAGGTTATAAATTAATAATTCTCTCTAAAAAAGATCAAGTTGAGAATGAATTTTAAATATTTATGGAAATTTGTTAATTTAGTAGTTTAGTTGGGAAAATGTCACAGTTTTATATATGTGAATGAAAATAGTATTATCTCATATGAGAATTTGTCATATGGGTAGCTATGCGAAGCCTTTATGACAATCTGGCATATGGGTAACTATGAGAATATATCATATGAGTAGCATACCTAACAACATCAAAAAAATTTAAATATTCAAACAATTATTACTTTTGTTCTATTAATCGTAGAAATTTCAAATTTTTCACAGGGTAACCTACTTTTCAATTCTTTTTCTGAAACCGTTAGAACTTAGGAGAGAAAAAAATTATTGTAGAAGCTTGTCGGCCTAAAACTTTAAGTATACTTACTTTCTCCAGAAAAGAGCATGGGTCAAAAGTTTCTTGTGTTTAAATTTGAATATTTAAACGTTATGTATACAACTTCTGGTGTATCTGTTATCATAGAAACCGTTTGTAGAAACTTTTGGATAAATTGTATCAGTTGTAACAATTTAATCAGATACTTGAGTATCTATAAATACAACTTGATACAAAATTTCGTAATCATCATACACAACGATGACAATAGCTACTGAAATAATTTACTAATACTGGTAGTAGGGGATGCCCGGAATGGTGGTATTCAAAAAAAATTACGAATATAAATATTCTTATTCGAAATGAAACCGAATTCGAATAGTTCGGACGAATATTCGAAAGCAAATGCGCATTGGGTGTCTTTCGACTCGTCTTATATCTTGTTTAATTAGTCTCCTCAAAAACTAATAGACTCCTCGCTATACAGAAAGAATTTAATTTTGAAATTCAGAAGCTTCAGCAAGATGTCTACACGTTAGAACTCGTGTTATTACATGCTAAATTGTCTTTTGAAACAAAACGCTGTCATCACCTATTTTTCAGCGGAAGAGGCAAGAATTATAAATTTTACCAAAAATCAGTGGTATTTACTGAAAAAAGTACGTTCTCTTTTTCAACCTTTTGAAGAAATAACAAAAATCATCAGTGAGTCAGAATCAACAATTTTAGAAGTACTTCCATGTCTTATGACCCTCACAAATTATTTGGAAAAATATTACTCTAAGCACTTTGGAGTAGGAAAACTGAAGAAACTCTCAAAGTTAGCGTCACTCATAATTTTAAAAATTTGTTAAAAAATTTAAACTACGGATGCGCTTTGATCCGCGTAACAAGTTGTCTTTTATCGAAGCAGAAGCCCATAAAGATATGGTGGCTCATCTGGTGGCAGAAATGTCAGAAAACTATAAGAAGCATCTCAAAATTCCGACTGCAGAAAACCCGTCAACAAAATAATATCTAAAAATTCTCTTGACACCAACGTGACTCAGAATCAAACAGAAATTTTAAGAAAAAATTAACAACAAATTATCACGACGATTGAAAAAGTCACTTCATCCCAACAACAAGTAATCTTCACAAGTGAAATCAGGTCTTATACTGTTATACCAAATATAGACAGGAAAAAGAGTCCATTTTCATGATGGAAACAAAACCACTCGGCTTTTTTTTAAGCATGACTCAATTAGTGCGAGAGTACTTGTTAGCTCCTGTCAGCACAGTTTTCGGCGAACGATTATTCTTTGAAGGGCTTATACACAAAAATAACCGTTCCCGATTTCTTCCTGAGCATGGTGAATTGTTAACCTTCCTCAATTGTAATTTAAAAGTACTAGATTTTGAGTAAAAGTAAAAGATCTAGACTTCTCTTGGCTTTTGAAACTATCTTGCACAATCAATGAATTTTAATTTTAGATTATTTAGACAATAAAAGATGAGGCACAGTCCAAATTTCCTGACTTATTTCCGTATTGAAAAATACCTTCAACTTTAGAAATATTCGAAAATGTATTCGAATAGTTTGCGAATATCATTTTTAGAATATTACGAATACTAATATTCGTAAAANAGACAGGAAAAAGAGTCCATTTTCATGATGGAAACAAAACCACTCGGCTTTTTTTTAAGCATGACTCAATTAGTGCGAGAGTACTTGTTAGCTCCTGTCAGCACAGTTTTCGGCGAACGATTATTCTTTGAAGGGCATACACAAAAATAACCGTTCCCGATTTCTTCCTGAGCATGGTGAATTGTTAACCTTCCTCAATTGTAATTTAAAAGTAACTAGATTTTGAGTAAAAGTAAAAGATCTAGACTTCTCTTGGCTTTTGAAACTATCTTGCACAATCAATGAATTTTAATTTTAGATTATTTAGACAATAAAAGATGAGGCACATTCCAAATTTCCTGACTTATTTCCGTATTGAAAAATACCTTCAACTTTAGAAATATTCGAAAATGCATTCGAATAGTTTGCGAATATCATTTTTAGAATATTACGAATACTAATATTCGTAAAAGTGTCCGAATAGTTACGAATGTTCGGGGCATCNGTATTCGAATAGTTTGCGAATATCATTTTTAGAATATTACGAATACTAATATTCGTAAAAATGTCCGAATAGTTACGAATGTTCGGGGCATCCCTATAGAAATGAAAATCTAAATTCACTTGTGAAAAATAAGGATATCACCAGTTAGTAAGTGTGGTTTTGTTATTGAAATCTAAGCCACGTTTTTACCTAATTTCTGAGAAAACGAGGCTATCATCTGAGGCATAAGAACCCTCATTAATTCCTATACTATCAGTATGAGATTGAGTGGTTTTGAGTAATTAATATATCCACTCTTCCCTCTAACCACAATCAATACCTTCCGAAAATGCTTTACTTAATCGATTTCCTTCTTAGCCAATGATAATTTTTTACAAAAATTGTCTTTTCAAGTATTGTACTTGAAGCAACGGGTCTCCAGTGTTACAGAAAGAAAATTTTTTTGTTTCTTTTATTTTATTTTCCAAAAAGTTGCTAGTACTTATTGCAAAAGTTTTTTCAAAAGTTTTGAAGGAAATGTAAAATTTTTTTATTTTAAATTTGTAATTGAAAAAAAAAGTCCAAATTTATGTATATATTAGACTACCTATGCTCCTGCTAATGACAAGCTCAGCCTTATAAAGTCAGACAAAAATAGCCAAATAAAACTTGTAAACAACTTCTGATACTTCTCTACTAACATAACCACCCACCTACTAAACTTCTGTATCTTTATGTTCTCCTTTATTCATACATTCGTCATTAATTAATTGGCTATTTCTGTCACACTGTACTTTTTTTTATAAACTTTGGAGAAAGTGATCACTAAAAAATAGAATTGGGTAGGCGTTGAAGCCTAACAAATGCACAAGATCAACAAAAATCATTACAATACCTGTTGAAAATAGATTCATTGTTCTAATTTTATATTCTTTGTAGTTTACCGATGAGTGCTGAAGGAGTTACACTGGACTTGAACTTGTAGACTATCCCATTACTCAGAATATTTCAAACAATAAACATAGTGTCAACATTTGATATTTTCTATAATGGATTGGTGTGGCATGAACTACTTGTGGCGAGTATTCGGTGGGGTTTTGCTACTGTTGGAATGTACATTGGTAACATTGAGTGCTCCACACTATGGACAGACCTTCGTTCGTACGAACACTTCTAAGAAAGTAGGTGTACCTCCATATGAAGAAGTGGTCAACGGAGGTCAACATGAGCAACGCCATTGGAGAGAGACACTTGTACAGACAACTACAGGAAATCTCCGTGGTCTCCGACGAAATATCTTAGGAAAGGAAGTCTATGTCTACTATGGCATCCCATTTGCAGAACCCCCCATAGGAGGTTTACGTTTTAAAAAACCAGTACCAGTCAAGGCTTGGTCAGGGAGACTTGATGCCCTCAAACTCCCTAACAGTTGTATGCAAGAGAGATACGAAAACTTTCCAAATTTTCACGGAGGTATGTCCTATCATCATACCTTCATTATATACCTTCCTATATTCATACCTTCTAACAACATCATGAACAATGAAATTAAATTAATATCTTGCACAAACCTAGTTATTAGACGGCGGTATAGCAAAGTGAAAGCGAAGCATCATTACTTTTGTTGAATTTCTAATATTTATAAAAATTATAATATCTGTGTAACAATTACATTAATAATATAAAAATAATATATAATACAGTACAGTATGTTATAATACCGACAATACTAATAGACCAATANTTGAATTTCTAATATTTATAAAAATTATAATATCTGTGTAACAATTACATTAATAATATAAAAATAATATATAACAATACAGTACAGTATGTTATAATACCGACAATACTAATAGACCAACATAAGTTCTTCGAACTTTAAAATCCCTATAGCCGAGAGAGCTCATAATTCCACTTTTTCTAATGTTCTAATAGCTGTGAGATGAAATTGAGAATGAGCAAAAAACTCATAATTATTTTGTAAATCTGAAAATTTGTTTCTGTTGTGTTTTCGCAGATTTGATAACTTTAGTACTAGTATTGTTGTTTTTGATAAATTGACTTTGAAAAACGTTTTTCTTTTGGTTTTTAACTACTGATTATGACACAAATAAACATAGAAAATGGATATAAGCATTTTAAAGTTTGGACAACCTTTACAATTATAATACTTTATTTCAGTATACTAAATACAAATACACAAAATAGCACATATATTCAGAACATTAAATTAGTTTACTGTATAAATATGTGAAAATATTTTTTGTATTCTACATACAATGCATGCACTATGAAATAGTATAGCTTACGCACAGCGATATACAGTGAGTCTAATTGAAACCCCCAATTCTTGGAATTTGTTATTTTCTAAAATAAACAAATCTAGAGTGATTGCAGTGAAATTCGGCGATAATTGAGTTATTCACAAAAAATAACAAGAGATAAATAATTGCTTTCCTATGGAATGTTAAGATTTTTTTGTATAAAAATTGATTTACAAAAAACATGTAAAATGTAAAATAATATAAGATTTCGAGTCAAGCAGAAGGGAAAGGAAAAAACAGAATGACAATAGATATATTTTAATGTCCACTGTTGGAAACAAACATTGGAATCACCATGGTATCAACTTTTTGCTTATCGCAGGTTTCAAATAGACTCACTGTACAACCCTATCAACATTTAAGTACCCCGAGCCTAAACTCAAGCCTGAACAAAATTGACTAAGGTAATGAGTATTCGCATAGAAAGAAAAACTAATGAGTTTCTAGATAAATAATAATAACACTAAATAATCTACTTTAGGATATTTCAGAATTCATGGATTAGTTATCTAGGGCGGTTTTGCCAAACGTCAAGGAATTTAGCTCCGAAATTCGACTTCAGGAATTTAGCATCGGGGTACTTTATTATGGATAGGGCTTATTGAGATATTAATAATAGTTTACGTTCATAAGAACTTAATTTGCTTGTGGCGACAAGTAGAAAGCAAAGCACCTTCACGCTTACCACTCTACAAAATTAACATTCTTCAAGTAACACTCTGTCTAATATGCACAATATACAGTAAGTAAATATTACCAAAATTTCAAAAATAGATGTTACGGAGTAACGAGTCTGGATTTACTCGGACTATCATACTGTACCAGAATGTCATGAAGATACTATCAAATTTAATTAATTCTATTATTATTAAAATAATTTTCATGATAAACGTTAACTCCTAAAACTTTACTACGACGCGAGTGAAGAACGTTAATAAAATTAGTATATTTTGTACCCTGGTAGTAAATATTGCAACACCGCACAAGCTGCATGAGGGCATACAATGTTTCTATTCTGGATCGCAGGTTCAATCGCCACTTCCACCACGTTAAATATTGTGTTCATTATAATTTGGGTTATTTGTAGAATTTTTCAACTTCCAATTGTAATTACCAATTCTACCCAGTTTTACCATTCTGCATTTACAGTTTCAAATTAAGACCTAATGGTATTCAATGTTGCCACTTTCAGATTATATCGATTTATTTATCAAAACTTCAGTCCGAATTTGAATACTCGAGATGAAACCCCAAACTTCCTAAATCGTGAAAACACTTTTTATAACTTTTTTTTGATGTTTTAGAGGAAATGTGGAATCCAAACACTAATATCTCCGAAGATTGTTTGTATCTAAACTTATGGGCACCAAAGAGCGGAATCGCCAAGATGCGGCATCATCTTAAAAACAACAATAATCTAGATACGTTCAAGGGACTTCCCATAATGATTTGGATATATGGTAATTTTATCAAACTCGTCAATTTTCTCCATTATTGTCTTTATAAGCCAATGCAAAGTATAGTAAGGTTTGTATTTTTCTAAAGGTGGAGGTTACATGGCAGGTACGAATACGCTGGAGGTCTACAATGCAGATGTTTTGGCTTCTGAGAATGACGTCATTGTTGTCGCCATGAACTACAGAGTGGGTGCTTTTGGATTTTTATACTTTGGAATCGAAGATGCACCAGGTAGACAATTTGCTCATATTTTCTACCTTTTTGTTGCTGAGGATTAGTATGGAAAACTTAAAAGACTTTTGGTAGTATAAACAATCTCTATGTAAGGATGTTGAGTTACATTAGAGATATTAAATTATACAAAATCCTTTTCTCTATTTCTCCTTTGTAAAATAAAACTTTATCTTTTCTTCTACGCCTTGAAGGCTTTGAGAAAATTCTCAATCAATAGAGAAGTTTTCATTTTCATCTACCCTCTTCCAATATTTATTTTCTATATTTTCATTATTTAGTAGGCTCCAGTATACTCTAGATTGTTAAACAAAGCTTACTTGAAATTCAGGGTTCTTAGTGAGTCTGACTCGTTGGGTCAGACAATCATATGACTCTGTGACTGAAGTCGACATTTTTGACACTACTTTTGTAATTATTAATAAAGCTAGCCTTTAGTATCACTAGGGTATTAGAATTATTGTGTGTGTCTGTCTGTCTGTCTGTCTGCCACAAATATTGAACTTATTTTTATTGAAATTCGAAAATTGCAACTTTTCATAAGTGGCTTTCCATGAATCAATAAGGATTCTAGATTGGCTACTGTGATCAGCTTATACATAAGTCAAGATCAGGGGCATGATTCACCAATTGCACTCCGCGTACCGAAATCCGAATACCTAACTCCGCAATCATGGCAGAGTGCAAATTCGTTATGTTTCACCAAAAGAATGAAACGAAGAATTTGCACTCCTCGAAGTTTGCGGAATTGCGGTAAAAATAAGAACATCAGCTAATTTCATACAAACTAGTTTATGCCTGATGCTCTAAAGGATTTATTTTTTAATTTTACACTGTTTGCAAACTTTTTAACTACCATCTTTTCCTACTTCTATTTTAGCTTATACTATCCAGCGTTTCAGAACTACAACCTGACGTAATGTAATGATTTGCTAAGGAAAACCAGTAAAATTGAAAAATATATACAGTAAATCTGTGTAAAACTTCCTCCAGTCAACAACAGTTATCACTATAATTATTCACCAATTATCAATTTTTGTAAAAAAAAATAGTAAAAATCGANGTGTAAAACTTCCTCCAGTCAACAACAGTTATCACTATAATTATTCACCAATTATCAATTTTTGTAAAAAAAAAATTGTAAAAATCAACTAAACCAAAAGATTATTGACCTTTTGGTTGGATTGTGTTTAGACTACTGTTAACGTTTAGGACACCAGTTTAAATTTGGATGGATTCAATTTTCTCTAGATGTCAGTTATTTTTTTTTAAATTTAGAAAGTTTAATAATTAGAAAATAATTTGAATTAGTTTTTTTAATTAAAAATGCTTCAACATACACTTAGAAATAAATTATATAAAAAACGAATAGAAATCCCATCATAGTAGTTGTTGATCTTTATTGTTTTCTAAAAATTAAATGTTCGGTTGGAGGGTTTCAAACACTCATTGTATTTCAATTATAAATCATGTTGGGTACACGTTAGTAACTTCATCTTCAAAGCTAACTTAATTTCATTATGGATAAACGTCGACATGAGTATGAAATATAATTTTACAGGGTGCAAAAATTTGATTTATTCTGTACAAATTTTTAAATGGTAAAACCACGGTTCCTTGATAATACAAGCAGCAGTTTGTTACTAAAATAGGTATAATAACCATTGAAAGGTTCCATTAAAATTATATCATTTAAGCAATATTCCTTAATATATTGTGGACAAACTTTTTACACATTCTTTTTCTCCACGTTCACCTTAGCTACTAAATTAGCAGACTGTGGTTTTCTGTTGTGTTATAGCTCATATATATCGTAGTTCATAGTATGGTGAAGAATACCAGGCCAAGTGAAGATAACCTGTTTCCATTCAATTGCTACTCATTTGTTACTCATTCGTCTTTGCAAGCTCGAAAACTTATTAGAATTCATTCTGAACAAGCACAGACAGGCATAAATCGAAATGAAAATAAATTTTTGGGTGAATAAAAAAACGGTATACTCTGTATAAATTTTTTTAAACTAAAATTATATTATATTTTAATATTAGAGTGATTATAACTTAAAAATTAACACCGAGGCAGTACAATAATCACTTCCGGTTTGCTTGCAAAGTGTCACAAATGATTTTCAAAAAGTTTGCGGAATGAGGAGAATTTGCAAAAGATGAATGAGGAGTAGAAAGTGGTGAAACAATAGGTAATTTTCAGCTCCGTTTTGCAAAAAAAACTCCGCAAACCTTTCACGTAACTCTGATTTGCGTCTCCGTGGTGAAACACAATTTTACTACAACTTTGCAAATTCGGCAAAACGGTGTTGTAGTGAAATAGGCCCCAGTTCCTCTACTTGGTTACGTGGATTTGAACGTTTAGAACATTAAATTAAATTTTTTTGTTTGCCAACCTTTTATAAAGTTAACTGCATAAGAAAATTATAGACAATTTAGAAACTATCTATTGTGATCACAACATAGGTAACTTTAATGTCTTTGTATATTTTCGATAGCTATGTTAGCAAACTACTACTACAGTCGTCTATGCGAGCAAAGGTTTATGCATTAAAGTGTTTACATTATCATTACTCCTTGTATCCATAAAATGTTTTGATTGGTTACAATATTGTGTTTGTCAACATAAGCTCAAATCGGTTCTACAATTCGATAAAATCTTTTTCAAAAACTATCTTATGAGTTTCGAGTTAAACGTGTAAATCCTTAAATTTAGTGTATCCAACTACAGTGTAATTCGTTTACTGTCACCCCCAAGGGATTCCAAATTCTTGGTGATATAAAGCGAAGATGACATAATGCGATATTGGCAACTTTTTTACTTTTGGTGTTTAACATAGTGTTGGTGACAAAAAGCGGATTTGTGAATCTTGGTTTACCTATTAATTTTACTATGGTAGACTCAGTGTTCAAAATTATACCTAATGAAAATAGTCAGTAATTTTTTTCTGCACACAACAGGAAAATGTTTCTTCAGTGATGATTTTTCTTTCCCCATTTTATTAGGGTGTCAATTGAATGTATACAATTTGGAGATAAATTAAGAAAAAAGATGTGAAATTCAAACTATGGCACAAAAGTTGCCAATAAAAGAAGTAAACTTCCATGTGTGGGGTTGGAATGGGTGACTCAAGATGAAATATGACATTAGGCGAAGTGACATAAGGCGACCTATTCTTACCCTTAAGTGCATGGGCATCCGCCGGGAATTTTTAAATTAGTGATACAAAGAGACTTGTGACATAAGAACTAATGACATTAAACGAATTCTACTGTACCTATAAGTAGAGTCAAATTCAGAAATCCTTAAATTTGATCTAGTACTTGTTTCCCAGCTAGATTTTTAAATAGCGATTTTCACAAAAATTTGATCTTTGGTNAAGTTGCCAATAAAAGAAGTAAACTTCCATGTGTGGGGTTGGAATGGGTGACTCAAGATGAAATATGACATTAGGCGAAGTGACATAAGGCGACCTATTCTTACCCTTAAGTGCATGGGCATCCGCCGGGAATTTTTAAATTAGTGATACAAAGAGACTTGTGACATAAGAACTAATGACATTAAACGAATTCTACTGTACCTATAAGTAGAGTCAAATTTAGAAATCCTTAAATTTGATCTAGTACTTGTTTCCCAGCTAGATTTTTAAATAGCGATTTTCACAAAAATTTGATCTTTGGTAAGATATGATCACATGTCTTTTGTTTTTTGGACTCAATGCACTACTAATTATGCTAAGATTCAAGTTATGGAATACTATTTTAAAATTTCTCTATAGTAACGATTAATTAGTTATCACTTCTTCAATTATTATATCTGACAAGATGAGTAAGACATAAGATTTATGCTTTTCTATTATCTGTTCGATATAGGCGCTCTACCCCAAAAAATTTGCCAAATTTTGTACCATTGTTCTATTCGCAACTTTGGTAGCGAATACAATATTGTTCCTACAATAGGACCAAACATAAAATTTTGTCATATAATACGATGTATAGTTATACTATTCCTGTATAAGTGTATTTGTTATATGCAGTTCATTTAGAAAATGATAGAACATATTGGTCCGACTGTAAGGTTGATAAAAAAATCGTTTAGGTTCTGATTATCAAAATCAGTGGAGAATTGAGCGTAAGGTGACGCCACACTTGCAGGCAACTTTTTGGTGCGTGTTGCGTTAACGTTTTTCCTCAGCAGCAGACAACTTTTTTGTTGTGTGTTCACACATAAACTGTTGTAAGTTCACACACAGAAATAATTTTGAGTGAAAGTTGCCTTTGCAACTTTTTGATGCGGCTAAGCTCCCTCCTTCTAAAAATCAACCAATCAAAAAAAAGCAACTTTTTCTGTTTCGAAAAAAAGCTTAGTCGGACAAAGTTGGAAAAAAAGTGATGCGCATCAGGTTTTTTTACTGCCGAAAGAGAAGCAGCAGCTTAGTGTGAATGTGCAGTTTTCTGCTGCCGCCTCAAAGAAGTTGTCGCAGCTTTTGGAGCGTTGTCACAGGGAGTTGTTTCTGTGTGTAAATGCACAACACGCAGTTTTTTGCCTGGCGCGTCACAAAAGTTGTAGCAACTCGCAATTTTTTAAAAATTGTAATTTCGGAACATTCTTTTGGGACAATGTACATGAGAAGTTAGGTGTCCCAAACGAATGTTCCGAAATTACAATTTTTTAAAAATCGTAACTTTTTTTTAGACGTCACAGAGACTTGATTAAAAAAATTCTCCTCTCTACTTTCGCATAATCTTTCTGAAACATGTAAACAGTATCATCTAAAAAAATTGCTTTAAGGAGTCTTACTGGCAATAATTTTTGGAGCACTCCTTTTTCCAGCAAATAGCATGGGTCAAAAGTAACTTCCAGTCGTCCCAAAAATACTAGTTGGACTGTATCATTTTCGAACATTGCTCATAACTCAATATTTTCAGAATAAAAAAAATTATTGCATTACAGAGCCATTTGTCGACGATGTTTAGTTCACAAGAGCAGCTTGTTCAATTACCCAATTCCAGCCTCATTGTAGTAACTCCATAAAGTTCTAATAATTTGACACTTGACAATATCAAGAATCACGATTTTGTGTGTAAATTAAGATACATAATATCATGATTTCTACGCCTCACGGTACTCAAATTTTTAAAATTTTGGATAAGATTAAAGTTGAACTAAAATTTTAGTGCTACATCTACAAATATTCTTTATATCTAAACTTCTGACGTCAAGCTGACTGTAAATACGGTGTACATCTATCATTACCAATAATTAAAAACACAGCTAGTTGTAGCTAAAATATTATAAAGCTACACNAATACGGTGTACATCTATCATTACCAATAATTAAAAACACAGCTAGTTGTAGCTAAAATATTATAAAGCTACACTTAGGTGGATTATTACATACAGGCAGCCTATTTCTTTTTCTTGCACACTATAGTACATATGCGCAAAGGCATTGTAAGGAAGCGGCTTAAAGCATTGCTAATTGCATCAACCCGACGTGTCAGCTCATTGTAACTAATGTTTGGATTTCTTTTGTTAGAATAGAATGAGCTGAATACAATCAACGGATGATGGTTGTATNTCTATCATTACCAATAATTAAAAACACAGCTAGTTGTAGCTAAAATATTATAAAGCTACATTTAGGTGGATTATTACATACAGGCAGCCTATTTCTTTTTCTTGCACACTATAGTACATATGCGCAAAAGCATTGTAAGGAAGCGGCTTAAAGCATTGCTAATTGCATCAACCCGACGTATCAGCTCATTGTAACTAATGTTTGGATTTCTTTTGTTAGAATAGAATGAGCTGAATACAATCAACGGATGATGGTTGTATAGGTACTCTACTCTGACAAAATTTTCTAACAAAACTAAACACACAATCCTAATAGTTGAAAGCTACTTAGACAACTTTGACATTTGACTCACAAAGTTATAACAATGAGGATGAAACTTGATAACTTGACAAGTTGTCTGTTGTGAGTGAAGCATAACATCGAATAATAGCCCGGAAATACTAGAATTAGTAAAATAAGGAAATATTGAGTAGAAAGTGCCAAGGAAGAATTGAAATAATGTCAAATTAAAAATTTCTTCCAAATTAAAATTTTTTTTTTGAATTTTAGTGAATTATACATCAAGTTAGACAATTATGTTGTGGTAGAATCCCTTTCCGCCACAACAAATTTCTTACAAAAAATAAAAGCATGGCTTCACCGTAACTAAAAAACTTCTAAAATGGAGGAGTTACTGTTAAACCAGAGAAGTCGGTACTACTATAATTTTAGACAACCTATGAAGTAAAATTATTGTTTATTCAGCATAAAATCAAGGAAGTCTCAAAAATTTTCACTTTTTAGAAATTGGACATCTACTCTTAGGAATGATTTATGCAAATCAANAAAGTCGGTACTACTATAATTTTAGACAACCTATGAAGTAAAATTATTGTTTATTCAGCATAAAATCAAGGAAGAAGTTACATGAATTCTCAAAAATTTTCACTTTTTAGAAATTGGACATCTACTCTTAGGAATGATTTATGCAAATCAGTACATCTGCGCTCAAAATGAAAATAAATGATTTCGTTTTCTCTGCAAAATATTTGTGGGTTTCATTTCTGTTTACATTTTCCACTTGGTGAAATTAGGGTATTCCACTTAAAATTTATAAAATGAAGTGAGGTGCGAATGAATTTGAACTTTCGCTCCACTGACAATTTATGACTATTATGAATATGATCCGAATGTGAAAGACAGCTAGAGTGTTGGAGTTGAGAGTTTTTTAAGAATTATTTTCAGTTGAAAAGAGAAGTGTGTCTGATTTTATGGATTTTGAGGATGAATAGAGTCAGAATAATCGACGGTTTTAGTCTAATAGAGCAAAAACATGCATAATTTATATGTTTTTCTTCATTTAAAGACCTTGGAGCATTTTCCTTTTCATTTCACTTTCTCTCAACGCTTTCATTCAAATTAAAAAATGTCATACAAATTTTCAATTTTTTATATAAAAATATCACCTTTCTAACAGGCAGTTTTATTTTCTACTCTTTTTCTTATAATTTATTTAAAATTTAACCAAAGAGTAGAGATTCTTCAAGTGATTGGACAATACCGCCTACTTTATAAAAAGTTTTTGAAAAATTAGGTCACGCTGGGTCTTGGTGTTAATTTTTGAAAAAAGCTAAAAATCAATTCGCATGACTTACGCTCGTTTTATGGTTTGCGCATGCGTTGTGTATTCCTTGTCTTAGCCTTGTCATAACGCGCTCCACCCGTTTTTGAACTTATTTATGCTTTCTTTAATCATTTATGTACAGAATATTTCTGTATTAAAAAAAAAAGGTTAAAATTGTTCAACTTTCAAAGAAAGAAAGGAAACCATAAATGAATTCTTCAAACAAAGCATTAAAGAAAAAAATTCTTNCTCCACCCGTTTTTGAACTTATTTATGCTTTCTTTAATCATTTATGTACAGAATATTTCTGTATTAAAAAAAAAGGTTAAAATTGTTCAACTTTCAAGGAAAGAAAGGAAACCATAAATGAATTCTTCAAACAAAGCATTAAAGAAAAAAAATTCTTAGACAACGTATTCACAACGCTTAGACAACACATGCAGAAAGCATAAATTGATTCCAATTAGGTTTTCTTACAGAATTCTGTACAAAAAGTTGAAAAAAGAAAAACCATAAAATGAGCGTTAGACTAACATTGTTGGTTGAAATCGGGCTCATTTCAGTCACACTATTTTTGTGTTTAGTTGACACACTTTTAGAAATTCCCTGTCTTTTCGTTATAATTGACATTGATTTTTATACAATATAGGCTATTGATATGGTTATAGAGAAACTCTGGATAGGGCTAAAAACATCACTTATTGTTCACCTCAATAATAATTATCATCAAATTCAAATATTAATAATATTTTATAATTTTTTGAAATTTTACTATATTTTTTTTTGGTTTCGATAGGAAATCAAGGAATGTACGATCAAGTCGTTGCAATGCAGTGGATCAAAGACAATGCACATAAATTTGGTGGTGATCCAGAATCTATTACACTTTTTGGTGAAAGTGCAGGGGGTAAGTGGTAGGAATAGAAAAAATTATTTAAAATAAAATAGAAATTAAAGAATTATATTAACCAATCAGGTGGTTCTGTATCGTTCCACATGCTTTCTCCGATATCCAGGCACCTAATGACACGAGGAATTATGCAAAGTGGAACACTCAATGCACCGTACGTTTTTCTTATTTACTCACTGAAGTATCCATAGACAACTATAATAACTCAATTATCTAGTTTATTTGCAGTGAAAAAACTTTTTATAATCAGACGTTTTTTCTTTAGGTGGAGCGTAATGAATTCATCGGATGCAAAACAAGTGGCTGTTGACTTGGTTAGAGACTGTGGCTGCAATGGATCCAAGGTAAATTCCACACATATGATTCGTTATAGGAGGTTAAGCAGATTGATACCAAATTAGATCAAATTTTTAGACCTATGAAGATGCAGTTGCTTGTTTGCGTCAGAAACCAGCGAAGGAAATCAGCGAGTTGCAATGGAGCAGTTATAAAAGCATTCTAGCCTTTCCTTCCGCTCCTACCATCGACGGTGAGTTTCTACCGCGTCATCCAATGGTTATGCTCAAGGAGGGAGATTTCAAAAAAACAGAACTTATGCTCGGGTCAAACAAAAACGAAGGTAGGTCAATGATCTTTGACCTCATGTACTCACTTGTTTAGTAAGTAGATAGTAAGTAGGTCAATGACATTTAACCTAATTTCTTAGTTCATTTGTCCTTAGTTAAGATAGTAGGTCAATAACCTTTGATCTCATGTACTAACTTGTCCATAGTAAGTAGATAGTAAATAAGTCAATGACCTTTAACCTCATTTCTTAGTTTACTTATTTTTATTTCAGATGGTAGGTTTTTGGATGGTAGGTTAGGTTTTTGGACCTTTGACCCTTTGTACTCACTTGTCCATAGTAACTAGATAGTAAGTTGGTCAATGACCTATAGCCTCATTTCTTAGTTTACTTATTACTAGTTCAGATAGTAGGTCAATGACATTTGACCTCATGTGTTAGTTCACTTGTTCCTAGTTCAGGTAGGTCAATGACCTTTGACCTCATTTGTTAGTTCAATTGTCCATAATTCATATAGTAGGTTATTGACTTTTTCACATCATGTGTTAGGCATTTGTCCTTAGTTAAGGTGGTAGGTCATTGACTTTTTTACCTCATGTATTAGCTCACTTGTTTCTTAGTTCAGATAATAGGTCAATGACCTTTCACCTCATGTGCTAGCTTACTTGTTCAGGCGGTGAAAGGCAAGCTTCTTGTTTTTCCAACGCTGTACCTTGACAAAACTCCTAATTTAATATGAAACCATTACTCTGAAGTGAATAATAATGTAGCGCCTATAGTAGTATTTGAGAAGCTTTTGTCAAATTTTGATTAAAATTATATAATTTGATAAGGACTCTATTCAAAATGACTAAAGTGCGGAAATGATCACGGAATTCTTTTTATACCCAAATAAAATGGAAATAAGAAAGCGGAAATGGGCTCAATTTGGCACTCAAAGTCTTTATTTAGTCTATTCATCATCCACATTTGGCAACTTTCTGCCAATTTATGATGAAATAAAGAAAGTGCACTTATCTTACCTCTAAAAATTCATTTCATACTATTATATGATAGACTTGGAAATCGTAAAGAGTCTGACTTCTTGACATGGTAGGAGAAAGTAAACGTATCCTAATTGGTTAGACATTTTTCAACCCAGCAGAATTAAAAATTTTCTCTTAATTTGAAATTTAGAAAGTGATTCGATCATCTTTGCACGCAACATATCACTCAACGTCAATTTACCAATTTTCTAAGCTTTTGAACATCTTAATATTTTCTCATTTTATCGGTAAGTCATGGAGTTAAAAAATGACCTTATGACCTACAAACGTCAATTTCCTGTCAGTAAAACATTGGTGGAGGTCAGATAATTCTGACGTTCTTTTCGATTTGATGAAAAAATTTCCCTTCCATCAAAAATTGTCACTCTTTAGATCTTAAATAAGTTACTCAAAGACACCCTCTTTTGTCCTTGGAGTCATAACCCCAATATTTAATAATTCTTTCACTTTTTATATACCAATAGCAAGATAAATCAAAATAACTCTAAAAATTTCTGACTCAGAAACAGATACTAAANGCAAGATAAATCAAAATAACTCTAAAAATTTCTGACAAAGGCAAAAAAAAAAAAATTTTTTTTTATTGAAAGGTTGCTATATGCTATGACTTTTGCAAACAACTTGAGGGAGCATTACAAGCTCACACTCAAAAATAATAGAATATACAATGCAACAGAATATTACATAACAGAATACAATAATTGAGTGACAATCCAGTCAACAAAACCGATACCATTGAAGTAGACGAAAACAAAGTAACCTAAGAACCTAAGTACTAAGAATAGAAGTATTTTGGCCACTTCAATGGACACCACAAAACTGAAATAAAAAATCGACGGATTACTATACCGTAGGCGCTAGTTTTTTACGATTGGTTGAGTATGTTTAAGTTAGTTAAGCACGATTGGTTGAGTATGTTTAAGTTAGTTAAGTACGATTGGTTGAGTATGTTTAAGTTAGTTAAGTACGATATCTTCGTCACCGAAATATATTCGGTGTTTTTAGTGAAAAAAAAATAATACAATTTTACATTTTTTTTTTCAAAATATCATAGTAGCGGGTCACTTTTGTTGACCAGAGTGTTCCTCAATGCCGTCGACTGAATTCTTGAGTTTGAACTTGTAATACTCCCTCTAGTTATTTATACAGTTTTTTTTTACTCTATGCTTGCACAGTGAAAAAATCTTTAGTTTAGATTTGTAGTAAATAAAGACAAAGTTTTTTGGAGGACATAGGGACGTGATTTCTTCCGAAGAAAGTTTACATTGTAACAGGGTCCTTGAAATTTCTATTGGTTTTTTCTCTCATCCAATCAGAGATAAAGTTCGTTTCCCTTTAGTTTTAGAGAAAGTAAGGGATCTTTTCTCCTCTTGCATGATTAAACTTTCCCCAGCGGTTTTTTTTTCTTCCTCTTGTCTAATCAGGGAACATAAGAGAGATTAGTTATAAAGTTTCGCTTGATTTTTTCCAAATGGAAAGATACAAGATCGTGAAAAATAAAATCCAATGTCTCTCATTGGTTCCTCGTTTTTTTTCGTATCCTAATGTAATATGGGTAAAAAATGAAGATAAATTAGATGAAAAGAAGACAGAAAGAGAGAATGGAAATTGAGAAATGAATAATTGAGAAGGGTTGTTTTTCGTTTCTCACCGAATCGGTTTCACTCCCTTGAAGATTCATATTGATAAGAAAGTTTTAAGGCGAAGTCATCGAAAGAGATATGTTAGAACTTCATCCACTTCCCATTACATCCCATTTACATTCAGATCAAGTTCACTTTTTATGATCAACTTTTTCCTACCAATTCCGTCAAATATCATATTACAAAACTCACTTTATCTTTTATTTGAACTAAGACTCAAAATCGAGAGAGTTAGTCTCTCTAAAGGAAATGATACAAAATATTACCAACCAATTCACGTAGTCATGGAATAATATAATCAACATCTGTCTGTCTGTCCGACAGGACAAAAAACAATGTCTTTGCAACACATTACTTTATCCTTTTTATGAAAATTTTCACATACAACAGGTGATTAGATTTTTATTATAGTCAGCATTTTATATTCAAAATTCATAAATATTAGGCAGTTTATGTGTATTACAGTGTATAGTAAGTTCTTAGACGCGATAGAAAACACTCCTAATTTATGCTCTTTGATGAATAAATCAGACCTAATAATACGAAGTCTTTTTTCTCTCTTTAACAAAACTATTTTATATTTATTTATAAGTGACTATTTATAAGTGAGTAATGAGAAAAATATAATCATAGTTTATTTTGATTGTGAAAAATCGGGAATTAATTTTAATGATTAACTATAAGCGGAAGACATGACGCTTGAAATAATTGTGATGGTGTTAGATCGCGCGGTGTCATAAAAATTATGGTCCAATTACACAGAGCACAAACCTGGTTGTTGTAATATAAATATTTACAAAATACTTGGTCCATACCCAACTGAACAGTCTAAATTTGGTTCATTTGATGTATAATGTGCTTCTTTACTAATTTAAAATTCATCACAAAGTAATCTAAACTGGAATTAAAAGATTTTTGATGTTCAAAGTACTTCTTTAAACTCAAACATTCAAAAATTTATCAACCTACCGCCTCGGAATTAACTTGCAGTCTAAGACGCTTTGTATTTGTTGTAATATGTGACGCTTGAACTTGTTTGTTGAGCCTCAAATATCAATTGAGCTGGCCTTTGAGGTCGGCTTAAAATAGTGGTTTTGAAGTTATTAGTAATTCTGGTAGCTGAAAATAAATTCTTGATCTAATGCTATGACTTTTCTAAATATTTTGAAACTCAAACCTACTTTTTGCAACTAAAATATTTTAAAACTTTAAGCCATGTACCTTCTGGAGCCAAAATGTTAATATTTAAATATATAATTTGAAACTCAAATTTCCTTGCAACCAAAATATTTAAAATATTTTTCTGAATTCGATTTTGGATCATTCAAATGTTCATATCGGCCTCAGTTCAAATTTGAAGCTAAACAGTACCTACTAGATAAGTCTTGCAACTCAAAATATGAAATAATGTGTTGGAGTTCGGATGATGCTTAATTTCAATGGATAAATTTTTTTGCTACTCTAAAGTCTTTGTTGGAAGAAAAACTCAAAGTTTTTGTGAAACTGCGCATTTTCGAGTAAGTTTGAAACCTATATTTACATTAATATAACTTTAAGCTTTAACCAAATTTCGGCAACTCTCTAAAATTCTTTAACATTTTAGGGATAAATAAATATTCAGTAAAAAAATTCTGGCCCCCCACTTTAAACAAATTAGAAGAAGAGAAAGTTTGCATCGGATATGATACAAATTTTTTAGTTGAGGTCGAAGTATATTTATATCTTTTAATTTAATAAGCTCGAGGATATTTTACCACTGGGAAGGTATGAGGATTACTATTAGAGCAAACACTACATTAGAAACAATTGTTAACAAACGCTGGCAATCGCGTACATGTATACACTGACCCATATTCACATGTATTCTTTGACAATTCTGTCGTTGCAACAATGGAAAAATATGCTTAGACTAACGTCGAAATTTCAAGTAGAGGTTGTTAGGTTGTAAACAATAGATACATGTTTCTGTAACCTTAGAATCAACCTGTAATTTTATTGAGAATATGATTAAATTAGCATCAAAATACATATGGAAACAAAACCATACTACTAGCCACCCTTATCCCAGCCTTAACTCATTGTTTCGATAGAACCAAAAAATTTTTTTTGGAATATCATCGCAATAACTATTGTATCTCTCTAGTTACGTTTGTTTGGGATCAAAGGGAAATAGACTTTCATAAGAATTGAAAAGACAAGTGGTGGCTAAACGTTGATACAAATTTACCTAATCGCATCAGACGAAGTATGGTTGGCACTGTAGGAAAACGTCCTTAGCAAATAGCAAATAAGTGTCCAGTATTAGCAAATAGGCTGTTACTGAAATATTGTGATAAGTGCACTGAAACTGAAATAAAGGTGCAGTAATAGTTGAAAGTGGATCGTAGGTGACAAAACGGTTCCTATGACTAGCTTCAATGAATTATAATTAAGGGAAAAAGCTACGTCGGTATGCCCTAAGAACCATTGAGAAAATGTTGTAAAATATNTTACTGAAATATTGTGATAAGTGCACTGAAACTGAAATAAAGGTGCAGTAATAGTTGAAAGTGGATCGTAGGTGGCAAAACGGTTCCTATGACTAGCTTCAATGAATTATAATTAAGGGAAAAAGCTTACGTCGGTATGCCCTAAGAACCATTGAGAAAATGTTGTAAAATGTTCATTTCTGAAATTTGCACACCATGTATTTAGACAGACATTATGGGACAGGCAGATAAGACAGTCGCATAAACTCCTTCAGCCACGCTGTACAGTGTTAATAATTTAATATATTCAGCAATTACGGTAGGAAGGTTTAAAATACAGGAAAAATATATGATCAGGTTCAAGGAAAATTTAGAAGATTATACATGCATTTAACCGAGATAAACTAACATATAGAATTCTCTCAAATTTGACAGAAATATATTAGCCAACAATGCTTAATGGGCACTTAAGCCTTTCAAAAATTGAACTACAGACCCCATAGATCACCAAAACTATTATTACGGAGAACAAGTGTATCCATGCTAGGTATCAAGTAATTAGGTATCAATTAACTATTCCGTCCACAAACTAGTTCANACTCCTTCAGCCACGCTGTACAGTGTTAATAATTTAATGTATTCAGCAATTACGGTAGGAAGGTTTAAAATACAGGAAAAATATATGATCAGGTTCAAGGAAAATTTAGAAGATTATACATGCATTTAACCGAGATAAACTAACATATAGAATTCTCTCAAATTTGACAGAAATATATTAGCCAACAATGCTTAATGGGCACTTAAGCCTTTCAAAAATTGAACTACAGACCCCATAGATCACCAAAACTAATATTACGGAGAACAAGTGTATCTATGCTAGGTATCAAGTAATTAGGTATCAATTAACTATTCCGTCCACAAACTAGTTCATGTATTCATCGATTGTGTACATAGAAACCTTTTACTTTTTTTCGGGACCGAATGGTTCAGTATATGCAAATAAGATTCATCACATTGAACATAAAGTTTGGTCCCAATATAAGTATCGTAAAATCGCGTGTATAAGACGAACAACAAAAACCTAGCTTAAAATTGTTTCGTCTTATGGACGAAGTTCTTCTTATCTATGATTTTTTTCCACTCAAATTCTTTTTGAATTGAATATGGTTGGTATTCGGCTTTCTATAATGCATTTTGGATTAATTGGGACTATTTTGGGACTATTTTTAATGCAAATGAAATGAAGCCCAGTTACATGCACACTAGTGAAAGTTACTTCATATCTGTTATTTCGATCCATTTGTCAGTGAAATAATTTCATTTCGCATCATTTTATATTTTTTATTAAATGTATTGAAAAGTTCTAGATCGAACGTCAAACTGCTGCAAACGTTTCTTCGAACTGGTTTGGCATGCAATTTAGTATCTTTTTGTATCCGAATCTTTATTAACCAGCAACTAGTTGACTTAACACCTCTTTGAAAAGACTGTTATACTTACATTTCTATAGTCGAAGTTGACACACTCATTTCTAATAACTTAGATTATACAATTGGTTAATTGATGTGTTCAGTACTCATAGTTACTTATCTGATACAAATCACAAAAGTTAGCAATAATTTACTTATACCAAATTAGTTCAAATAAAATTTCATCACCTTATACAAGAGCTTCGTCTTATTTACGATTTGGACTATTCTGTATTAAGCTACGTCTTATACACGAATTCATCTTTTATAAGAATTCGTCTTATACTCACTATTTCACGGTAGTACTGACTATCATATTATCTATTTTATTGCCAAATTTGAGACGAATACAATAGGTACAATACTATAGCTAGCAGTCTCCATTTAAGCATTGATGGCAGACATATTATTTCCTACCAAAATTGAAAATAATTCAATAGGTTCCTATTTCCGTAGTTCTAGTTCTTGTGACCTCTCGAGGTCAGATGTTAAGTTTTAGATGATTTACTTCCGTAACAAATATTTATTCAATAGGACGACAAAAAATTTTCAGTTAACATATCTTTGAAGACCAAAAGCTTCAAGTTTGCCTTCGTAGAATTAACTTTATGGTTTTATTCCAATAATACATTTCCAAAAAACCTAACAACCTAACAACCTAACATTTAGTTTCAAAAAAAATTGTTGCAATAGAAAGTGCAATTACTCAAATGTACCGTTTTCCTTAGCAAAAACGCTAAGACCATCAACCAAAATCCTCTTCAGTCGAACCTAAAGACTTGCTATGCACTCTACCTCTATGAAGCTATACATAATTCTTCTGTATTTTGCAGGAACATACTTTGTGCTCTATGACTTTCTAAGCTACTTCAACAAAGATGTGCCCAGTTGCCTTTCCCGTGAGAAATTCTTAGAAATCATCACACTCATGTTTCCAAATCGATCTACACTGGAGAAAGAAGCAATCATGTTCCAGGTAAAAATAAGAACATACAAAACAACGCCCAGACTTCATCAATTTCCTTCTTTTGAAATCAAATCGTCAAAATTTATCTTTTCATGAATGGATTAATGCTTGCATTTCTAATATCGCTAGACATTATACTAACTATAAGTGGATTCTTTTGTAGAAAAACTGTCATTATGTAAAGAAATTATGTTCAAGTATACTTTTGTTATATGTAGTATACCCATTGGGAGGACGTTGGTGACCAGTGTAAAAATGCGGATTTAGTGAATGAAGTAGCGGGAGATTACTTCTTCATTTGTCCTTCGAATCACTTTGCAGAAGCCTTTGCTGCTCATAATCTTCCCGTATATTACTACTTTTTTACACAGGTAATTGTAATTGATGTGTTGATGAGTTGATTGTAATGTACGGAGGCTAGCAGGATTGTTAACTTTTTCAGAGAACGAGTAGTAACCCTTGGGGTGATTGGATGGGAGTGATCCATGGTGAAGAAGTTGAATATGTCTTTGGTCAGCCGCTCAAATTCACAGAGAATCACACCGATGCGGAGACAGAACTCAGTAGAAGAGTTATGAACTACTTTGTGAGGTTCGCTGCCACAGGGTATGCACAATTTGAGCTTATTTTGCAATCAATTACATTTTAATTAATTTTATGTAGAGAATATTTAACCAAAAGTAGTTTTCAATTAAAAGGGAATAGCACAAAGTAAATGGAGAAATATTAGTCTGTACGAATTGTATGAAATTTGGTACAAATGAGTAGTATAACCTCCAAAGCAAAAATACTAGAAAAATGAATGGGTTTAATAGATATTTTATTCCAACACTGTGTAAATATTACACAACCTTAATTTGTAAGTTGTTGTCGATACAATCACTTGGACATGTTGCTGTGGGAAATGAGTCAAAAAGTAGAGTAGCCAGTGTATTTCTACACTAGACCATGGGTCTCCTTATTNATGTTGCTGTGGGAAATGAGTCAAAAAGTAGAGTAGCCAGTGTATTTCTACACTAGACCATGGGTCTCCTTATTTCACAGGAGAGTTTATAACTCATACTTATTGACCCTGGGTATTAGAGCCTAGCTTGCCTACAGTGAGATTACGAGTCTCCTCACATCTACACACCTGACGATACAGAACTCCCACATTGCAAATAGCATATCCAGCAGATTTGACGGATAACGAATACCAAGCGTTTTTGTTTGCCGGATATCGGATATCCGGCTTACATGCTTAATAAGGACGCAAACTACAAACTACGTAAAGCGGCATCCGCCCAAGGGAAAATTGGTTCAGAAATTTTGATTTCACATTCCTTTACACAATGAAAGTCTTAATGGGTGCGATACAAAACCATTTATTTTGAGAAGAGGTTGCACCTGAACCTGAACCTGAAACCTGCTTTGGAACCTGAATCTGCGGCAACTCTGTTTTAAAATAATCGAAACACTGCTTCGAAGACACTTTTCATATCCTCTTGGCATCTCATTTTTCTGAAACCCTTCAAATCAATATTTTCCAGCTTGTTTGTTTATTCTTAAAATTCCATCGATATCGTTTTCGCTGTCCTTCACTGTCTACTCTACAGTTAAACCGTATATAGTGTTACTTGAAACCTATCCATTATGCTTAGGTATGCCATGAAACTCAATCATAAGGACACCAATAATAATAAAACTAAATTCTTTAAAATGATAAAACTAAAAATATATCTTCGATGTTTTGATTTACCAAATTTGTTTTTCATAATGTTCTCAGTATCACGCATCACGAATTTTCACTTTTTCGTACAAATTTCTTGACCTTTTAGAATAACTTTAGGTGGTAATTTTTATTAAGTTTTAGAAATAATAATTCTACCCTTTGGACATCATGAGTGTTCTGTCAATGAAACTGAGAGTCTTCTTGACGTCATTATGCCAGAGATAATAACTACTTAATCCATACCATTTTCCATGTTATTTGCAAGTTATTGACCACATTTGTACTAAATTTGAACAAATTTTATACCGAAATATGATTAGGTTAAGTACTTTGTGCTATCCCTTTTAGTATTTTCTAACTAAAAAATTAACTCTCCTTTCACTTCTTGATTAACGGTTGTGAAATTAGGGATTTAGACTACCAGACTAGGTTGGAAAAGGAAGAGAACCGTCTGAAAAGATTCTCCTGGAGAAGCCCAAGGCTAACTACCTCACCTCAGAAAGTAGAAAGAAAAAGTTACTTTCTCTTGTGGGTTTTTTTGTCGACAATTCCCACCTGACTGGAATTCTGAATGTCCTATTATCCGAACCTTTGTGCCATGTAGAGACATAGTTTTTCTAACTAGGTTCCACTTACTTGAACTTACATGATCAAGTGTCTCACACTTTCCTTTCCCTTTCACTAACTCTTCACAGTTAATTAAATTTTATTACAAGTACTGTATCCTAACCACTAAAACCTATAGTTAACCACATATCCTAGAATCAAACCTAGTCATAATAAACCACCACTCATTACTCAATTAGAGTAAACCCTCACTCCCCAATTATAGTGATTAGATTTCTTACACCAATAGAAATTTAATACTTCTCTTTCAACACAACTAAGAGAAATTAAAGCTAGATACAAACTTTCCGTTTTCCGCTTCATTTCCGATTCTCATACGTATACAGAGAATTATTCAAAAAAGGAATATTTGGTAGTCATAAGTGTGAGTGACGAATATGACGAATAGATTAAATTCTGTTACCATCNTTGTGAGTGACGAATATGACGAATAGGTTAACTTCTGTTACCATCAAAGACTTTACTACAGAACTAAGAACTAAGTTTTGTAGGATGAAATTTTGCACCTTAGGCTACATACACATACTGGAGGTGCAGCAACAAATTTTACAAAGTCGACAACGATAATTTTGAATCGTGGTTACAAAGACAAATGTACAATCNGTTTTCCGCTTCATTTCCGATTCTCATACGTATACAGAGAATTATTCAAAAAAGGAATATTTGGTAGTCATAAGTGTGAGTGACGAATATGACGAATAGATTAAATTCTGTTACCATCAAAGACTTTACTACAGAACTAAGAACTAAGTTTTGTAGGATGAATTTTTGCGCCTTAGGCTACATACACATACTAGAGGTGCAGCAACAAATTTTACAAAGTCGACAACGATAATTTTGAATCGTGGTTACAAAGACAAATGTACAATCNGAGGTGCAGCAACAAATTTTACAAAGTCGACAACGATAATTTTGAATCGTGGTTACAAAGACAAATGTACAATCGTGGAGTCAATGACGCTTACATTTACATTAGAATAAGCTACGATTGCGATTGAAATAAGAAATGAGTTAATGTAAAACAATGGAGCGAAGCATAGAAGCAGTCATAGTGGTCGCCAGGTGCTCTGAGTTGAGTGAGGTGGAGTTTATTTAATTTAGATTCGTCGATTTAATTTGTATTTCTCAACTCATCATTTCTCATCATTACAGAATTGCATATCGCCGGAGTAATGTATCTTTTTGATGAGATATCCGTAAATGGTCCCTTCCAACGATAATATATAAAAACTCACCTCCCGATTTTAAAATCCTCCTCACCAAACTGTTGAAGGCTCTTGCGTCAATCTCATGTGTTAAATTCGTCGTCCCGCAAGTTAATTTACTGTCGCGATTCTATGTGTATGCAACCTTACAACACTGACGACTACATTTTTTTCGAAACACTATATAGACAAATTAAGAAATTATTTAGCTGGTGCATGGTTTCAAATAACTTTAGAAATAGAAAACGTTGGAGGATATGAGTGGGAAAGCTTTCGAAATACAAATTTTAAATAATACAATGTTTAATTTTTACAAAGATAATTTTAAATTTAAGAATAAAATATTTGACTTAAGTTTTAGTTTACAATGGCACGCCGGCTTATTCATCAAAATTTTTCAGTCTAGTTGTCATTTTACTGAATTATTAAGAGGGAAAGTTAGGTTCTTGTTTTAAATAATTCTCTGTATATGGTACTATTGTAAACATATATAAAAAAATTCTTAAGAATGTTATTGCCTTAAGTGAAAATCAAAGTGTTCTTAAAGTATTTTTCTAATGGCAGAAGGTATTCAGAGAATGGAAAGTATGGATTCAGCTTAAATATGTTATTAAGCAATTAATAGAAAAGGAATTGAGATTTTCGACAAGCAATGCACTCTACCAATACTTAGTTGTAAGAAATGTTGACCTAAGGGTCAGAAGTGACCTTGAACCCTTTGTCAAAATCTTGTTTGTATGTTCACCACCATTTCTCCTTGTGCTGTCTTCTGGACCGGTAGGCCCATTCCTTCTTTCTCATTGGCTTTCCCTCATCTTTCTTTCTTTCTCATTAGTTTCTAAGACTTCTGATATTTGATATTGCATGTTTGTTTTAAGAAAATCATTTTTGTCGGATTATGAGTTAATATAGCTTTTTCTAGTCTTTTTCCTAAAGCTTTGGCTGTACTTTTCCGATTACTAATTAAGGAAGAATCCAAACTATTGGAAGCCTAATGTTTATCAATTGTTTAAAAGGAGATGGCACAACGTGCTTTGAGAAATCAACACCCGCTTGATTTTTACGAAATTTGACACAAATATGGTCAGCAACAATGCTAAAGAGGTTTGAAAAGTTTACCAAGATTCATCTCCTCAAATAAGTCAACGTGGGCAGGTGCAGTTTCATTTGAAAGTTGACTTATTGTAGCCGATATACCCTGTGGTATAATAAAAGTAGTTACCTCAAGTCATAGAATAAAACTTATTGAACTAAAATTTGTTGTGTATTGTTTAGAATTCGATTGACTAAATTTGTGCCAAGCTTCGTTCTAATCAATCGTTCAATTGAAATTTTTTAGGGTACTCTGTGCCATATCCGTTTCGTCAAAAAAATTTTGAATTGTACTCTGATCAAACTTTATATTTTTCTTTATGTATTTAGGAGTCCTGTAGGGGATGAAGAAGATTGGCCCTTGTACACTAAAGAAGAACCTAATTATTTCATTCTGAATGCTGATCCTTCGAAAGGTGGTACTGGGAAAGGTCCCAGAACCCAGGCATGCGCATTTTGGAATGAATTCATGCCACTCATTACACCTGGAACAACATCACGTAAGAACAAAACTGTAATCTGTAATAATTAATAATTAATTATTAATTGTTGGATTAATGGCTGATTTATAATCATTCACTCAACAGTTCTTTATGTCTCGTAAAAATACAACCGTCCCGGAAATTTTACTTTTACGGAAGGTACAGTCCATCTACAATTATTAAGGCGTACGGAACAGTCTTTTGATTCCATGTTCTTTGTTGGGGAAAGCAGTTCCCTTTAGGCTAATGAAAAAGTGAAATTTCTAAAACAATTTTTTTTAAGTATTAGCAGTTTTGGAAAGACCATCTAAAAATAGTGGAACAAAATAAAAAAAATCAAAGCTCTACGATCACTAGAATAAAAGTTATGATTTTTTGAAAATTGAAATTTTTTGACGCTGTTTCAAGACTATGTACAGGGTGTTCCAAAAAAAAGATAACTGGAGAAAGTATTTTCCACTCAAATTGAGTGGAGTTAAAGAAAGTCAGTTATCTTTTTGTTGGAACAGCTTGTACAAAGAGATAGGCGTTTCAAAAGAACAATTCAATTTTCAAAAAATCATAACTTCTGATAAATTGAAGGCAGAGACTTGATTTTCTCAACTTCGTATCTTACTTTTCAGTCGTCTTTCTGAAACTGTATATTAATTTCTTATAAAAAATTAAAAACTAAAAACTTTCTCTGGGAAAAAATAAAGAACCTAATCTGCTTATTTCAGCAAAAAGGCATGGGCCAAAAGTATCTTCCATTGCCTTTAATATTTGTAGATTGAATGTATAACGGGGATAGTGTAGAAAGATTCATTTGACGGATACTAATTTAAGCTCCCCCAACTCATTNACCAATTTAAGCTCCGCCAACTCATTTTTTATTTTAACTACTAAATTTAAATTAGTTTGTGCGATATTTAAAAAAAAATGAATTAAAATTTTTGAATTTGAAATTGTAGAAGTACTCACGCAAACGCCCTGCGCTACTTTTCCAGTCACGGAGGAGCAAGAGACAAATTTGCGGACGAGTCATATAATTCAAAATCCTTAGAACAAAAGTTAACATATTTAACTTTTGTCGTAAGGAGTATTTGCGCAGTCGATATAATGCAACGACAGAATTTTTTGTCAAGTGTTGTAAGAGTATCAATTGGTATTCATCACAACCGTTTGCAGACGGATGGTAATTTTGTCGTAATGATGCAAAACTGTCGGAGTATAAACTAGCTCTTAAACAAACCATAAAACTCTTATTGTTTTATTCACATCGTTACAGTTCCAAGTCGTTGTGGTGTAGAGCGGTGGGACATCAACGGAGCAATGAAATTGACCGCTTCAACTCTTCCAGCGTTCCTTATATTAACTTTCCTATTCATTTGGATTCAACTTTCAAATCTTATACATTTTCCTATCAATTCTTGAACCATTTGCTTTGAAATTCAATTGGTAACTTTAACTTTAATTAGATTTTTAGAAGAATGTAAAAAGAAAAACTATCAGAATTGTCATAAATGATACATATCAAGTCTAGTTGATAATAACATAAAAAGTAAGTTCGTTAAGGGACACTCGAGTAGAATTCAATGACTACTTCAAGTTTGTTTACTTAAAAATATGTTTCATTTACATTAAATTAGGTTGGCACACATATACTATTGTTGGACTGATGACAAAACACTAAAGGTTTTGCCAAAGTTGAGTATCATTTGTACCAAAAGTGAATTCCCTACCACTGCACCACTTGAGTTAATGACAGACATGTCATTTCTGATGTAAATAGTACTAAATTTTGATTATATCTCCTAACGTAGGATATACAGGCACAATATATCGAGCTAGCAGAACAGAGCTGAACTGACAGGCTACGCTAAGCGGAAAAATTAAACGTAAGTTTCATCGAAATAAAGTTTTCAGTAAGGTTTCAGTCGATGTCAGCATAGGAGTATTTAGGGCAAGCGAAACTGAAATTCACATAGGCAGATACCTTCAATGTCGCAATTGTGATAACTTGTTAAAAGTATTCAAAATTGATGAATGAATGTTTCAGTATGCCCCAAACTGTGCACTTTTGCAGAGAGCTTCACTCACTGCATAGTGCATCACTCTACCTCAGCTGGAAAAAATGGGTCCTATTCGTCACCTGAAAAATGGGTTTTCAGTTCTGGCTAAAAATAGTACCTTTTTCCGCTCTTTTTTCAGTTCTGCCTGCCTGAATACTCAAAAACTTATGCAAGTTGTAAAGCGGAAATGGTGAAATTTTGAGTTCAGCTCCAGCTCTAGCCTCTATGTGTTAATATTATTGGGTTTAATATGCTAAAAAATTTAACATGAGGTGCTTACTCTGTCTTCGTACTGTATTACTAATTTATCTATAATAATTTAAAGACAAATATGTACCTTTTTTGGTTACCTACAGACTTAAAAATCATAAAATTTGATGTAACAAAACATTCAAACGTTGCCACTACTGCATAAAGTACAACAAAACAGTGTAAATTAAATTGATTCGCTTTTAGTTAGAAAATTGTATACTAGTGAGTCGAATTATAATTAAATGTAATTACGATAATCGTCTTAAATGTCAAAAGTTTCAGGGAGAAAATCGATTTTATAGCAATAAATAAATAGAGGTTGCTTATGTATTTTCCGTATGCTATTTTCCTATGTTATTAATTTAATTGAAATTAAATTTTAGGAATGCTACTGCATTCTCATTGGTTGAAAGGTTGTGGTGAATGGAATCTCTGTGGTTTCCATTGTCGTTGCTCCTCCTATCATATCGATTCTTTGAAATTTGGATGTTCGAACTAGGTACATACCACAAGATCCTACCACTTGAACCATTGAGCTTCGTACGCCTGGGGGAACGTCTGAAAATTAGATAAAAAAGGTAATAAAATACTCTACGGAATTTAATTGATTCTAATCTCAATACCTTACCGAATGAAACTTTTGTGAGTGTTTCGTGATTCCATGTATCTTGTCTTGATGCTCCCCAGTTGTACCCTGTTTCATGTCCTATTCCAGTCTCAAACTGGAATTTTTTGGATAGAACTTGAGCTTCAAGACCCACTGAGAATCCTAAGTTATCCAAAATTGATTTTTCGTGATTGCTGGAATCGGAAGGAGATGATTGGCCAGTGGAGTAGCCGAGTCCAATCCTTCGCTCGTATGAACAAGTAGTGGGTGTAAAAGCATTCGTATTGTCACATTCTGCAACTAACTCCCAGAAATCAGATGGCATACAATTGTCAGAAGGATTAGGGATGTTACAACATTCCACCTGTTACAATTCATAAAATTAATTTGAACTCATTTGCATCTAGTTTAGTATTCTTTAGTGAAACGATCTCATTGGTTGAAGAGAAAGCCAACTTATGTGGATCCATAGATATTCGGTTCCCTATGAGTTAACTAAAATGAACTGACCAACATATGAATTGTACAATGCGTGAATTTACAACACCTAGAAATATACAAATAATTTTTTGATTGGTTATTACCGCTGTAACATGCAACCCCGTTTTTACAGTACGACGAAACGGTTAAAACGTGGTAAGAATGAATTCCAGAAGGTAGTGACCTAAAGTAGTGAATAAATAAACCTAAACCATGTGTTTGGACTCGAAAATGATAAAATATGAGTCCAAACTCGTAAAATTCAATCTAAAGCGTTATCTGTCGTGAAACTAAAGATTATTCGCAAGTGCCAGCTACGACGAAAACCTGAAGATGATGGTTTTAAAAATTACCAAGAAAAACGCTTCAAATATTTTAGAAACAAACATGCAAAACTTTTACTTCAAATAAAAACTGTTGTATACCTAATTATTTCTACCAGACAGGATATAAAAACATCAGTCCAAAACAGTGTTCCGGAACATCATTTGCAAAAGAAGAAAAACGAAATTGGTAAAATTGACAAAATTGGCAGTGGTAAAATAAATTTGACACATCTTTTTAAAACGCTCAATTCCTTAGCAATTTCAAAAGTAACAAAATTTTTATTTTTCAATTTTGTCGTCTTCACTTTATTTCCGATTTTACCTCAGAGTATTGAACCCTTAGTTACGGCTATTAAGATAAAGGGGCCAAATAGTTTGTTGACTTGTTTGTTTGGAGAAACTGGAATTTGGAAGTCTGAGTTAGACTTCCAGTTGAAAAATCACTTCCATCAATAGTTTAATAGGCAAATAGGTTTTGATTATATTGTTTTCATTGTATCTCTTGCAATTGTAAGTTATATATTTTTTTCAAAGTTTCAATTAGTATAATTACGTGATTTAGTCATGCCAATTAAGTGTAAGTTTTGCAGTTGTTCTTTTGAAAAGGATTCAGGCAGAGAACAGCACCGGTAAATAATTAATTACATATTAAACTAAAAGTAAAAGTTGAATACCATATAAAACAACTTTACTATAAATTTTCAGCAAAGGAAATGTTAACTCTCATTGAAATCAATTTATTGGAGAAACGGTAGACTGAAATCCAAGTAAATCCTCTTGTTAAGAATAAAGTGAAATAAATGAGAATTAAAAAAAATTAAGTGAAATTGAAAATCACCATAGTAGCAAAACTAAAAAAATTTTTGGCTCCTCTATCTTAATAGCCGTAACTAAGGGTTCAATACTCTGAGAATTTTACATTATTATGTTACAATTTTTGCCAATTTCCCTTCTGACACCACTGGTCTAAAATCATAAATTCAAACGAAAAGTTATTAGGAGTGAAAGTTTAAAAATAGGAGCAAGTGTCAGCAACGACGAAAATAAACATAATGATAATTTAACTAATAAGAAACAAAAATTCTTAAATTAGCATACAAATACTTAACTTTAAAATTGAAAATGACTGTCCAAATTATATAATGTATCACATCAGTAAATAATCAATTATGTTTTAAATCATTAATTATGTAATAATCAATTAAATTGGAACCTTAAAAAAACTGATGCTTTACCTAAAAATGTGATGGATAAAGATTTCTCTTCTTCTAAAATTGGAAAAAAGTGGAAGCTAAACTTGGGGATGGTGACATTTCGGGTGCAATTCGACTAATTACATCTGATGACATCATCGCTCCTGCTACCGATGAAACACTTTTGGCTCTAAGAAATAAACATCCTTCACATCCAACTCCCACTCACTATCAAACGGATTCAGACGTTGAAGAATTCAACTGGTTTATTGAGGATTCAGAAATTTTGAAAACTGTTGCATCTTTTCCACCGGGTTCAGCCGCAGGACTTGACGGCTTACGCCCTCAAATATTGAAGCATCTTCTACTCAATCAATCTAACGTTGAAGCATTTAAATTGTTACAGACAATTAAGCAACTATTGATTTTGATACTTTCGGATAAAGTTCCAGAATGCATTTGTTCTGTTCTTTTTGGAGGATCATTAACAGCGCTCTCAAAAAAAACTGGAGGGATTCGGCCTATTGTTGTTGGAAACACTTGCAGACGATTGTCAGCTAAAATTATCACAAAACGGATTTCCGAATTTTTATCTCAAGAGTCTCCAAATCAACTGGGAGTGGGAGGTGCAGGAGGTGCAGAAGCTGGGGCCCATGCAGCTAGATCTTATTACACCGCTTTACACAACTCAACTAAGGCTTTTGTGAAAATTGACTTCCGTAATGCATTCAATGAAATTAGAAGGGACACTTTACTTGAAATTGTGAAGATTAAGTTACCCAAAATATACAAGTTCGTGAATCAATGTTATAGAAATCCTAGCAAAATTTTCTATGGAGATAGTCTCTTACATTCTGACAGAGAAGTCTAACAAGGTGACCCACTTGGACCTGCTTTATTTTGTTTAGTAGTTCAACCAACAGATGAAAAAATCAAATCTGAATTTAACGTGTGGTATTTGGATGACTGTACAATTGCGGATTCAATAGAAACTGTCCTTGAAGATTTAGCAAAAATTTTCTACCTAGCAGCTGAAGTCGGACTATCACCAAATTTTTCAAAATGTGAGGTCGCCATTCTTGGAACAAACAAAGCAGAGGACAGAAATGTCATGGTTTCAAAAACTGATAAAATCAAACCGGGAATTCAACTAATCGAACCCACTAACGCCACTCTGCTAGGTTCTCCCATGTCGAATGAAGCAATTTACAATTGTCTCAAAAACAAAACAAAATTTAAAAACATTTGGAGAACGTCTGCTTAACATTTCAACACACTCTGCTTACTTCCTACTTCGACAGTCTTTTGCCATGCCACGTATTACTTTTTTCTTACGAAGTTCTCCAACTTGGAAAGAAGAAGAATCTTTGAAATTATACGATCTCACTTTAAAATCTACCCTCGAAAACATAATCAACTCCAATTTAACAGATCTAGCTTGGTCACAATCTTCGCTACCAATTAAACAAGGTGGACATGGGATTAGACACGTAGTAGATATGGCGATTCCGTGTTTCCTTGCGTCATTCAACAGCGTAGAAACCCTCGTCTCCACTTTGTTGCCAGAAAACTTTCAAACAAATCCTTCAGTGAAGAAAGCAGAACACCTTTGGACTATTAGAAACCATGTAAATGCACCAGTTGAATGTATCAAACAATTCCAAAGGTTTTGGGAAGAACCTCAGTTAAGTAACCTTTTTCAACGTCTACTTTCACGTTATTCATCTGACGAAGACCAGGCGAGAATCATTTCTTCTTCTGTCAAAGAATCTGATGCTTGGCTAGAGGCGCTAACCCCAACTCGGAACTTTACTTACTAATGAAGTTTTTAGAGTTTCTTGTGGCCTCCTACTTAGAACTCAGCTTTGTTCAACCCATCGTTGCTTTTGTGGCGAGGAAGTAGATGAAACTGGTCGAGATGGACTCTCAAACAAAAAAGGTAATGGAAGATTCTCTAGACATGAGGGAATCAATGATATAATTCTAAGAGCGCTTCGTTCGGCGGAATTTCCCTGTATCAGAGAACCTACAGGACTTTCAAGATCTGATGGAAAACATCCGGACGGAATGACACTTGTTCCTTGGACTCGGGGAAGCCTTTGGTTTGGGATTTTACTTGCATCAACACTTTTGCCCAATCATATATTTCTTCAACAAAAAATAATGCTGGTGCTGCTGCTCTTATTGCTGAAGAAAGGAAGTCACGAAAATATAGCTTCATCCCAGAAAATAATTTTTTTTTGTTCCGGTCGCTGTTGAGTCAAGTGGAGTCTGGGGCACAAAAGGTCTTAATTTGCTGAAGAAGATCGGTAAATTTATTCAAATTGCCTCGGGGGAGAAACGTTCAACTTCTTTTTTAATTCAACGCATAAGCTTGGCTATTCAGCGAGGAAATGCTGCTTCCATTTTGGGGACGCTTCCAACCGGAATACACTTAGATGAAATTTTCTACCTTTAACGAAATCTATATTTATTTTATTTTACGTTAATTTTTTCACTCCTGTGTATAATAATTTTTATTTTGAGTTGATATTATGTTTTTTCTGTTGCTCATTTTTGCCTAATGTGATATCATGTGATGGTCATTTCTTTTATCAACTCACAAATTGACTAATTCACCTACTGCCCAATTCACAGTAATGGTAATTTCACTTGATCAATTCACGTTTCGTCAAGTCATTGGACACCCGAGATTCGAACGCATATTCATTTTTTTCCAACTAGTGCTCCAGATATTCAGCTACTGAACCAGAAGCGGAATTTATTTTCTTCCTCCAATCTCGCAACTCGTCTTCTGGCTATTCAGAGTGAATAGAATAGACTAATACAACCTTTAGACTAACCTTAAGGTTATTGAGTGACGTGTCGTCGTGACCCCCTTGCGCCATTTCCACTTGTGTCTGTAATGCGCAAATTGCTTGTCGTTTCCGACATTTTTGTTCCGCTGTCCATTCGCCCCAGGAGAGTCCTTCACCTTCGATTATTTGCCCATTGGAACATATTACTCGTAAATTATTTGCTGCAGTGTCGTCGTGCTTTCTCTGCTCAGACTCTGAACGCAATTGGAACCCTACCACAAGTCCATCAGTACAAATAAAATTACTACGCCATGTCCCCCATGGTCCAACAGTGCTTTGAATTACAGTTCTTTTTTCTTCGCTTGTGACGCCACTGAAAATTAGTACCATCGCTCATTATTCATTAAGTTTGTACAGTGAAAACCGGTTATAAATCTTGATTTGGGAGCCAAACATCCGGATCTTATAACCATTTGGTCTGACAACCAAGTACTGGTTGTTAGGTTGCGAATGGACCAATTTTTTTTACTAAAACTTTCCTCCGTTTATCTTGTGAAGGCTTTTACAACACTACACACACTTAAAATTATCACCACCCCTTAGCTGGGCACATAATAATAACACCAAGCCACTCCAGATTACTAGAGTTACACACAACACAACAAATAAATTTAATAATTTAAACCTTAGTTTTGGTGGGTGGTGAAATTTCAAATAGTCATAAAAATTTTGATTCGAATATTTTCGAAACCATCAAAACTATCATCTCAAAATGCGTTTTTGCTCACTCTTGCTAAATTCCAAATCGATCCGAGAAGTTTTGACGAAATGAAAGCTTGTAATTGGATCCTATCTGTTAAACTCGCTTTCGCCAATTTTCAAATGAAATGGCAAAGCGGAAAATTAAAAGCTACTAGAAATTGGAGGAAAAACAAAATTTGCAAATATGCTGCGATTTTTCCTGTATAGAAAAAACGGAGGAAGATAAGTACACAAACATAATAAAGTAAACTTGATCAGTTTAAAAAATTTGTTAAAAAAAACTGAAACAAGAGTATTAAAATTCTCAAATTCTGATGGTGGAATGAACAGTTTTTCTGCAAATGAGAAAGATGCCTTGACCATTGTACGTTGCGATTGATGTGTAGAGCGGGATGACCAGCTCTGTCCCTAAGAGAATGTAAAGTGTGGAGTGGGCGGGCACACTCTGAGAAGGACAAATCCCGCTGAAAGTCGATTCAAAAATTGGTCCATTCGCAACCTAACAACCAGTACGATGGAAAAATACGATATTTTCTAAAAATTAATGCGCTTAAATTTTAAAATAATGCGTTTTAGGGTCGAAATAAAGCACTGTCCGCTGATTGTATCAACCCTATGTATCAGCCTTTTGTATTAGCCCTAAGTAAAAACTTAACAATTAGGTAATACCATAACAAATATACCTGGTAAAAACCTTAACCTAAGAACCTAAACTGTCACCTAAAAATAACTTAGATGAATGTATAACTTATATACTAAAATATAAAAACTATGACCTAAAAATAACTTAGATACAGTACATATCATTTTGGAAGGGACCGATTTTGAATTCTACACTTTCAAAATCTGCCTGTTCGCAATTGATATTTAACTGTATACCAAAAAACAAAACACAACTAAGCATCACAAACAAAAATAAATAAAAAAGTAAAGATAAAACTAAATAAATACGTAAGAAAATCCTTCCAAATATATTTAAAATAGAACAAACCTAAATAAAAACCTAATAAATAAAAAAGTAAAGACCTAACAAATCGAACAAATAGAACGAAAAGTAAAAACCTAGCAAACCTAAATAAAACTCTAATAAACTTAAACAAAACCTAATAAAAACCTAACAAATCTAATAAAAACCTAACAACCTAACAAACCTAAATAACAATGTACCAAATAAAACTAAAACGGAAAATTGGACAAACCTAAGAAACTAAACTATAAACTAAAAAATAAAAAATTAATACTTTTTTGCTTGACTGATACATAGGGCTGATACATAAAGCTGATATATAGGGCTGATAAAAAGGGCTTATAAATAGCGCTAATACATACAACTGATACGTAGGGCTGATGCATAGTGCTAATACATAGAGTTGATAAATATTGCTGATACGTAGGGCTGAAAGATGGGGCTGATATAGGACTGATACAATCACCCCTAACCATTTTAATGGGTTTTTATTGTTAGGTATTTATGCATTTAATGTTTTTTGATGCTGACTGTCTTTTATCTTTTCATATTTTTCAGAGTCTGAATCAGTGTCTTCATCTCGCCCTTGATTCGTGCAGTTTTCCAGAAAAACAAACAAAATGAAAAATATTTTGACAAATTTATACTGTATAATTCCTTTTGTGAATATGCGTATAATATAAACGGAAACTACAAAAGTTGGAAATTGATAATATATTTTGTCACCTGAGATCAGAACAGAAGAATCGAATACCATTAAGTGCCGTATCGTCGTGCAGTGGTAGTTGTCGGGATTCTACTTTGAGTTGCATCCCAACGACATAGGTACCATTGGGGCACTTGTCCATAATGCCCCAATCACCCCAATCTGTGACCGTTGGAGACTGGAGGATAAAGTTTCCACTACATACTTCTACCTCTAACACTGCTATCACACCCAACAATACAGTTACCAACACTATTACCATCTTTTGTCTAAACTCAATTCTACAACTTCAATTCGAGAGTATAAAATCTAGTGAGTTTCATCATACGACCTGAGCTAATTATGTACCTTCTGAACACCACTGTCAAGAAAATGCTTCACTTTGATGAAGCGGAAATTTTAAAAAAATTGAATTTTAGACAATAAATATAATTATGATTTCCGCTTCACAAATGCGTCCCATGAACGTTCAATAGTTTATTCAAACAAAATATCGTTGAAAACAAGACTCAATTAATCATTTTGATTGTTAGCAACGTAAATTTGTTTAGGAAAATAAAAAATTTCTATTTCAGTGTTACTACAGGATGTTCGAAAGACAGATATTAACTAAACAAATTGTTAAAACTGTATTTGCTTATGAATGATCTAATTTCCTTTGTGGTTTATTTTAATTACTGTTAACAGAAAGTAAAAGGAAATAGGTGTGAGTTAAATGCTCGCCAGACCAAGCGATAATATTATGTTCTTGTCGATTATATCAGTGCCAATACGCATGCGTCTTTTCATTTTTTTTCTTTAAAATTAAAACAAAATTTTTTTTTGTTAGAAAATTTTTTTTTAATATTCACCAAACAAAATAATTGAAGCAACATATCTGAAGGTCTAAACTCAAAATCATCAATCCTTTCGGGTATTCAATCTAAGTTTCCGACAATAGTTCTTATATCTAAAAGATTGAAAAATATATGTAACTTTCTAAAAAATCATTTGTCAACAATATTAACAACAATCCGTCAATACTTTTTTGTTAGTGTGGCAAATTCGAGGAATTATTGGCAGAGAAATACAATTTTTATATGTATATATTGTTGAGGGAAATAATTGGTAGGCCAAAATTTTGCCTTTAGGGTTTTTTTTATGTTTTTTTTAGGTTATATCTATTAAAAACGAAAATTTTTATTAAAATTTCAATCGTTGGGTTTAATTCGTATGTTCGTGGGCTATATTATTTCTTAAGTATTAAATTTACTGATCGTACTTATTCTGTTGAAAATTGTAAGAGATAGATTAAAAAGCAAGGTACGAGGAAAAATGACAAATTTCACAGAAACTGATTAACTCGGTGGATATCACTTTCAAATTTTTCAAATTTTATCATTGCAATGCAACGATGTTTTTAACATTCTGCTGGAGATTCATTATAACAAAAAATTGTATAAATCTTTGAATAAAATTTGTTATTTATCTAAAATTCTGGTAGAATATTTATATAAGTGGTTTCTGGTCCTTATGTTTAAAAAGATCTACCGATGGATTTTGCAAAAAAAAAATAAAAATCTTCCAGACCGTTTAAAAAATTTCCAGACCGTTTAAAAATTTTGATTCAAAGTTTTAAAACGGCTACTGAGTTTGTTTGCTTGTACAGGAGCCTTACTCGGCTGGATCTTGATGCTCATTATGTTCACTAGTTACCTCACCTGAAAAAGTATACAACTCACAGATCTTACTTTTATCTAGTGATTTATTTTTAGTCATGTTTAACAATTTTGTCGTAGAGTGTCGTTGTGAGGGGAAGTGCAAGCAACTACCATGCCCCCCCCCCCCCCNNCCCCCCCTAACTCCGACATTTCCATTAGTAGTAAGGCAAAATTTTGGCTGACCAGTTATTATCATCAGCAGTATTTTCATTCTGTGTCATTTTTGTCTATGAGTTTGAATGATGATTCATAATTGATGTTAAAAGATTTTCTATCTGCAGTTTTCAGCACCAGCTCGGTCTGTCAGGCGCTTTAACAATAGAGGAAGGTCAACAGGAGTAAATTATTAGCATGATTAGCAAGCCGAGGATAGGTGAAAAAAAATGTGCTAATGAAGGAATAACTTTACGACCTTACTTTGATATGTATTCATATAATAGAGAATTAAACTGATTAAGAAAACCTCGTTCGATCCTTTAGCACCTTTTTGCTGTTTAAAATTTCCTAACATAGATCCAAAACGCATTTTCAGAGTTCGAATGAATTTTGAAAAAAATTAAAAGAATTCCTATTTTCATTTCAAAATCCAACCACAAAAAATTCTAAATTATTTTATATATTCAAATTTATGAATTATGTCTTCTTTATGCTGATAAATCTTTGTAAAATCAGACCGAGGATACAGTTAGGTTTGAAAACACGATTTTAGGGCCGAAAAGGTGGATTGATATTGCCAAAAACGGTACAACAAAAATAACTAAATTTGAAGGAAATGGTAATAAAAACTTGCTAGAGGTGCAAAAAAGTTTTCTAAACTTTTCTAGGTAACGAAAAAGAATTTTATTTTTTGTTTCAAATAACATCGTGTAACAAATGTTAGGCGTAGGGAGGCTAAGACAGAACGCTAAAAATTTCAATAAATGTACTCCTAATTATGCTAACGACGATGTGACATGTTCAATTGCGAAGCACCTGTTCGTTTGATGTCCAGATGTTACCAAAGGTAAGATGTGTCGAATTAGGCTGGACCAAGACAAATAGGATATCGTTGGAAAGCTTTCGCCAAACGAATTTACGGATATGCCAGTGGTTTAAACGTGTGACTCCAGCCATGACTTATGGAGGTCAGAATATGTCATCAAAATTATCTTTCTGACCATAGTGAAATAGGATGTCGTTTGAAAACTCATGCAAAATCAAATACTACTGCACCAGTAGTGGTGCGCTTTGTCCAAATTTGCAACCACTCTATATTACAAAAATGTCAATTAAGAGACGAGTTTGAACATAGGTAAACGGGGCATTGTCGGAAAGGTGGTTATAATACCGTAACAAGCTTATGCCAATCATTTAACTGTAACTTATCTGGTAACAATGGCCAATGACTAGCAAATATTGGTATTACAAGAAAACGCAGTAGCATTGGAATATTCTTGCCCAATACGCATTAAATCACCAACCAGTAGCAACAGAAAGGAATTAATAGTACTTTAACTTTCTGTTAAATTTAGCGGATATAGCCAGACGATTTACGGCGCTGTTAGATAGGTAAGTGGTTTTCCGCCTTACTTTAAAATTTCAACCATCCCTCAAGGTGGATGGCTCATCGGTGTGGGAAATTTTCTCCCAGACCGACTTGGGAAAAAGAGAATGGGAAGTCAGTCTCAGTTCAGGGAAAATGGTCAGCCGGATTCCGGCTGAACATTTTCCCTCTCCTCTTCAACCAACTTGTTTTTTGTGTTATTTCATTCTGGATTTTGGATTTGCTTTTGCCAATCCGAACATCAATTAAGGACACAGGACCCTGGACCCTTACGGTAAAGTGAGGATTTGACCTCTGACCACCCTTTTCCCCCATTTCTCCCCTTATATTAATTGTTTTCCAATTTGTCCCAATAATCCAAACCATTCCCAACCACAGGTGAAACTCAATACAAAAGTCGAGCCACGGCTCTGATCGTATCGGTATCGGTAGAAAACCTGCTGTATCGGATCGCGGATCAGTATCGAAAGATTTTTTGGTTTTTGGCTGGGATCGCGGCTCGGTATCGAAAGACTTCCCCATCCCTGGCTTGGATCGATATCAAATGAATTTTTGATTCTTGCATCGGATCGAGGATCGGTATTGATTTTTTTGCCCTTTGGCTCGGATCGTGGATCGGTATCAAACGACTTTGATTTTAAGCTCGGATTGTAGATCGGTATCGAATGATTTTTTGATCCTTATCTCGGATCGTGGATTGGTATCGAAAGACTTTCGCTTCTTGNCGGATCGCGGCTCGGTATCGAAAGACTTCCCCATCCCTGGCTTGGATAGATATCAAATGAATTTTTGATTCTTGCATCGGATCGAGGATCGGTATTGATTTTTTTGCCCTTTGGCTCGGATCGTGGATCGGTATCAAAAGACTTTGATTTTAAGCTCGGATTGTAGATCGGTATCGAATGATTTTTTGATCCTTATCTCGGATCGTGGATTGGTATCGAAAGACTTTCCCTTCTTGGGTCGGATCGGTATCGAAAGACTTTTCGATCCTTTGCTCGGATCGTGGATCGGTATCGATTTTTTTGGCCCTTTGGCTGAGATCGTGGATCGGTATCGATTTATGTTTGCCTGTTGGCTCAGATCGCAGATCGGGATCGAAATATTCATAAGTTTTATCCTTTTATCAGTTAAACAGAATGCGCCGGGAAGTCGCTACACGCCAGAATGAAATAATTGTAAGTCATTCTCATAACTCGTAAATTTGTTTTTATATCTAGTTTTCAACAAGTATAGAATCAAGGAATAATTCTTGGAAGGAAAAATAGCAAAAAACTTTGTGCTATTGTGCGAAATTGGAATATATTTCTGGCAGAACTTTTTTTTAATATGAATTTGTTTTAACAATTTTTTGTTTCAAAATAGCCTACATGCGGTAAATAATAGCGCAATTAAGTAGCATATTAGGTTGATTTATTTTATAAAATTTTTATTTACGAATTTTGTTTACTATTCGCAAATACAATTTCATTTGTCTTTAGACCTAAATTTTGAGCTGTCATGGCATTAGAAAAAAAAATTTAGGGTTTTTTTTCTCTCTAAATTTTTGAAAATATTTTTTATGGCTATTTGACTTAACACGGGGCTTATCGTAACATGACGATTATTCAACTTCTGCTTCAACCTATATTCATTTCCATTAAAATATAAAGAAGAGACGTTTTAAACATTTTATTACCCCTTTCTCCTGCATGACGTTTCTTTACTCAGTCCTTATACAACTTTCAATGAATTCTCTAGATGGTGAAGATAAATGAATGACTTTACGAAAGTATGATGGCAGACAAGCGTAAAAAGAGGTTTCGCTTGATACTTACACATGCGCATTCAACAATGGGGAAAGAAAGCACATTATTTTTTCTGAGATCTATTTTTGTGACAATTTACTGGTAAAGAGTGGAAAATTTGAGTTGTTTCACACATCGGCATTGACAGAATTATGTTATTACAACAATTGTCAAAGTTGTATCATATATTAGTTTTGTTTGACAATTATGGATGTCATGACTAATTCAGGAAGTTAACAATTATCGGTCAAGCGGGCGACGATGACAGCGAAAACAAAGTATCATCAAAGTTCTGAAATCGATGCCTAGATTGAATGATTCTGAAGAAGATGACAGTGAATCTGAAGAACTCAACCAATTACGTAATTTTATGTGCAAAATAAATTTTAAGTAAGAGTTTTTGAAATTATGATTTGTTTACTTTCAGCCGAGAGAAAAAAGAACAATGACGAACAGGCTCTGAAGTTGTATGAGAACGATTTAGATCATTCGATAAATCCTGAGTTCCCGCACTCGTCTACTGTATTTGGAACTTAAAAAGACCTGATGCTAACGTATTGTATTTCTTCCAATTTACCTCTTCTCCCAAACGACTTAGTTTCTTAACGAGAGAGAAAAAATTAATTTCAAAATCTGCCCCTTCGCTAGAGATATGTAGCAATGTATTTTTATACTATGATAATACTTAAGTAAGCAGTTTTATGCAAATTCAGTCATCTCTATTAAATTCAATTAAATAAATAGCGTTGGTAATTATTCTTGTTAGAGTACTAAATTAATTTCATTTTGTGGTCAAACTAATCCCAAATGAAAACTTTGAGGTAGGAAGTTGAATTAAGTTACTGAAACCGTGCCGAGCCGTCTAACATGAATATGCACAAACAACATCAACTATAATGCTGTCCTTTGGGCGAATAGCCTTGGATAAATCTTGACTGGTCAAGTGGCAAGTCGCAACAAGTTGGGCTTTCAACTTTCAAAGTAGGGGGCGGGACAGAACGGCTACCAAAAGTGCCCATCACTGTCATCATGTTCTTGTTTATTGTATTTGGATTTTGTTTGTTAGCCTTTCCTGTAGCTGTTGGGTATTCCGTACCATATGCGTACAGCATTTGCACAGATGGGGGAATTGAGTAAGTCGTATCTCTGGATCCGTAGCTAAGAAATTTTTTTGTCGTACCTTACCCGTATCCGTACGTTTCAAAATATAAAGACGTATACCTTAGACGTACCCGTACCTTAGGCAAATATTCAGACCGTACCATACCCGTATCTTAGGAATAGGGTACAGCGTTCCTGACGTAGCCAAATCGCTCACCTGTGCAACAGCGCAGCGGATGCGGATAGAAAGCTTCATTTTATTTGCTTGCATTCTAATCCTAGTAATTAGCGAAAGTTTCTATACTTCAAATCTTTATCGTAGTTTCGTAGTCCAGTTGGCGCGCATATGCTTATGCATGCATATCATAAATACTTTCCAACGGAAGCCAGTTTTTGCATAATCTTTATTGTGTCTCTGTTTTCATCTTTTCTAAATATTGTTTTGNACGTACCCGTACCTTAGGCAAATATTCAGGCCGTACCATACCCGTATCTTAGGAATAGGGTACAGCGTTCCTGACGTAGCCAAATCGCTCACCTGTGCAACAGCGCAGCGGATGCGGATAGAAAGCTTCATTTTATTTGCTTGCATTCTAATCCTAGTAATTAGCGAAAGTTTCTATACTTCAAATCTTTATCGTAGTTTCGTAGTCCAGTTGGCGCGCATATGCTTATGCATGCATATCATAAATACTTTCCAACGGAAGCCAGTTTTTGCATAATCTTTATTGTGTCTCTGTTTTCATCTTTTCTAAATATTGTTTTGACAGTGTCAGTTAAGGCCAAATGATGACTTCAAGTTCAAAATCCTCTCCATTGACAACAATTAATGTTGAAAAACTTGAATCAGTTTGTGGAGCTGATAGTGACATATAAAATTTTAGTTAAAAAAGCTGCATTCTCCACCAGTTTTTCTGGTGGAGAATGCAGAATTGTTGGTATAGGTAGAAGAACTAGGCGTGAAATACCAGAAACTTAGTAGCAGAAAAGTTGGAAATCGTCCGCCAGCTAAACTGGAGCATGTGCACAAAAAGTCCTACCTTCTCAACATGTTCTCTTACTCTCGCCAGCTTTTCTGCCTTCAGTCCACCCTTATTGGCCAGTCCTGTTCTCTCTCAAAGTTTCAAACCAATAAAGGCAAGAAATATTTTTCCCCCAACAAATTCTAGTTAATAATTTTAAAATATATGTTTTCCGAGTTTCACTCTTTGCATGAACTTTGGATTATAGAAAAATTGTAGATGTAAACGATAGCCAGAAATTATGACAGAAAAACTGATTCCAATTGTTAGTGTAGCTGATGCACAAAAGTTGGTGCAGACAAACTAGATGAGGAATAGACTTAAAACAACCATTTCAATACAAATTAAATATCTTCTTGAGTGACGAATCCGAGTAAATAGTTTGAGAAAAATCTTATAAATTGGTATGCAAGAAAAATTATAGGAATCCGTCACATAAAGATAACTCACTTACTTTAACTTATTTCGAAGCTGTCTATTTGCAGTATGATAATAATAAGTTAATTAACTGACAATGAGATTTTTTTATTTTCTAGAAAATAAATAGAATAATGTGTGTAAATCTTAACTAATACAAGAGCATAAGAATAATATAGGGTAAGGTGAGAAGGTGATTTCAATTTATTAAAATTTTAATAATGAATTAACTCTAATTTCTTCATCTTCGTGATTGTTTACTTCTCTTCCTGAATTGTGATTCGATGTTCGTCTGCGCCTGTGCCAAGGAGTGGTTCTGGTATTGCAACGGCATTATCTGTATATTCACCTTTATTTAAACGATCTCCCGTACTTGCTGCTTTTCCTTGTCGTTTTTCAATAACAAAGATGACAATAACAATCACAACAACACAAACCAACATTCCACCAACAATGTATCCAACAAATCCTCCTGCTTTTTTCACTTCTTCGATATTGTCAGACTCTTCAATCAATGGTGCTAGAGGTATATTTTCATCCGTATTGGGAGCAGTGACCTCTCCGATGACTCCATCATTGGATGAGTTACCAATCACTGTCTCTACAGCCGTTTTAAGTGCCTGCTCAATTTTTTCCTTTCCATCTTTAACAATTGGCATATTCTTGACTTCTTGAATAACTTTTTCCGCTTCTGCAACAAATACCGTGATATCCTCTTGAATCTTATTGGTCAAATCTTTGGCACCAGTCCGTAAAACATCTAAACTCAAATCGCCAATACTTTTCACTGTAGTTTCTGATTGGTCATCAGCTTGAAGTAATGCAAATACTCGTTTCCTACTCCCACCCATCGTTTCTTTTTCAACTTCATCCATTAAGTTGTCTGGATCTGGGAATGATGGATCTTCCGAAGAAATTGGGTCATTCAACTTTACTCCAGGGTTATCATCTTTTATATTTGTATCTTGATTAGCCAATGGGGAAACCTCAACTTTTATGATTGGAGCATCATCATGGTTTGTATCTGGTGGTGTAACTTCTTCACTCATGCTCCAATTGTCATCATCATCTGATGAGTCCAATGGTTCGTCAAGTGACATTTTATCATGAATTGATGTATTATTACTTGCATCAATTGAAATGATTGGAACGTTCAAGTGCATTGAACGATCAATTTCAACAACAGAATTTGATAAATCTTCCTTAGAATTGGATTTTCTCAGTTGTCCAATTGGAACGGTATCAGTGACACTGTCCATGACGTCATGAATTTGTTCAACTTCTAGTGATTCCAAATGATTTTCGACTATATTAGCTTCCGGTTGGTTGAAGTCAACAATTGCATCACTTGTAGTAGGAATTGGACTAGTACTATAGTCATTTTTATCTTGACTCAATGTTTGAACATTTGGATTTAGATTTCCACCAATCACCACATCGTCTGTTTGATCTTTGACTGAATCCTCTTCGGATTTGGTTTGTTCATCTTCCTCGAGGTCATTTAACTTTGTCGTTTTTGTTATGATAGTCTCTGATGACTTTTCTTCATTATTTTCTTCATTTGTTAACGGTGTTGACTGATAAATGTCCATACCACTGACATCAGTATTTGAATCTTCCCCGCTATTTTCGTCACCCCAACCATCATCATTTTCAACTACAGGTGTGGAAATTTGATTTTTGTCATCATTTTCTTCTAATTTTTGAACTTCTGATGAAAATTCAAAAGTTTTGGTTTCAAGAGCTAAGCCAATGGGTGTAGTTGCTTGGAGTTCGACATATCCTATAGTTTCTGTATCAGTAGTTTTTTTACTCTCATCTTCAGATGATAGATGACTTTTTGAAGTTGATTCTTTGACATCATCGATACTGCCTTTGACATCTGGTGGTGATTTTTCGGATTCTTCTTTACTCTCATCTTCAGATGATAGATGAATTTTTGAAGTTGATTCTTTGACATCAGCGATACTGCCTTTGACATCTGGTGGTGATTTTTCGGATTCATCCTCACTACTTTCGAATTGATCATCAAAATCATCCCATTCGTCAGCTTGCATTCCATTTATGTCAAAGTAATCCTGTGACTTCTTATCCTTAGTTTCTTTAGGATGATTTACTTTGTCAGAGTTTTGTTTTTTAGAAACTTTCTCATCCGTTTTGTAATGAAGATAAGGAGTCCGAATTCGATAGAATCCACAATGTCCAACAATTTGGTGAACATATACTTTTTGTCCAGGTTTGGCAGTAACGTTTTGATTGGTGGATTGTTCGGGAGTAAAAGAAATTTCTGGTGAAATTTTGATTTCACCTTGTTGAAGTTGAAAATCTGGTTGGGTGGCTAAGATGGATGAAGCGGAGGAAAGATCAAAACCAAGATCTTCGTAAATACTTCTCTCTGTTTGTTTTCCATAGAAACTAATACCTACAAAGTACTCAAAAGTACATGTGAGAGGAACAATGGCTTCATTGTTGATACATTCAGTGATTGGTTCGAATCTGTCGGTTCCTTTACAAGTTGAAGCAGGATGAGGTATTTCACAACAATCGAATTTAAGACTATTCAGTAAAGTTTGATTACCTGATAAAAACAAAAAAAAATATTATCAATAATGTGATTACGCGAAAAGTTAGAAATCCTGGATTATGAAATTCAATAATTGCAACAACCAATCAGCTTCACCGAACTAATAAAACATCATCCCATTCAATGTGAATGGATTCTGAAAGGTTGTCGGAATCAATAAAAAAAATCAGAGTTTAACAAAATTAGCAGGGTTCAACAAAATACCATTTATATAACAAATTTCAATAAATCATATTTTTGATGATTCGTAATTTAAATGATTAATTGATTAATAAAAAAATTATACCAAAAATTAAAATTTTTTTTTAATTAGCCGATTTGTACAAGATATAAAATATATACAAAATTATATTTTTTATTTATTTTTTGGATTGTTGGCAAAATACTAAATATGTCCAAAGTTACCATATTTTTTTATATTATTTATTAATTTGAAAAATTTTGAATTTGTAAAGTTACTATGTATAATTTATTTTTATTTATTGATTAGTAAAATAAATTATACTCAAAAATTAGCTAAACTATCACATTTTGAATTAATTTTTGTATAATTAATTGTTCAATTTGCGAATAATTTTAGATATAATGATTGTTTAGTATTAATTTTTGATAATTAATTTAAAATAATTACAGTTTAACTTTGAAATGTCAATATTTTAATTAAAAANTTAGTATTAATTTTTGATAATTAATTTAAAATAATTACAGTTTAACTTTGAAATGTCAATATTTTAATTAAAAAATTTTTTTTCTTTAGTTTAATAGTAAAAATAATTTAATATTTAGTTTAAGTAAAAATGTGAGTTTTGGCTNAAAAATTTTTTTTCTTTAGTTTAATAGTAAAAATAATTTAATATTTAGTTTAAGTAAAAATGTGAGTTTTGGCTCTTTTACTGTATATTTCAGAATTGAGCGGATCAATTTGATTTACGTAGTTTTACAAAAACACTTCTTAAATTGATCAACAATTAATTAATTAATAGAATTCCAATGAATCATAATTTGTTGATTTTAATCAATAATTAAATCACAAATTCATCAAACACGTCACATCCTGATTAATACAAAATGATTACTCACCATATACTTCTGTTTGCGCCTGTGCAGCACAAATTCCTTCTTGGGGCGAGCAACGTTGTGGTATTGACCAAAGGCCAGAAGCTTTCTTTTGATCAAAAAACAGCATTCCTTCATCGGAACAAATTAATTCTAAATTTGATATGAAATTTTTTTCAGATTGATCATCTTCTGAAAATTTGTTAGTATTTGATTGGTCAGTGGTCAAGAGTTGAACACCAACTGCAATCCCTCTCTCACAGAATGTTGGTTCTGTCCATTTTGCATCTTCACTTGGGTTAGATACATTGACCTAGAATCAAATTATACATAAATTTTTATAAAAAATTATAAAATATAATACAATTCTGATTCACAAATATTGATTTAATATCAAAAAAACATTACATGGAAAATTGAATCTTTTGTAGATTCACTCAAAACATGTTCTCTTGTGCAATAGAATCGAATACTACGTAGGTGTGTTTCCTTTGATGTTTCATCCAATAAGAGTGAGAGTCCTGAGATATAAGAGTCAGTTGGACACTTATCCCAAGATGTCCAATTACCCGATGCAGTAACACCAGGAGGTTCCAAATAGTTTCCAAAGGTCAAACCAATGTCTATTAGTGTCACGAAGAGACAAATAATTCCAATTTTTTGGAAAATGACAACCATTTTTTTTAATTTTCTATGCGAACGTACTGATTTTCAAATGGAGNTAATTCCAATTTTTTGGAAAATGACAACCATTTTTTTTAATTTTCTATGCGAACGTACTGATTTTCAAATGGAGAAAGAAGTTATTGCAAATGCGGCAGATGGGAACTAACACAAGACAAAATTGGCAATTTGAAATTTATCTTATCTTGTGAACGGATTTTTTTTTGGCAAACATGGGTTACTAACTAATAGTCGATTTTAGTGTTACTAACTAATAGTGATTTTGATGTTAATAAGCCCTTTATGCCCATGGCTCATCAATTNCTAACTAATAGTCGATTTTAGTGTTACTAACTAATAGTGATTTTGATGTTAATAAGCCCTTTATGCCCATGGCTCATCAATTTCAGGTACAAGAGGCAAAGATAAACAAAAAAATGATGATAAAAATACTTTCTGCATATCCTGTTTTTTTTAGTCCCCTTTTTTCCACAATTTATCCATAACGTCATCAAAAAATTAGCAAGAACATGATTTAGCCAATATTTGCACATTTTTTCAACTTAAGTTTTTTTTTTNAACGTCATCAAAAAATTAGCAAGAACATGATTTAGCCAATATTTGCACATTTTTTCAACTTAAGTTTTTTTTTATAGATACTACAATTCCTTTACCGCATGCACTGCTCCACTGTCATTGGTTATCTTTGAGTATTCTNAACGTCATCAAAAAATTAGCAAGAACATGATTTAGCCAATATTTGCACATTTTTTCAACTTAAGTTTTTTTTTTATAGATACTACAATTCCTTTACCGCATGCACTGCTCCACTGTCATTGGTTATCTTTGAGTATTCTTACAAAAATAGGACCAAATTATCTATATATATAAATAACTTTTTAAGTTTTATGGACTTGACCTTTGATTTAGACATTAGACTCTACTGGACTAATTGTNTATATATAAATAACTTTTTAAGTTTTATGGACTTGACCTTTGATTTAGACATTAGACTCTACTGGACTAATTGTGAAGAAAATTTTGTAAAAATATCAGTCATTTATTGGTCTGAAAAGAAGGAATTACATAATCCTTTGGGTAGTTGAAATGTTTGCTCAAAAAAATTTTTTTTGCTGATTCATGGTTTGAAATATTTGCAAACTTTTTATAGAAGACTGTGGATTAGTTATGTTTGATTACATCAAATACCCAAAGGCAAGGTTAACTGAAATACCGACCTAGGAGCTGCCCAAGAAAACCTTACATTGCAATTTCTCAATGTCCGGTGAAACATCCAATAGAAACTTAATGAGTAAGTGGAATGGTTAAAACAAAATTAAAACCAATAAGTTAACTCAATAGTTATTCCCATTTCCACTCCGCCTACCCCTACGGCTCTAAAATTTAAAAAATGAAATTGAAGATTTTTAATTAATATTTGTTTTTTAGTTTGTAGAATAAGTGTCAAGCTTTACATTAGGACAAAAGGTGTGGCCGAGTTGTTTGAGTCAATAATTGTAATAATTCTTTGTATTAGAAGCTGGCTCATTGTATACTTTTTGTTACCTATAGACTATATTAGTATTAATATAAGGTATTATAATCGTCATGTTTGTCTGCTGGTTTGTATCTTAAGAAGATTAATGATTGTGTTGGATATTGAATTTTAAATGATATGACAATGCAACCAGCTTGTCCAAGAATGCATTTTTGTTACCGATGCAATTTTAATTTTACAAAAATTTAGTGCAATGGAGATGTATCCTTAATAGAAGAGTGTCTTGTATTGGTGTGAATACTGTAGCTGGGCATGATTTTATCCCAGATACGTCAGTAGCCTAAATGGTTGTTAGGTTGTTAGGTTGTTAAGTCCGAATGTATTGACTCAGCAAATATGAACGAAGTATAATATCTAAAGCAGGTTTCAGATACAGGTGCAGGTTCAGCTAAACAATTTTCCTGAACCTGAATGAAATATTTATGTACAGGGTTCTGCTGGACCTGCATCTAAGAAAATAGGTTTATGTTCAGATAATAAAATTCATATCCTACAAAGCAGATTCAGATTCTTGAACCAACACCTGTGGCGGCAACTCTGAATTTTAGTATAATGAACTGATGCTCTTGATGCCCCTGATGCCTCCAGCTTCCACGCTGTGGTACAGTGTAAGGGTGACTCTAAAGTTGCTATAGTATATTTTACACAATTGAAACGATTTTGTTACTTTTAGAGTATCATTTGTGGAAATCCTGTAATCTAATATTTTAACTATTAGATAGTTTCGTGTAATGATAAACAACCAAACTGAAAAATATATTTTTTTTCAGACACGACGATCACAATACTTTACAACCACTAATTTAGTCTTCGAGTTATAATACTTATAATATTATTTGGGACATGGTAATCGAGATTCTGATAAGGAGAGAGACGCTGAATTTGCTTCTCTGCTCTGCAAGGTGCTTTGCAACTTACTATTAGCATCATCCTCCTTATTTATGAAGATTTCGATTACCATTTCCAAAATAACACTCTGTATAACCACTTGTAGTTACAATTTGTAACAATCTATTTCTTAATAAAAATCCTACTCTCCAGCTATTTTGTTTTCAATAAGAATAATAATTTCAAAAAACTAATTTGTTACAATCAACCAAATATAGCATTTATTATGTTCAAACTGGTTTTATCGTAAATTTTGTGTGCAATTTAGTTTCCTCTTAAATCATTTCATTTTATTTTCCATTTTGTCGTATTTCAAAGTCGAGCAGATTGGTTTAGAGTTTACTGTTCCGTGTAAATGATCTTGGTCTTGACATATCTCGTGTATGAAGGAACTTCCATGTAAGTGGTGGTCGTCTTTCGGACGAATTCGAAGCTCAAACCAGTTTCAATAGCCTGGAGACACATGTCATTTTCTGTTTTCTCATTCGTCGGGATATGAACCCATGTCGTTCCCTTCTTCAAAATTCGTATTCCAGCCTTTTTCTGATTTGCCTTTTCAACAAATGTAACTGTATCGTTTGCAGTAAATAGAAATGTCTTCGGTGGGAATTCGGTGGCACTGTCGCAGGCGAATGAAAAGGCAGACTTGCTCACCAATGAGTCACCTCCGTTGTAGCCAATCACTTTTACTTTCCCGGAGGTTGCCACTGTTGCTGTGGCATTGAAGTTGTAAAAGAATTTAGCGGGGTAGAATGCAGTGACGTATTTCTCATAGAACGCCGTTGTATTTTCTTCGTATTCGTTTACATAAGTTTCCCAATTGGCGGGATTGCTGAATTCAGCGAATTGTGCAAAAACTTTTGAACTGTCCAAAGTAACAAGACTGCCGGCTTCAACTGAAAATAAAAACAACCAACTTCTTTAAACTACATCTTTTGATCTTTAGTATATTTCCTAAAAAAATTTTTGATTAACTAAATGACAGTTTACCTGGTTTGCTGTTGTCATAGTCAATAACGATGGCACCGTCTGTGTTGGTAAGCTTCATGTCGATAAGGTTGAGATCAACATAGACAGTAGGATTGTCTCCTCTCTGGACAGAATGTCCTTGTCCAATAGTAGTTATGATTCCACCGAGAATTGGTCCCACATCGATGGCCTTGTTAGCAGAGTCTGTAATAGTATTCTTGGAAGTAAATTGACCCAAGAGAAGATGACCATGATCTCCATAGATAATCTTGATAGCTTCGACCCAGAAGGTACCTGGGTTCAATGAGAAAGGAAGAGAAGTGACAATGTACTTCGTCACCATGTCATAGACAAACTTGAAGGTAAGTCCAGAGACAACAGATTCATGAAGAGTAGCATTCTCTGCTTTGTCCTCTGTCTCACCGTACATATAGACTGACTCAATCTTCTCAATGCTGATAATGGTGACATCGGGTTTGGCAGCATCGACGATTTCAAGAGTATCCTGGTTCTTCAAACGTATATCTCCAGTGGGGAAGTCATTGAGGTCATCATATGTGAAATGAACCAAATTTTTTGTTACTAACGACACTTTCTTTTTCTCAAATCCAGGGAGACTCAAAATAGAACCATCGATAGTATATTTGAAATGAGAAATGAAGTGGAGCGTAGCAGGGAAGAAGAGATGAAGGTACTTCTCGTAAAACTTCTTAGAATTGATGTTGTACTGCTCTGATAGAGTATCCCATTGGCTAGCATGGAAGAAGTCAGCAAAGGACTTCAATATTTCTGTTGTGTTGTTCACCACAATATAGCCAGAGCCTTCTGTAGAAAATATCACAAATTCCAATTAACAGACTACTCAAATTTGATAGTCGGTATGGTATAATCCCTTGAGAACATTCAAAGGAATCAAAAAAATTTTGTAACTAAATACCTTAACCTATAAGTAGTAAAACATTATTTGACATACTTTCTCGACTATTGTCCAATTCAATTTCAAATCCACCGTCTCGTGCCATCATCTTGAAGTCAAGGACGTCGAGATTAATCCTGATGGACTTGTCATGAGAATATTCCCAAGAAGACCCATCGCTGACTTTGAGTGTAAATGCACTGAGCATGGGTCCAATGTTGTCTGTTTCACCTGTCAAGAACTTCAAGTCGAATTTATGAGTAATACCAAGGTAGAGATGACCTTCACTGTAAACGGTCTTGATAGCTTCTGCAAAGAATTCTCCTGGGCAGAGAGGGAAGGGTAAACGTTTGCTGATGATGTACTTGGTTACTTTCTCTCTGATATAGATATAAGTGATTCCACCTTTCTTGACATACTCATCGGTAATGGTAAGTTCATAAACGTCTTTGATGTCAGGATTTATCCATTCACTGTCGAACGGATTGATTGTCGCAACAACATTGGTTGACGTGTGTGTCTCGACGAGTTCGATTGGTTCCTTGACGGAAAGTTTGAGAGTGGTGCTGTCATCATCACAAACATCACCGGTGAAAGTGACGGTATCTTTGGTAACAAGGGTCTGTGTACCACCAATAACAACTTTGAAGTGTATTTTGACTACAAATTCTTGTGGAAAGAAGGGTGCCAAGTGTTTCAAGAAGAATTGTTTAGGAGATAGTTCATATTCGTCAATTACGGCAGTCCAATTCGTTTGGTTCTTGAACTTGCCGAAGTATTCATCAATCTTCTTCGTATCTTTGGCAGTGATAATGACTTCTCCAACTAAAAACAAAAGTACCAAATTAGCTATATAAAAATATCTACCAAACACAAATATTAGTAGCTCTATTAATTCAAAACAATTGGTGTTGATTTTCATCCAGGCAGAGTTGAATTTAAAAGTTTTTATTATGAATAAATAATGTCAAAATATGAGAGTTACCAGTCACGGTTTTATCATCTTCAACTTCAACAGTATTGTCAGAGCTGACCATTTTGAATTCAACAATCTCAAATTTGATGCAGTAGTGATTGTCAATGGTGACAATGGAAACATTCTTGAATGTAAATGCAGTGAGCATTGGGCCAACGTTGTCAACTCTGTCGTCAGTGTACTTGATTAACCAATCGAGAGTCATGCCGTAACGGATATTCTTACCGTCTAGACAAAAAGATGTCAAGTTTATATTTTTTGTATTTTAATTTTCAGAATACAAATTTAGAATATTAAACCCATTGGTCTAGAGACTTACCAAGGACAGTATTTATAGCAACTTCCCAGAATTTGGCTGGGTCGATAGGGAATGGCAAATCAGGAACGATGTGGTCGTGACCATGATGGATGATGTACTTGGTGACGATGGTAAGAATGAATTTGTATGTAAGACGTCCTGTCTTGACTACTTCTATTATCTCGTCCTTCTCTTTCTTATCCGCTGGATCGATGTACAATAAATGAGTCACAAATTTAGTTATTCGAATGATGACGACAGTCCTGTCGTGGTCCTCGACAAATTCGATTGGTTCCTTCAAGTGGAAGTTGAACTCGGATGGTGGAAAGTTGAGGATTTCGTCAGAGTAGAGGGTGGCGGTGTCTTTGTTGACAACTGTAAGAGTTTCGCTAATAATTCGCTTGATGTTGAAGTTAAGGCGAATGGTAGCTGGATAGAACAATGAGATGTACTTCTTGTAGAAGAGAACTGGATCTTTAGTGTAGTCGTTTGCATGTTCGTTCCATTTAGAGGGAATTGCAAAGTTCTTGAATTTCTCAATAATCGTTGTAATTTCCTTTGCCTCTAGGATGCAAACTTCACCTGTTTTAATAATAAAAGTTATAATAATGTTAAATTTTTCTCAAACTATTCAGCCAATCAGCGTCCGACGTCTGAATTTGTCGACAAATTTAGCGTCCAGCGTCTGAATTTGTCGACATTAAGCTTTAACTTAACCATTATGCAATAAATCAAATAAATTTTTTTTTTTTCAAAATATTATGCATACCCTTTCTGGTGGTGTCGTTTTCAAACTCAATTTCTCCTCCGGTAGTGACCAGTTTCAAGTCGAGAACTTCAAACTTGACTCTGACGAATTCATGACTTCCGATCGATTCACAGCTTCCGTCGTTGAGTTTAATTGTGAATGCACCTTGTAGTGGTCCATCATCGATAGTATTCCCATCCTTGTCTACTAATTCAAATTCCTTACTAAGACCGACAAGTAAGTGGTTGGGACCATAGATCGTCTTGATAGCTTCTACCCAGAATTCTCCCGGGCAAAGTGGGAATGGTAGCTCAACATATGGATGGTCTTGTGAGATCGTAATATACTTGGGTACTGTGACGATAAGATACTCGTAAGTTACGCCTGTTTCGATAATTTTCTCGACAACGACGCGTGATCCATCATCTTGCCAGTTTGGATAGATCCATGTGGTCTTAAACTTCTCGATGGTGAAAGCAATATCATCAGGTTTGTCGGCATGAACAAACTCGACCGAGTGGTCAGGGAGGAAGTCGATGGTCTTTGGTGGAAACTGGGTGACATTTTCGGTAACGATCGTAATAACTTCCTTTGTGAAGAAGACTTTTTCATCTTGGAATCCATGTTCAGGGATGATGGTTCCATTGACGGTATCCTTAAGATTGAAAGTTGTCTTGAAGGTTGCAGGGTAGAAGAATTGAATGTAGCGAGTGTAGAAAGCTACTTTGTCTTTATTGTACTCTTCAATGAGAGATGGCCAGTTACCTCCATGTGTAAGTGTGAGGAACTTCTCAACAACCACTTTTGTATTCTTGACAACCAAACTACAGTCACCTAAAGGATACATTTGAATCCATGTTTTTAATATCTGACTTCAATTTACTCCAATTATATATAAAGTATTCATCTAAAAACTCACCTGGTCGGGTTGTATCAAGATGGATCTTCACACCCTTGGTCTTGTTCACCATAGTCAAATTTGTAATCGTGAGGTCGACAACAATGTCTTTACCTTCCTCGTAGGAACCGTTTCCAATTTTAATTGTGAGACCATTGTACATTGGTCCAACATTGATGTACTTCTCTTCGGAGAGTTTTACCCTGAGTACATCTGAACCGCCCAATAGGAGTACTCCGTTTCCAGAGATGGTTTTGATGGCATCGGAAAAGAACTTACCAGGATTGATGGAGAATGGAAGTCGTTTAGAAATGATGTATTCAATGACATATCTTCGAATAAGCTTGATAGTTAGCCCAGTTTCATGAATTTCCTTGACGAAGACGACATCGTATTCATCATCCTTCCTGGGGCTAATCCAATGGGTTTCGTTGTGTTCGACAACTGTAACGACAATATTGGGTTCCTTGCAAACAAACTCAATTGAGCCAGTAGGATTGATGTCGATAGCTTTTGGTGGGAATTCGGTAATTTCTTGAGTAAATTCGATGGGATTTGTGCTAACAAACGTATGTTCTCCTTCAAACCCAAGAAGCGTGGATTTGCCTGGTTTGATGACAATTCGGAGGTTAAAGTGTACAGTAAGTTGAGCTGGGTAGAAGAATTCAAGATACTTTTGATAGAAGAGAACTTTGTTCTGGGTATATTCTTCAATAACAGTCTTGGCGGTAGTTTCGTTGGTAAAACGTGTCAAAAAGTCGGTGACTTTAGTTGGGTCTTTAACGACAATTGAAAATTCATTGCCTGGAAAAAAATTTTTCAAAAAATATTAGTACTTTTAATTTTTTTTTCTGTTTACACTGTTTTGTTCAAATTGATACGAGATTTTGTTAAAATCAGTTACCTGGAAAAGTGTTATCAAAGTCGATATCAATGTCACCATCAAGACTAGTACCCTTGTACTCGACAATGTCAAAATGAATACGGATTTCTTTATCGACAGTTTCTGTCACTTCTCGAATCTTGACAGTGAGTCCCTTGAGAATGGGACCAACATCGACAACATCCCCATTTGGTCCCTTGAGTTTTAGAATACTGTTTGATCCAAAGAAGACATGACGTTCTCCATAAATGATCTTGATCCCCTCTCGCCAGAATGTGACTGGGTCAGTTGAAAACGGCATCTCTGGAATCTTGCGAACTGGTTCTCTTCCTCCATAGATATAGATGATGACATACTTCCGAATAATTTCGTACGTAATGCCAGTAGAAATTATTTTCTTGATGAGAATACGAAATTCTTCATCATCCGTCTGAGTGACTGTGATGTATCTGAACTCACATTTGTCGATAGTGGTGACGACGACGTTTGTTGTGGCTCGCTCCGTAAGCTGTGTGACTTTGGTAGGGACAAAGTGTGCGTCTGATGGTGGGAAGCTAAGGATGTTATCACTTACCAAGACCCAAGTATCTTTGTTGATCAAAACTTTTGGTTCCTTGAAACTAAGATTAGGAATCACTGAACCGTCGATGGTGTATTTAGCGTTGACACCAATTCGGATCTGAGCTGGATAGTAAGTGGTAATGTGTTTCTTGTAAAACTCAACAGGGCTCTTGTAGTACTCCTTAGCAAGAACAGGCCATTTCATTGGGTTAGCAAATCCGTGGAACTTGGTCATAACTTTCTGTCCATTCAAGGAAAGCACAGTGCATACTGGTTCTGAAAATATCAAAAACAGTTGAAAATATTTAAAAAACTGAATCCAAATTCGGTTAAGAAAACTATAAAGTAAATTGTTGTTCCTCAAGATCATTAACAATAATGTTGCGATTGATCATGGATGGATACTAACCTATAGCTAAATCCAAAAATTTAAATTATCTGGTTTTGATTACCAGTGAACTGCCAAGCACTTTTAATGCACGTTAACAAAACATACAACGAAGTGCACAGCAAATAAATTTACGACATAAGTGTAAATGCACGACCACTTTATGACGACATTTACCAACCAAGTATATGCCAATAGTGTCCGGCATAACACTGTCATGCCATTTATTTTCTTGTCGTATACTTTGTCTTTCGACCGATGCAAACCCCTAAACTACATCAAATTGTACCGTAGTTGGAACTTACTGTGTCGTGTGATGTCGTTAGTTATTTCAATTCCACCTTCTTCACGTACTGCCTTGAAGTCGAGTACCTTGAATTTAACTTGTAAGCGATCACTCTCTTCGAAGCAAGTTCCATCCAAAAGTTGAAGAGTGATTCCACTGAGGACTGTCCCCACATTGGTTCCTCCAACGATGACATTTTCAGCTGATCCCAAAAGAAGATGTTTTGATCCGTATATAGTCTTCAACGCCTCAGCCCAGAACTCTCCAGGACAGAGGGGGAACGGAAGTCCTTGGGAAGGTTCCCACTTAACAATGGTTTCGGTTACCTCTTTGTAGCCTGTCACTGTTTTCTCTTTTTTCACTTCTTCGGGTTTCTTCACCTCTTCTACGGGCTTCTTCACCTCTTCTATGGGCTTCTTCACCTCCTCTGGCTTTTTCTCTTCGGGCTTCTTCACCTCTTCTTCGGGTTTCTTCACCTCTTCTTCGGGTTTCTTCACCTCTTCTTCTGGCTTTTTCACCTCTTCTTCTGGCTTTTTCACCTCTTCTTCTGGCTTTTTCACCTCTTCTTCTGGCTTTTTCACCTCTTCTTCAGGTTTCTTCACCTCTTCTTCGGGTTTCTTCACCTCTTCTTCAGGCTTCTTCACCTCTTCCTCGGGTTTCTTCACCTCTTCCTCTGGCTTCTTCACCTCTTCTTCGGGTTTCTTCACTTCTTCGTCGGGCTTCTTCACCTCTTCTTCGGGTTTCTTCACCTCTTCTTCGGGCTTCTTCACCTCTTCGTCGGGCTCCTCAATCTCTATCTCTTCTATGTACTGCCCCACGTACTTGACAGTTGTATCTCGGACGTAGTCAATGGTAATTCCAGAGGTTATAATCTTCTGACGAATTGCAACATCCGTTGTTTCGGTAACCTCTTCGTGAACTATTTTGGTGGTAACCTTCTCAACAGTGGCGACGACATCGTCCGGCGCGTCTCGTGTGACTAGCTCAATAGGCTCGCTAGTGATGAAATCAATGTCAGAAATTGGGAACCGGTTGATTTTTTCATGTGTAATGACGACAATCTCTCTGTTGACCAAAGTCTTCCCTTGGAATTGTGGAACCTTGAGAACGGTAGTGTCAAACGTGATCTTGACGTTAAAGCTCTTGGTTAAGCTTGCGGGGTAGAAGAGTTCTACGTATTTGAGATAGAAGCTCTTTGGACTTTGTTTGTACTCTTTTATGAGGGAATCCCATTTCTTCGTATCGTTGAAGATCTTACGGAACTGGCCGAGCACCTTTTCTGAATCCTTGATGGTCAAGACATATTGATCTCCTGAAATATTTAAAAAACGTGAAGCTTTAGTATGAATTTTCTTTAAAAAAATAAAGTGAAACACCATGGTGGTTTATGAAAAATCATACCAGGTCGTGTTTTGTCTAAGGATATCACTGTGTGTGGCTTATGGGAGACTACTTTCAAGTCGGTGATATCAAAAACGACTCGAATGGTCTGATCTTCATCATCAACTTGGTCATCGGGAATTCTCAATGTCTTTGAACTGATCATTTTCCCAAGGTCAATAACATTTCCATCTGGGGTAGTAATTTTGAAATCATTACTAACTCCAACGAAGATAAGATCTTTGCCATAGATGGTCTTGATAGCATCAGCCCAAAACTTATTTGGACGGAGTGAGAATGGTAAATTCTCAGAAATTATATACTCGGTCACATGCTTTTCAATAACATCATATTCAAAGTCAAATTCGAATATTTCTTCGATGATGGTCACATCATAGGTCTTGTCTTTCTTTGTAGGATAGACCAATTTGGAATCAAAATCTTCAATGACAACGTAAACAGTATGGTCTTCCTTATCGTGAAGTTTGATTGGTTTTTCTGGACTGATGTTAACATCCTGAGGTGGAAATTCATCAATTTCAAATTCATAATCGATGGTCTCATCGGTACCGAACGTCCTGGAGTCATGGTCGTGTTTGAGATTTAATCCAATGTTGATCTTGGAAGGGTAGAAGTGGTCAATGTACTTTTTGTAGAATGTTGTCTCATCTTTAGTATACTCTTCAATCAGTGTCGTCCAATTAGAAGGTTTCTTGAATTTTTTGAATATTTCTTGGATTTTTGTAGCGTCTTGGACAATAATAGTAATATGCTCTCCTAAAACCAAAAATTTAAGAATTAGTACACACTCGAGTAGTGTCAGTCACTTAAATTATAAAAATATTGCTTCAATGTATACCTGGTCGACTAGAATCGTTTTGAACCTTGTGTTTACCATCCTTGCTAACAAGTTTGAAGTCAATGATTTCAAAAGTGATACGAACATCCTCATGGTCAGTTGTAACTTCTTTGATTTTGTAAGTAAGACCATTGAGCATGGTACCAAAATCGACAACTTTCCCATCAGTACCTCTAAATTTGAAGGTATCCGAGATACCAAAGAGTACATGGTCTCTTCCATAGAGTTTGGTGATGGCATGTTCCCAAAATTTGATTGGATCTGTTGGAAATGGAAGTTCAGTGATTTCATCTTCTTTTACGGCATTGATGACATGTTTAGTAACAGTCTTGATGATGAAGTCGTGTGTGAGTCCACCCTCGATAATCTCATCGATAATGGTGATTTCGTAAGTATTTGTCTTGGAGAGGTTAACAACTTCGGTCTCAAATTCCATTGTAGAAACAATAATGGAAGGTTTTTGTTTGACAATGAGGTCAATAGGTCGTTTGGCAGCAAAAATTGTCCTTGTTGGTGGGAAACTGTGAATCTCATCAGAGTAGATCCAGATAACTTTCTTATTGACAACAGGTACACGTCCTTTCAACCCTACGGTGGATCCATCAATGGTTTTTCTTACATTGAGTCCAAGTTTGACAATAGCAGGGAAGAATCTGTGAATGTGTCTTTTGTAGAAGGTTACTGGGCATTTGTAGAAGTCTTGTACCAAATGTTCAAAGTTAATTCCTTTGGCGAAACTGTTGAACCATTCAATCACTTCATCACCATGTTCCAAAACCAGAAAGCTATTTTCCTCTGGAATATCAAAGATACTTAAATTTAGTAAACGCAGATTGACTTTTTCTAAATTTTCATAATAAAAATGTCAATAAATTTGAACTAAGGCGTTTATGTAAGTTATGTTATCGTTGTTATATCTATGGTATATTTCTATGTAATATTAACAAACTCTCGAACTTACTTGGTCTCGAGGAGTCGTATTCAAGCTCAACGTCACCGGTTGAGGTTACCATCTTGAAGTCGACAACAGTAAGGTCAACTTGGATAAAATTTTTGTCTCCATATGTGACAATTGAACCGTCACCAACCTCAACGACAAATGCACTATGCATATAACCAATCTCTTCGATGGTCTCACCATTAATGACCTGAATATCGACTGATTCTGATGCTCCGAGAAGGAGTTGTCGACGTCCGTGAATAGTCCTGATTGCTTCTGCAAAGAATCTGGCTGGGTCGGATGGAAATGGGAGTCGAGTGATGATGTACTTAGTAACCTTCTCTCGGAGAAATTCAAAAGTGAATGTAGTTGTAATGGTTTCTTGGATGATAACATTTTCTTCACTGTCTCTCTCTCCAAATTCGGGTCTAACTAAAGTTGTATCGAATTTACCAACATGGATGACGACGACAGTGGGATTTTCTCTGTCTACCAATTCGATGGGGTGTGCGGGTGTAATTTTGAGTCTGTTGGGTGGAAACTGTGAAATTGTTTCAGTAATGATGGTAATGGTTTCTCTGTTGATGAATGTCTTCTTTCCATGGTATGATGGAAGGTCGAGGATGGTGGTGTCGATGGTTTGGATGAGGTTGAGGCTGAAAGAGACTGACGATGGGTAGAAGAGAGCAAGATAACGTCTGTAGAATCGAGCAGGGTTTTGTTCAAATTCTGCGGTCAAGGTTTTCCATGTCACACGCTTCGTGAATTTCTGAAACGTGGAGATAATTTTCTTCGTGTTTGTCGCAATCAAGGCAAAGTGACCTGAAATTGATTATAAGTAAGCATTAATTTTTCCTAATTTTAATATTAATAGTTAGGTTATTTTAATGGAACCTGAATGAAAAGCAACCTAAAAGAAGAAAAAAGTTGGCATATTCAACTATAAAATAGTGCCCGGGGGAGAATATTTTTGTTTCAGAATTTTTCTAGAGGTGGGTTTATACTTCCTAAGCAACTTTACGGAAGTAATTNTTAGGTTATTTTAATGGAACCTGAATGAAAAGCAACCTAAAAGAAGAAAAAAGTTGGCATATTCAACTATAAAATAGTGCCAGGGGGAGAATATTTTTGTTTCAGAATTTTTCTAGAGGTGGGTTTATACTTCCTAAGCAACTTTACGGAAGTAATTGAGGTTCATAGGTTACATAAGTAAGCATACTATGTTAAAAGCCTAAAAAAGTTATCCTGTCATCTCGTAGGTTATGTGAAATTCAACTTGTTAATTTTTAATTATAAAACTTTTACTAAAATACTATATGGTTATAATGTTTAGGTGCTGAGAATCTTAGGTTAGTTTAGATCATAAGAACCTAATAAATTAGGTTAGATTCAATGACTTTGGCATTAATTTACCTGGTCTAGATGGGTCATTTGTGACTTCTACATTCCCGTCCTTGGTGGTAAGTTTAAAATCAACAATATCAAAATTGAGACAAAAGGAATTGTGTCCTTGGTCATCTTTTGAGGTTGCACTGATAACTTTGACAGTGAGTCCAGTGAGAATTGAACCCACATCAACGGTGCTTGATGAAGCATGTTTGATATGAAAGTCGTTACCAACACCCAATAACAAATGTTTTTCTCCATAAAGAGATTTGACAGCTTCGAGCCAGAATTGAGCTGGATTGGTTGAAAATGGAAGTTCAGTGACGTAGTCAGTGACGACATGACCCTCACCAAAAAAGTACTGTGTTACGTACTCTGTAATGAACTCATAAGTGAGACCTGTTGTGATATATTTGTTAATAATTTCAATTGTTGTCACATCGGTGACATTAGGGTAGATGAATGTTGTCTCATAGACATCTACACTTGCAACAATAGTTGTAACAGTCTCAGTGATTGTAACGAGCTCGATGCTATCCCTAGGAGCAACGCTGAAAGTTGATGGTGGGAAGTTCAAAACTTCATCAGAATGAAGAATGATTGTTCTTCTGTTGAGAAGTGTCTCTTTTCCAGAAAATCCAGGGATATTGATGAATGTCCAATCAAAAGAATGACTTAGGTTCAACCGAATTGTGAAAGATGCAGGATAGAACATCTCAATGTAGCGACTGTAGAATTCAACACTGTTCGCCTTGTATTCATCGCTCAATGATTTCCAGTTGTTAGGGTTAGAAAATTTAGCAAATTTGGATAGAATCGAACTCGTGTTCTTTGCAACCAACACACTTTGTCCAGCTGGAAAATGAAAAATATATACAGAAACGTTATTTAGTGTATACAAAACGTAGAATTATATTTGGGAAAAAAAATTATACAAAATATACTTTTTCAACTCAAACCTGACTAGTTTTTTTAGATAAATTTGACTCTTACCAACCTCAACCATAAATTTAGGTTAACTTTCCAGTAATCCTCAATGTGTATCATTATTTAGCTAGTTGTATGACATTTGTATACAAACTGTGTATATCAGTAAGAATTTGTTTAAAATCTCATAAAATTAAATAAATACTTCTTTGACCCAATATGGCAACATTGACTTTTACTTATTAAAAATTGAATCAAAATTTAACAAAAAAAAATCTAAGAAAAGTTAAAGAAAAATTCATATTAATACTATTAAAGCTTTCTTATAGAAATTTAATAAAAGAAAATGTTTCCAAAAAGAAGCCAGTGTGCCACTATAAAATTACTCACATTAGAACCATTATATTCTTTCAGCCACATCATAACTTCCTTTTTGTGGGAATCGTAGAGTACTTTAGAAAGCTAATTACAGTTTCAAAAAACACTCAACAAACACTTTTGGAGATTATATAAATTCAAAAAATATTTAAAGTAAAAAAATGTATTTTAGATCTAATAATGCAATTATATATTATACAAGAGTTCAAAATTATTCCGTCCTAGTACACATTGAGCTCTTAGAGGAGTAAATTTGTTACCTTAGAAAGCCTGGATTTCTAATTGAAATTATGCGATAAGATTCATTTTCAACTAAAAAAATATGTATAAAGAATTTAGATATTAGACAATTTTAGTTTATACTTGACTCCAAAGTTTATAAAGTTTATAAAATGTTAAAAAATTATCTTATGTTTGCACTGTAGCTTATCTAAGGTCGTTCCACAAATTTACATCGGCCGAAAATAATAAATGGAAAATAAAGCATCGAAAATATGAAGCCGTAACTAATGAGAGCCGAAAACACATCGCTAAGAACTAACGGTGCCTTAAAACTACAATGGACGACAAATAAGACTCTCTAAAATATTTGACTGAAAGTCAGACCTGGGAAACTTGATGATCGGAAAATCTATAATAACGGCGCCGATATATTGCGAAAGTGTTCTAACCTAAAAATTTTTTAAGGCTGAACGAATGAAATAGATATAATATCTAATAACAATGCTTTCTAGATAAATTAAGCCGTCTAGAAACAAGAAAAGTGCTATAAAAATGAAAAGTTATTAAAATTTATTGTAATGATTTATGTGCTATATTTAAGAAATTATTTAGATTATAAGGTTAATCTTGGAGCCTTATTTCTATCGTCGTAAATTCGATGCACTGAGTAATTTTATTTTCTCGTGGTGTATTTTCAGGCGTCAAAAAACTATATAAAATCTTTGCCTTAATGTTTTAACCCTGAGACCCCTATGTNTTTTTTTAAGGCTGAACGAATGAAATAGATATAATATCTAATAACAATGCTTTCTAGATAAATTAAGCCGTCTAGAAAAAAGAAAAGTGCTATAAAAATGAAAAGTTATTAAAATTTATTGTAATGATTTATGTGCTATATTTAAGAAATTATTTAGGTTATAAGGTTAATATTGGAGCCTTATTTCTATCGTCGTAAATTCGATGCACTGAGTAATTTTATTTTCTCGTGGTGTATTTTCAGGCGTCAAAAAACTATATAAAATCTTTGCCTTAATGTTTTAACCCTGAGACCCCTATGTTTGTTCAGGATCCTGTACACGTTTTCTAAGGTGTCGTAGCATGTAAACCAAAATTTATTTGAAAAAATGGCTAATGCAGTTCGCTTGGAATTTTTTTTTCTTATGAGAATGAAGCCCGTGGGTTAGGAGAGCTCCGCCACTGAATATTTTGTTTTTGATTTACTAAAGTTGTATAATCGTTTAGATGGGAAAATGTAACAACCTAACTACCTAACTACCATTTTCGAGGTGTGTTCAGGTTAATGTCACTCGCTGGCTACGTTTGTCCAAGTAAATGTCACTGCAGACGACATTTTTTTTTTTTAATTTTTCTCTTTACCCATACACTAATGTCCCCAGATGCTGAGCACATATAGTTCCTGTTGCACTTTATTTGACTAACTTACAAATTTATGAAAATGAAATTGAAAATTTTGCCTTTACTTAAAATTCTCAGAATGATTTCAATCAAAAATTTCCCCCCTCCCCCTCCCCTATTTTATATTATTGTGTTATAACTTAAAAATTAATATAAAGTTAAATTACTATTGTTTGTCATCAATCTTTAAGACCATCTGAAATTTCACACCAACAGCGTCGAAAATAAACTAAGACAATAAGAAAAAGAATAATTACAAAATCTCAAAATATTGAGAGTTAAAAGTGCTGTAAATGGCAAGTATTGTCAGTTCCTTTCGGAACAGTAACGTTTCTTCCGAAATTTGTTTCTGCCCGTTAAATTCTAATACAAGACAATGCAATATGAAACTTTATAAGCAGTATAACTCTGATAGTTGAACGAATGGGGNTTAAATTACTATTGTTTGTCATCAATCTTTAAGACCATCTGAAATTTCACACCAACAGCGTCGAAAATAAACTGAGACAATAAGAAAAAGAATAATTACAAAATCTCAAAATATTGAGAGTTAAAAGTGCTGTAAATGGCAAGTATTGTCAGTTTCTTTCGAAACAGTAACGTTTCTTCCGAAATTTGTTTCTGCCTGTTAAATTCTAATACAAGACAATGCAATATGAAACTTTATAAGCAGTATAACTCTGATAGTTGAACGAATGGGGNGTTAAATTCTAATACAAGACAATGCAATATGAAACTTTATAAGCAGTATAACTCTGATAGTTGAACGAATGGGGTCAAAGTTTAACGACCAAGTCTCTGGATATATGTTAGTAATTGTAGTTAAGTTTTACCTTCACGACTGGTATCAAGATCAACTTGAAGTCCTCCGGTCTTGTTGAGAGTCTTGTAGTCAACGACGTTGAAGTTGACCCTGAAGAGTTGTTCCTTATTGACAGTCTCACATTCCCCTTTTCCAATTTCGAGTGTGAGTCCACTGTAGATAGGTCCTGCCTCAACACTCACCGTCTCTGAGTACCTGACTTCATAGGTATTTGAGTAGCCCAACAGAAGATGACGTTCTCCATAGACAGCCTTGATAGCTTCACCCCAAAATTCTCCAGGACAGAGTGGAAATGGCAATCCCTCTTCTTGAACTAATTCCTCCTCAACATAAACCGTCACTTCCACGTCCTCACCTTCCCCGACTTCTTCATAAGTAAGGATTTCATAGGTATCGGATACGTTGATGTGCGTACATGTGTCCACTATTTCTTCATATTCTTTAACTTCTTGGACTTGTGGGACTTCTTCGACTTCCATAACAACGGTGGTGGTGGTCGTGGTGGTAGTAGTGGTCGTTGATCCCCTGTCGTTGGCAGTGATCCAATTGGTGAACTCAACCATCTTGACTTTTTTGAAGTTAATTAAAAAAAAGAGTGAAACTTAAGCACGCAGGAAAGGCAATTGATCTTCTCGGTGAAGAAAAGAACAATGAGAAAGACTCAGAGACTCGAGACCTTATTATCCAGTTTCTTATCGTTCTGCCTACGTGGCAACAATCAGTCGCCACGAACTCCGAGTTCAAGAGAAACCGCTGATTTATCGTGAAGTCCAACCACAGCTCATTTGTAAAATCCTTGGGACTCATTTAAAATTCATATTGCCGAATGCGGAAGCATTGGAGTACTCTCGAACAAGTAAAAACAGTAGAATCTTCTCTACAACATCAACCGAATTCCCATAAATTCGTTTTACTCTATCTGACTTTATCACTTATTACCCCTAATTAGGATGATATTGTGTTCGTCGTGTCTGCATGTCTATCTGTGTGGTCCAAAAATTTCTGGCACGGTTTTATTTGAAGATGCTTGTGTATTTACAAATTTTGTTTCAAATACACCGGGTGAATCTGGTTTAAACAGGGTTGTCAAAAGTGTTTTACTCACCGTCGTAGCCTTTCGATTTTGATGTAAGTGATTTGATAGTTTCAGATACTGCTTCAAATATTGATTCAGTTTGGAAAATAAAGTACTATCCTTGAACTTATTCAGCATTAGTAAATTTTTAGTTGGCATATCTTACACTTTGTAAATTTACTGTTTGAAAATCATTCGGCTACATGATGGTGAAAATATTTGGATAGTTTGATAACTCGGTTAATAACGGTCAGCACGTCAGCTAGATAACTGTTATACCTTAGATGATATCAAAGGTTGATACCTCAAATATCAAAGGTTTATACCTAAGCTACAAACGCTTAACGCCCTTATTGTTAACGGTTGTTACCTNTGATACCTCAAATATCAAAGGTTTATACCTAAGCTACAAACGCTTAACGCCCTTATTGTTAACGGTTGTTACCGTGGCTATCAATGGGTGATATAGCTTAGATACGAACAGTTGACACCTATTTTATATCTCAGCTACCCATACTTTTATAATATAGTTTTGTATACGGATGTTTCTACCGCTATTATGTTATATTTAAACAATGACTTGACTTTTTCAAGTGTCAAAAAATTAAAAATTTTCGCAAGTATTTGTCAAAGTGTCTCTAAATTGTTGAATTGCCATATTTATTTGACTATAGCGCGCACTTTATGTAATCTGCGTAAAAATATTTCTGAGAAGACTCATGATCATATTATATACCGCGTACAACTATCCATTTTTCGTAAAAAGAGAAAGAGTGACGAAGTTATGAGTGAAAAGAAAAAAGGAAGATTAGTTTGAAAACTTAATTAAGCGTTTGCGTTTTATTAATTTGAACTCATCATGGTATAGGAGCTACTTGAAATTATGAAATGACGCTTTTGACACTTCAATAAATTACAATCAGTCAATCGATCAAGCTTATAGTATTGCCACTATATGCTTTAGTTATTTCGGGATTTAATTAATAAAATTTATGAAAACACAAGGAATATAATTATAAGTTATATAAGCTATATAATTATAAGTTCATTTGTATTATGCGCAATATCGTAAGTACAACACAAAAGATATTTCAACTTCAACCCCAACCAACCTTGTTTACCGCGCACTCTATGGTACAACGAATAATTTGTATCTGCGTGAATTTGAATTAATATATTTCCTTACCAAAAATGTTCAGTATTTAAATAATTTATTTTGAGATTTCTAAAAAATTACAAATTCTTAAAAATATTCAGTAACATTTAATATTTTCAGTGAAATTGAACATAGTTTCATGCGTCTAGATGCATATTTGATACTATATAGGAATATTGAACGTTTTCTTTTTAATATTCAGCATCATCTTAAATTCAGTTTAAAAAATTCAATTTTATCTTACATATTGCTAGTTTCGACTATTCAGTAAAGCCATTTGAAATTAACATCAAAAATCAAACAATAATGATTAATGAAATAGCTTACATTTTGTTGCACTAAATAGTGAATCGCTAAATCACATTTGGATGACAGATATTCTACTTTTATATATAATCAACTGTTGAGTATAACTTTAAGCCCTATAACTCTACAAATATTACAAAAGAATTTTTATAAAAATATATTATAAATACAGTGTTTTTATCATTAAATAGTTACATTTCTTATAAATTTTATCATATATTACTCCAGTAAGTTAATGCTTCATTAACATTTTCAATTAGTGATATGAGACTATCAGTATCCAATTCCCATTGAGATGACAAAGATCTTGTACCAGGTAAATAGGCAATTCCAATAGCCCACATGAAAAAACCATGACAGATTAACATAAAAAGCATAAGAATTAGACCAAAAAATATGTTCACTAAACGACCCGGTTGAAAATCAGTACCAAAAAATCCTAATTTATTCACAGATTTTGTATCTGACTCAGTAGATGTCTTAGTGTCATCTTCCATACTATCACTACCATTTTCATCACTCCCACTATCATCCCCAACATCTTCGTCACTACTATCCTGTCGATTTTTTACATAATTCGCATACTCGTCGTAGTTATCATCATAGTTAGATTCCTTATTTTTATATTTGTCCAATACCACAATATTCGAAACGGTTGAAGGAATAGTGAAATTAGTTGAAGAGTAGACGATATTTACTAGTTGTTTACGTTTTGGAACTTCAGTAGTACTAATTTTAATAAAATCTGATAGTGATACCAATTTTGGACGAATTTTAGTAGTTACTGGAGAGTAATTGGTAGAAATGTTTTTTGATAAATTCAAAAAAGTGGGTTTGAGTATCACTGGTGTAGGATATGGATTAGAATAAGAATAAGTTGGAATTGAGTGAACTACTGATTGGTTGTTGACACGATGGTATAAATTGTTTTGATTGGCGGTAGTTTCAAATTTTTTCGTATTGTCATAACTATATTTTTGAGCAGTAGGAAAAGATGTACTAAATCCTTTTCCAATTCCAATATTTATTTGTGAGTTTGACGCAATACTGATTACTACCATTCTTACCAATATCGTAGAAACTATGAAAATTGATACTTTTAGTGATATTTGTAACATGATTTAAGGTACTATGTTAATTAAACTGTAAACTGAAGGATTCGGATGATTGCTAACAATGAACATGGAAAGACCACTTAATTCTTACTGTTAAATTTATGAACCACTTGTATTGCAACAAGACTGGAAATAAATCCCTACCTATCCCGTTAAAATTTTATTTTTAGAGTAGAATCTATAATTACATTTTTTTCNAGACTGGAAATAAATCCCTACCTATCCCGTTAAAATTTTATTTTTAGAGTAGAATCTATAATTACATTTTTTTTTCTCTGTACAATACTGTCACATGTCTTGTGATAACTCAATAATAAAATATATTCGTAGTATTGAATTTTTAGAATAACAATTGGATTTTTTCAAATTTCAGAAATAATTGGAATTGCACAATTAAAAATAAGTAANAGACTGGAAATAAATCCCTACCTATCCCGTTAAAATTTTATTTTTAGAGTAGAATCTATAATTACATTTTTTTCTTCTCTGTACAATACTGTCACATGTCTTGTGATAACTCAATAATAAAATATATTCGTAGTAATGAATTTTTAGAATAACAATTGGATTTTTTCAAATTTCAGAAATAATTGGAATTGCACAATTAAAAATAAGTAAGATTTTACTTTGCTAATTTATATAGGATCAATTCGAGTTATAAATCATACTGCATTCATTTGCTCAAATAATACAACATAATGAATACAGACTATTGCAGTAGTATATGTTGTGATACCAAGTAAAAAATGTAATAATGAACTTATAAAAAATGGTTATATAGACTACAAAAATTCAAATTTATAATGAATACAATAAAAAATTATATCCGGACACACAGACAGAGAGAAAAATGATATAAATCGCTTCAGCTCTACTGTTCGCAGGTAATTACTCAAGCTGGAAATTGTTGCAATTAGTGAAAAATATTTCTTAAAATATTTCAATTGGCAAAAATTTCTTGAATTTGAGTTGTTGTTTGTGTATGAACAAGTGGGGACCACCTAAGAGGCGTGCGTGGCTTGTGAAATTGATTGTTTCGCATGCTCAAGAGACGAGAGCGGGTTATCCCCAGACCTCTAGATATCACTAAGTGCAACAAAACGAAGAAAAACGAAGTTGTCGCATAAGCTCAAATTTGGTGAAAGATAAGACAGTATACTAAACAAAATTGTTTAAATAGGGACTAACATCCGTTTTATACTTAATGTCATTCGAATGAAATGCAGTATGACTGTTGAATTTTTTAAATAAAATCTTCAATCCAATTTACTTTGACAATTAAGATTTTTGCAAATCTTCAATAATCATACTGCATTTCATTCGAATGAAGGACGAATGACATTAAGTATAAAACGGGCGTAACCTTTTAAGAATTCACCTCTAATTTAACATTATGGGGATAATAAATTTAACGGATTCATCTCAAATTTGGTAGAACGGCAGATAGCATAACGATGAACTAGGTATAAATGTGGACTAGGTTTTTAAGAATTGACCTCTGACCTCTGCAGGTCACCAAAATCACTATTGTCAGAACAAACAGCGGAGTTAAGAAAAACCTTCAGGTTTGTTTTTGCGAAGTTAATTATCCGGTGTTATTCACAANGAATAGGTTTTTAAGAATTGACCTCTGACCTCTGCAGGTCACCAAAATCACTATTGTCAGAACAAACAGCGGAGTTAAGAAAAACCTTCAGGTTTGTATTTGCGAAGTTAATTATCCGGTGTTATTCACAATTACCCGATTCTTAAAGCCAGGTTTAACTTCACTTTACCAAANATACCCAATTCTTAAAGCCAGGTTTAACTTCACTTTACCAAATTGCTAATTTACATTTGAAGAATATGCTTTGTAAGGTAACAAACCTCGGAGTTAAGAAAAACCTTCAGGTTTGTTTTTGCGAAGTTAATTATCCGGTGTTATTCACAATTACCCGATTCTTAAAGCCAGGTTTAACTTCACTTTACCAAATTGCTAATTTACATTTGAAGAATATGCTTTGTAAGGTTAAAATAACTACAGAATCAACCGCGGACAATGTCATTTTATTCAAATTTAAACTATCATTTCTCACAGTAATACTGTTTACGTAAAATCAAGTTAACTTTTGATAAGCCTAATATGCCTGAGTTTAGAAATGAATGTTCCAGAAACAGCATAACCTCCTATAACACTAGAGGAATGAGGAATTGTTGAGGTTTTGTGATATGCATTGATGAATACCACTTAAACCACAATTAAAACCTTTTGAAATAAAACAATCAGAAACACCCGGAAGGTATAGGATTATTTGAGGTCTAGATATGAAACCTACCAATGAGAATTTACTAATTAAACAAATTATCAAATGATTCTAATAAAATAGGACAGAGAATAAAATGTTTTCGAATGAGGCAATTGCAGAATTATTTTCGGAATTTTTAGATAACTTAAAACCAATGAGTTATAGCTCATCAGTAAGAAATGCAGAATGCATGGTCAACTAGATATGGTTATCCCATCAGGTTTTTCATTTTTATTAAATTAGTTTACATCTGTACTTAACAACAATTTTACTAAATTTATAATAATTTTCCCCTCGATTTTTTGACCTATCGGGTAATTTTTATCATCTTTGAACCTTCATTCAGAAAATTTATAAAAATGCTTTAAAATTCGAAAATCGATACTACTGATTAATTTTGTACACAAAAAAACACAAGAAGATCATTAAGAATATGTTTTGCTAACTAAAATTACATCCATAATTAAATTAAATTTAATTTGTGCAGCATGGTTTGTCACAGCGTTCGTTAAGATTGACAAAGGAAGTGCTCGATGTAAACGATGTATGAGCAAATGACAGAAAACCTGCACTGGACACATTGATTTCCAACTTCACACTTCTACAAATTTACACAAATCACAGATGGCTTTCTGAATACTCGTGAAAAATTTAGACGAGTTAGTTAATATTGTGTGTATGTGTAGTTCAAGAATAAAAATTTACATATTATACTTGTAAAACGTAATTTAAGCATGTTCCAACAAATTTGGCTGGTTCAATACTTAATTGAAATGACAACCTGACGTAGTTAATACCATAAATATCATGTGAAACTGACCAATCGTTTGTTTTACATTTAATAGATAAATTCAATTTAGTGGGCTTTAGTATCGGTGTAGTGCCTCAGTTTTAGTAATATTCGGAAAGTAGTAGCTCAAAAGTTGGAAATTCCGACGTTCTCTGTATCGGACGGAGTATTTTCTTCTACCGGTGCTACCCTACGGCAAATACGAAAGGAATTAACCTTTACTCAAAGCAGCATGGATAAGCCACAATAAAAAATTATTTTGTGGTGATGAGATATATTACTTTTAAAAAATCGGTTAATAAATGTTTCCAAAGCATTGTAACGTTATCGCATACCCTGACCCACATCCCCATCCAAAACGCCATCCTAAGCGTTTCAGCCTGACTAACGGCTGATCTATACTTTAGCCGCTCGTTGGGTGCGTGTTGGCCTAGGATAGTCACAGGTTGTTTATTTATTTATTGCTTCGGTTTGAGTTCTATTTTTATATAAGCAGTAAAACATTTATAGATTATGTATTTATTTACTTACCTTTTGCTAATTTTTTGCTCTATTACTCATTATGGAAATTATTAACTTAAGTTTAGTTTAGTTTCTTTGTTCTTTGTATTATTAATTTTATAAATAATTATTATGCCTTAATCACTTGGGTATGTAAACCAAGTTCCCAAGTTCAGAATTTTCATTCTGATTTTGACGTGGCTTGAGTCGTTTAGTCTAACCTTGAGTAAAAAAAATCAGGAATCAATTGTTGCAATTGGTTAGTTCATAGTTAAAACTTATTGTTTTAAAGAGGTATCATTTTGTTGATTTTTATTAGTTAAATAAAATTTCAATTATTATTTCNCAGTTCCCAAGTTCAGAATTTTTATTCTGATTTTGACTTGACTTGAGTCGTTTAGTCCAACCTTGAGTAAAAAAAAATCAGGAATCAATTGTTGCAATTGGTTAGTTCATTGTTAAAACTTATTGTTTTAAAGAGGTATCATTTTGTTGATTTTTATTAGTTAAATAAAATTTCAATTATTATTTCAAATTCAAATTATTGTTCTAATTGTTGTTTTCAACATTTAGAGCTGATTGTTGAGTTTTTGACTAACAATCTAGAGGTAGCCGAGGCCCTGACTACCGAGTTTTGAGTTGGGAATATTAATCCGTGAAAGCTAAAAATTTTAAAGTAAAGTTTGAAGTTTTTTTATCATTAGCTCAGTTACATTAGTTTTGAATTCAACTACGCATTGGAATTTGCTACATTTCACTTTTTAGAATTAAATTTTTTTTCTTACTCTCACCCCTAATGCTAACTTCTGCATAGCAGCATGTCATCCATAATAGATGGGCAATAGTTATGAAATGATTTATAATACCCCACCCATCCTAACTTAGGGCAGTTACGTTAGGAATCCAAATTGCATTTTCACACTCTTAATGCATTCATCACACAAGACAAAACAGATAAATTTTAGACATCAGAATCACTCCGAACGGGTCCGTGTGATATTGCACAAACCAAACAATCAGTTGGATTACAAAGTAATTTTATTCTATTACAAATGAAATAAATAATATAAAACTTACCAATATTCTACCTCCTCTTGTGACTAGCATAATAAGCGTGGATGCAGAGGCTATTTCATTTACTCAAAAATTGTATAATTATTATAAAACTTCATGACTCCATGACTCACTTGGTTTTACGGAGCAGTATAATATTTTCCAAAACAACCTAAAATATTATGTAAAACTACAACCCATCTGACCTTTTTACATCTCAGCAGTTGGAATCTGAGGTATTTGAAGCCAGGCTAAAATAGCATGGAGTGCAGGTATTAAAAAAAACCTAACATACCCAAATGTTTATATGGCCGTAGCCCCAGTTTGTCCGTTATCAGAGACTGAAAATTCGGTTTTCTTCTTTGTCTCAGGGTTCTATGATGAGAAAATAAAATAAAAAATTATCATCTCGGAAATAAATGATTAATATACTTGTTTAAAATAAACATTGGATATCGTTTAATCACCTTATATAAATAGCTTTCATGAGTCGTAATGCTAAACAAATATAATCATTGTATGCAATGGCTTGTATATGAAAGAATTGAATCTACTTAATCCAATGCAACATGAACAAACTGCCTAATATAGGCATAAGAAATCAGGATGGACGGCAGACAGGAATATGTTATAAACCCCTCCAGCTAAGCTGTACGCGGTTAATAATTGACCATGGGCATATACTTTCTCAAATTGTACTTACAGTTTGATCAGCTAAACTGGTCAGGTTCAGGTTAAGAGCATTAATTAGTAATACCTCAGCCATTCAAGCACTACGCGTGCTATTCTATTGTTTGTTGGATATTAAATTCGTAATCAATTCTTGACTGATTGAGAAACATCATGAGCAAATTGCAAAGGATCATTTCGACAATATTTATTTGCAAAAATGATAAAATATTTTTTTGCAAAATTTGAACTGAACGCCAACAATGAACATATTCGTAATCTATACAAAATTTCTGATCTATTGACGTATCACTTACCCAAATTCTCGAGGAGTACCTATGGGACGATGAATTTGAACAGTAGCATGGAGTCACTACTACTGGTTGGACAGATTCAACATTACTTCTTTTTGAGAACTAGTTATTTTTTACCCACCAACTTCGTACCTCTTACTTCATATGAATACCTAGTGATGGGCAAAATTCCCGAAGTGAATTTCGATATCATTATACGCATTCTTTATGACATTTCTCCATGCGTCCCAGTTTGGCCTGAGTCAGTCACTACCTCTGGGAGTCATGACAGATTTTATAAACTTTGGAGTTGACTTTGTATAAGAGTTATGACTCAGACCCTGGAGTTGAACAAAACAAAATAGGCAAAATAAGTGCTATATTGGCGCATGTTGGAAAAGAGTCGTCATTTCTATGTGGGGGTCGACTCCCAGAATCAGTGACTCCAGAGTCACATAATACAACTTATGGAACATCGGGTAGGACAATCTGAAATTAAAATTTATTTATTTATTTAATAGTAAAAGTAGATTAAAGAAACTACTGAAAATATGTCCGACATGTGCAAGTAAGCACTTGCACATGTCAGAAAAGAGTCATGACTTCCAAGTCCATGAGTCGAATCTTAGTGTCATCGCTCTGACTGCCATCTGCAAAGAAGTTAGAGTCAGCAAATGACTCCTGCTCCCAAAAACCCTGGGTGTCAGAGTGATGACTCCATGCTAAGTCATAGAGAACACTACAAAACTGCAATGAATATACAAAAAAGGGTGTCTGGAGCTAGTGTTCTTCAAAACTCCCAGTCTGACCTGAGGGTGAGTCACTGACTTTGGGCGTAATGACTCTGACTCATAGTCAATCATTACTCCCAGAGTCAGTGACTCCACACGCAAAACTGAGAGTAAATTGTAACAAAGCATGACTCTTACTCTGATACTGACATGACTCTGGCAGAGGGTTTTTCGGAGTCGAGAATCATTTGATGCCCCTGACTCCTTTCCGGTTAGGAGTCAGAGTCATGACTCTACGAGTCGACTCCTACTTATAAATGATGATACTTTTCCATCATGCGCCAATATAGCACTTGTTTTACCTTATTTTGTTTTGCATAACTCCAGACTCTTACTCAAAGTCAAGTCCAAAGTTTAGAAAATCTGTCATGACTCCCAGAGGTAGTGATATGTTACTCCGGAGTCACTGACTCTGGGAGTCGACTCCCACATANTACTCCGGAGTCACTGACTCTGGGAGTCGACTCCCACATAAAAATGATGACTCTTTTCCAAAATGCGCGAACATAGCACTTATTTTGCCTATTTTGTTTTGTGCAACTCCAGAGTCTGAGTCATAACTCTTACACAAAGTCAACTCCAAAGTTTATAAAATCTGTCATGACTCCCAGAGGTAGTGACTGACTCAGGCCAAACTGGGACGCATGGAGAAATGTAATAAAGAATGCGTATAATGATATCGAAATTCACTTCGGGAATTTTGCCCATCACTGGGTATTCATATGAAGTAAGAGGTACGCACTTGGTGGGTAAAAAATAACTAGTTCTCAAAAAGAAGTATGTTGAATCTGTCCAACCAGTAGTTGTTTACGGTACGTATATGAAATATTCAAAGAAAGGAAGGCGGAGCGAAAAAAAAATCCAAAACGCGTTAACTTCATCGGTAGGATAATTTATACGCCCGAAGTGTATGGAAATCCGTAAGGGTTTCAATGACTAAGAATTTTGAATTGGTAATGCCAATAATTGCTCTAATTATTGGACACAGTTTTCCAGTATCTTAATTGCAAAATTTTGTAAGGTTTCACACTACAATTGACTCTATAGTGAGAAAGTATAATTTTCGCAGAATTCTACCTGACCATCACCGCTAAATACTCGACTAATGTAGTTATTAAGTATGAAGAATTGGTTAATTATGTTGAAGAGTCGATGCTGAATTAGTTGCAATCTATTTCCTTATAAATCTCCTTTGTTTTCATCTCAATTGTTTGTTTTTGTCAGTTGACTTTTATCAGTGTTTGAAACGAAGACGTCTTAACTCAGCATTCCCATAAATTATGGTCATGTAAGGAAATATAATTTATTATATTAAGCTTATAGGATGTTTCAGACTACTGCACATCAGAGCTACAAATTCAAAGTTTTGGATTACATTTAAAAAATTCTTCAATTTTCCCATTCTTGTTGGAAATACCAATCGTATTTATTATCATAACCACAACACCTTCTCCAAATTCCTCTTTTATTAGATAAATTTAATTCTAGATAAAATGAAATCTTAGATGTGAGTTGTTAGGACTTGATTTCGTAATATCCAGAAACGCGTTCTTATTGATTATGTTGAATTACACATGGTTTGAGTGATTTGTAGGCAATCGTTTACTATTCTTGTTCTTGGTTCCTCCCTTAAGTGTGACTGGAGTGGTTTGGAAGATCAAATCCTTCAAAAAATCCACGGCTGGCATTAAGTAGGGCGGTGGGTAGTACGTATAATTGTCGTATGAGCATGTAAGCGTTCATTTCGCACGACATATGCTTACTGTGTTTGCCAATATCCACTGCANGACATATGCTTACTGTGTTTGCCAATATCCACTGCATGTACAATGCGATCATATTTTGCAGACTGAACAGGTGAAACAGCTTGATGCATGGACTATCCCGTAGTAAAAATCCCATAACCGATCCAACCACTAGTTCTCGAAATAATTCGACTTTTTATTTAACATAAAGTCCCACAATGCAAAATTATCCGGAAAACGTTGTAAAACGGTAAGAGTTGACGGATATGACTCATCTTCCAGCTTGTCCGTTTCTAGTGCCTGGGCTATTTACATCATGTTGCAAGAGGTTAACCGTTTTCATTCATTCACTGTTGCATTCTAAATCAATTTGAAAATTCGATTAATTGTGAAAATTAACTGGTCAGTTGTATGGGAAAACATCAGATAAAATTGTAACAATACATGTTAATAGGAATAATAGGCTTCCGTTTAGAATATTTTAAATATAAAATAGGAAAAGGCCACCCAAGTAAAGAAGTTTCAAATTTTTTTTTGCTTGTTTGTAATTTGGCGATAACGTAATAAAATTTAGTGAATTTTTCATTCTGTGAATTATTCAATGTTATTCATCTAGGAATTGTTCGTTTGGCAAACTCTGGTTTAGGCACATGTACACAACTTGATCTGTAAAATTTTGACAAAATGCTAAGTGATGAATGAAGACAAAAATAACTTCTAAAAATATTTTTTCAAACAGCCATAAAATTCATTTTTGACTTTCCTATAGTCGGTTGACGAGTGGTCGACTCTCTTTTCCTGGGACGTCTGTATGTTGTAATAATATAAATCATATTATATTACATATTAAGTATAATATACAGGGAGATTAAAGTTTTTCTGCATCCTAGAAAACATGAACGGCATTTTTTCACTCTTCCCAGCAACAGCATAGGTTGGGAGGAGGTGCGGTAAAATTGGAGAAAATGGGTGCAAGAAAAGATTACCCTGTATATATACACCATCGATACACGGTCACATGCCGACTCAACATAAGGACTTCTACATTACATTTTTAATTTCAACCTACCAACCTATAGCTATTAAATCAGAACCAGAAACAGTTTCTAGAACTTTTCTTACCATTTATTTTTGTGAGTTCAGCAGATATAAGAGTACGTTTTGACGAGATCTCTCGAATATGATTGGTGAATTTGATCCCCGTCGAGCATGGAATAACTNATATAAGAGTACGTTTTGACGAGATCTCTCGAATATGATTGGTGAATTTGATCCCCGTCGAGCATGGAATAACTCTTCAATCCTTTCTCATATGTTCACGGTGTAAGACGAAAATGGGGATGGTGGGGATAAGGTTCGGGGAATTGTCTTGCGCAGGGTATGGTCAGACGTCCAACAATCACAAGACGTAAATGAAAAAAATNATAAGGTTCGGGGAATTGTCTTGCGCAGGGTATGGTCAGACGTCCAACAATCACAAGACGTAAATGAAAAAAAATGGGATTCCTAATTGACTGTCTTGGGAGAGATGTTGACTGAACGAGGACTGGGGAGACAATTGTAAGNAAAAAAATGGGATTCCTAATTGACTGTCTTGGGAGAGATGTTGACTGAACGAGGACTGGGGAGACAATTGTAAGCCCTCCTGGAAATCACATATTTCCAGGAGTATGGCGAAGCTAGATTTTGTAAAGCATGAGAACCAGACTTCAGGCGCCTGGAGAGGGCGTGTCGTCTCGACAGTGGAAGAGAGGGAAGCAAAGGGAAAGTGGAGAAAGGTCATTTTTCCATCCAACAACGGTTTTTATCTGCTTCCGATGGTGTAGGACCTGAAGATGGCGTATTCTGCTTGTGGGGATTTGAGTATAAGACTCAATCCCTTCTACTGTACTCATAAATGAGACAGTAGACTCCTTACCTGGCAATGAATGACCAGGAAGGAGAAGATGGCCTCTGCTAATGGAAAGCACAGCTGAGATTCGGAGTTGTATTGAGATTGAGGACAGGATTCCACAAATCGGCTCTGTAGCATAACTAATAGTGCGTTGGGTACGGAAAACCCAAGACATGGGATCATACCCTACAACAGACCACATTTTTGTGGCAATCCCTGTCTCAATCTCAAAGTGGCGGGTCAGCCCGCCACATGCTGCCAGGAGGTTTTCTCATGCGCTTGATTTCTTCGAGTTAAGTTGAACCAAAAGTCCATCTGTTGTGTGATTTGAGTTTCCACTCGAAGTAAAGGTATGAAGGATTCGGTTACCAGGCCGTGTTTGGTATCTTTGCTCGGAGTTCTTGGTAATAGTGGAAAGCAATAGCTACCTGTTATTTGTCCAAACACGAAAAGAAGGCATATCGGTATATGTATGAGGGGCGAAGGAGTTACAGACCAGAAATAACTCCATGGACTACCATACTAACCTATTCGTTTGCCAAACTGCTTACAAACCTATGATTGATTTATTTACTTTTGAAAATTGTGTCAATGATACTGAATAGGAGGGTGTCCAAATTTTATTAAAAAATTGGAAGAGTTTGTCTTTGTCTTCATTTTATGAAAGCTTGTAGTGGTGTTCATATTTCATTAAGTTTTAAAGGTCTTTCTACTTCTCGATTATGGTTTTAGGTTTACTTTGGGCATTTTTTAGGTGTTTAGTNATTAAGTTTTAAAGGTCTTTCTACTTCTCGATTATGGTTTTAGGTTTACTTTGGGCATTTTTTAGGTGTTTAGTTCTACACTAATTTAAAAAGAATAAATGGTGAACGTCTTAGACGGTTTGAGGCCAAAATGGAATTTCCACATTCTTTTAACCCTACTACCCTACCAACCTATAATTATTTAATTTGGCGTAAAAGTATTGGATATGGATTTATCTGCAACGTTAAAATTTTGACATTTCATTATAAAGTTTCGATACGGATTTCAAGAATGGTCTTTCAATTCTTATTAACCATTGAAAAATCAAATATTTTTTTTTACAAAGAGTCTACGGAACGTGAAAATTTTGCAAATCTGGCAACATTTCGTTATAACGTTTTTAAAAAAAGAGTTATTGCTGTAGCCACTTCGTTGATATAAGCATCTTTTGCTGACAGGAAAGGCTAATANTTAAGTTTTAAAGGTCTTTCTACTTCTCGATTATGGTTTTAGGTTTACTTTGGGCATTTTTTAGGTGTTTAGTACTCTTACTAAAGTTCTACACTAATTTAAAAAGAATAAATGGTGAACGTCTTAGGCGGTTTGAGGCCAAAATGGAATTTCCACATTCTTTTAACCCTACTAGCCTACCAACCTATAATTATTTAATTTGGCGTAAAAGTATTGGATATGGATTTATCTGCAACGTTAAAATTTTGACATTTCATTATAAAGTTTCGATACGGATTTCAAGAATGGTCTTTCAATTCTTATTAACCATTGAAAAATCAAATATTTTTTTTTTACAAAGAGTCTACGGAACGTGAAAATTTTGCAAATCTGGCAACATTTCGTTATAAGGTTTTTAAAAAAAGAGTTATTGCTGTAGCCACTTCGTTGATATAAGCATCTTTTGCTGACAGGAAAGGCTAATANGTTTTTAAAAAAAGAGTTATTGCTGTAGCCACTTCGTTGATATAAGCATCTTTTGCTGACAGGAAAGGCTAATAGTTTGGTCTCCCTCGGTCGAACTTCTTTCGAAATCACATTGTCTTCACTACTACAAAACATAATAGAAAATAACTATTACTACCGCTGCACATGTAATACCTGTTAGTAAAAAATAACACACTCCAAATTACCATAAAATTAGATACCGGAAGGTGTTTTTCGTGGGTCAAAAATTTTCTTTTACTTTTGTGTTGAGTCAGCTGGGCTCTAGACGCTCATACACATCCAATGATCGGCGTTTTTTCTGATTCCACTCCTGCTTCCACGCTGTCTTTTCTTTTGAGTTCCGCTCTCAAGTTTTTTATTCTTAGGCTTCCAAATTCTTGTTTCGGGCCCCGCTTTAACTTTAGCTCCCAAGAAACTTTTATCTGGGATTGCTTGAGAATCTGAAGATTATGTTTGGGCTCCGATCTCACTCAGACTATGAAAATATTTATTGGGTAANAAATTACCATAAAATTAGATACCGGAAGGTGTTTTTCGTGGGTCAAAAATTTTCTTTTACTTTTGTGTTGAGTCAGCTGGGCTCTAGACGCTCATACACATCCAATGATCGGCGTTTTTTCTGATTCCACTCCTGCTTCCACGCTGTCTTTTCTTTTGAGTTCCGCTCTCAAGTTTTTTATTCTTAGGCTTCCAAATTCTTGTTTCGGGCCCCGCTTTAACTTTAGTTCCCAAGAAACTTTTATCTGGGATTGCTTGAGAATCTGAAGATTATGTTTGGGCTCCGATCTCACTCAGACTATGAAAATATTTATTGGGTTACCAATTTGATTTTTTGTTGCGCATCGTGCCAACTCTGGTCTTCAAAAAATGTTTTACGCGCCTCAACTCTAGCCCTGCCTCCATAAAGGTTGATCTCTCAGCTCCGTTTTCACTCGTCTTATTTATTTATTTAGGAAATTTGAAATTTTGATAACAAAATTTACACAGCCTTGCGCAGACTAGTTCATGTTAACAATTGAAGTAGGTCAACAAATGCATCAAAAATCTGCATAAAACTAAATTATTTCTATGCTGATCGACCATTATTGATTTCTTATTCCAATTTTAATAGTAGTTTATGCTGGGAAAATGTATGCGCGATTGAGTTTACGATTGCACATTCGTCTTTCTAATCGCGATTCAGAATTATCCATGGTCGCGTTTGTAAAATTCGGTATCGCGACTCTATGTGCATGTAGCCTAGCTTAAGTCTTAGGCTGCATAAGACTTAAATTTAGAAATAAAGAATTAAGTCAGAGTCAAAATACCCGACTTTACACCCAGTGAACTTCATAGAATAACCCGAGCACTAAGAAAAACTTAACTGAAAATCTAAACTCAAATTGAATAAACTACTAGACCAATTAGAGTAATAAGACGTATTTAAACTGGTTGATGAAATAAGACGAACGAGGGTTGTTATATAAATACCTATGTCTATTTAAAATTCGAATAACTCAAGCAAATTTTTCTAGACCTGTTGAAAGCAAATTGTTTTTCTCACTTATCAATTTTTACATTTCAAATCTTTAATTATCTCAGCCACTGAAGAAGAGAATAAGTCGAAACTGATTTTTAAATAAACATTGTTTTTTTATGGATATACTTTCTATGGTATTGGTTTAAATGCTCCATTATTCAAACTATTTATTGGGATGTGGCACACATGTNCTCCATTATTCAAATTATTTATTGGGATGTGGCACACATATCTACAATAAACGTACACATTTGCCGTACAAGTGTCTAGTAATAGAAAAGTATGAACGAACAACTAATTCCATGTTGAACTTTCTGTCTAGTCCTGAATTAATTAAGTGTAAGGCAGCGAGCTTGATTTACATTTCGAAAATCGACGACATTATTTAGCAATTACTGTAAAATGTAATTTATTACTTGGAGGCGAATGTTGGGATGTATTTGTTATTACTCTGAATCTGTTGATCCTTCGTGCTTTAGATGGATTAAGACTGGTTTCTAATTTATACGGACAACGAAATAAAAGTCGGTCTACTTTAGTGGGAGTTAAGCCGCTTAGTGAATAACAAATAAACCTAAACAAAATATAAGCTGAGAACCTAAACTATGAACTTAAAAATTTAGACTGTTATACCAAGAAACAAATCCTAAATAAACGTCACATATAAAAATAAAAACCTAAAAATAAACTCAAATAAAAACCTAAGAAAATAACAAGTTATATTACAAAATACAGTGAGTCTATACATTAGTGTCCCTATAGCCGAGGTGCTTTCGTTTTTGTATGCTTCTCCCATTCACTCAAATGTCGAAAATGGTGTATAGGTACTATATAGGGACTCGGCTATAGGGACACTAGTGTATAGATACCCTGTATAACAAACCTAAATAAAAACATAACAAATAGAACTAAAAGTGAAAACCTCACAAACCTAAGTAATACCCTAACAAGTAAACCTAAAAAACTAAATTAAAAAATAGACTAATTAGTTACCTTTTTCTTTGACTGATACATGGGGCATGGGGCCGATACAATCATGATGCTTTACTCCTACCGGGTATCCAAAAGACCCACCTGTAGTCGCAATACTTCACAATTTTTTCAAAATATTTGAAATGCATGTTTTATCAATACCATCAAGGATATATGTAACCCTAATGTTCGCACCTTATCGACTTGAGGATGATGACTTGTTAGTTTGAGGCGATAGCAAGTTCCAAATTAATTGAACATTATTGCTGAAAACTTAAATTTTATTTCCCACTTTGTCTGAGACCGATATTTAGGATCCCCCATAAATGAAATATATGAACACTTATCAGAGTTAAGCATCATCAACTGTATCATAGCACACGTCACTTTAGGTAGCGCCGCTACTTCTGGTAGCGGCAAAGTAGCGGTACCGGATGAATTTTTTAGCCAAATTTCAGTCACATCTTCATTATAATTGTGAATTTTGTTCTTTATCATTATTTGTTTATTACACTTTTTTTTTTGTTTGAATTGAATTAAGTTTAACTTTAGAAGATGATTCGTATAAAATATGTATGAATTCCCAAAATGTACAGCACTATTAAGCAGTTCAAGCTTCCGTAATTCATAAATTCTTAAATCTTTTCGGTAGCAGTAAAATAATTTTTCTATGTACAGCGAACAATGAGGACTTTCGAAGTTTTTGGATTCTGGTAACTTGACAACGGCTTCGTTAGCTGGGTTTTTTTTTACGAATTGGCGGTAATGAGAGCATTGATGACGGTAGCGGGTAAATTTTTTTTGAAAGTAGCGGTAATTCGGACCATGGTAATAATAGACGTATCGGGAATTATTTTGTCAAAGTAATGGGAGTGGTAGACTGGTAAGATTTAGTTTTTTTGCTTAGAAGACTGTACATTATAAATTAAATCTTACATATTCTGGACGGTAGTGTAGCTGGGGAATTTGTTCTCAAAGTAGCGGTAGCACAGATCGTGATAGCGGTAGCGGTAGCGTGGGGTGGAAGTGACACTTGTGCATGTTAGGGCTGGCTTGTGATCTCCAAGACTCCCAGTTTGATATGAGTCAGTCACTGGGTCTAAACTTTCGTAGTGGAATCTGAGTTAGAATTATGACTACACTCTGACTCACGTTATATAAATGGAAAATCGACAATCTCAAATAAAAACTGAACAATTTTCTGTTTAACTTGGCATATGACTCCAATATATTTTACGTGAGCTTGACATACGACCCCAATATTTTGGATGAACTATTACACGACCCCAATATATCTTTGGTGAACTTGGTATGCAACGCCAATATATTTAGATTGAAGTTGAGAGTCCCAAGTTGGGACACAACTCATACATATGTTTTGGTAAATTTGCAGAACCCTTAGTATATTTTGAGTGAGCCCAATATCTTTTGTGAAATTGGTTTACGATCCTAATACTTTATTTAACTTGGTGTACGACCCCAGTATATTTTTGATGAGTTTGGTAGAAGTCGTCCATTTTTGAGCAAACCTGGTCTTATACACAGGGTTGGTTATCTTTAGTGTCCCTATAGACGATGAAGAGATAAGGGTTATAGTCATTCTAGCATTTTCATGTCAGAAGTCAAATGGAGTGAAGCCTCGGAGTATTTCAACTTGACTGCGCCAGACCCTCACTCTTTTTTTTCCAATCTCATTCCTATAAAACAACGGTCGTATGGCGTCTGTCCGCTTATGACTATGGTTTTAGCAATACACTTCACTTGTTATTCAAATTCAATGGGGTTACATGAAATTCTATTCGGTGACTACCTTGAGGGAAGTATTCTGTGATGCGAAAATCATAACCCAAATACAAATTTTTAATAATTTGAATTTGAATCATGATTTTTGCGCCATTGATTTCTCTTCAAGCTAGTCTTCACATAAAATCTCAAGTAACCCCTTCTAGTTTGGATAACATGTGAAGTGCATGGTTGAAACAATAGTCATAAGAGGACACACGCCTTGCGACTATTTTTTTTTGGGAGTGGGACTTCATAGAGTAGAGTATAAATCTAAAATCTCTTTCCTCTGACTACAATATAAAAGTGAAATTATGAGCATAGCTCTTATCTCTTCTTTGACTATAGGGACACTAAAGATAAACCACCCTGTATAACCTTATCTTATAAATTGTAGTGTCTCAGAATTAGGTTTGAAAATACCTATTTTTCAATCATAACTTTCGACAGGAAGGACTTGATATAAGAAATTCGCCTCTCTATTTGGACCGAAAAATCTGTTCCTGGTATAGAAAACCTGGATATAGTTTTAGCCGAGCACTTTCATCGAGCAAAGAGAATTGGCCAAAAGTAATTTCTCTCTTGTCTATAATTGTTTCCAGCACTGCATATATATTATGTAAATATCATTAACATAATTAATATAAATTAACTAAAAGATTAGGCAGGGAGTAAGTCATTTTTGTTTCAAAATTAATTTTTCAAAGTATTTTATGATTAATTCCTTATATAGCTACTTTGCTGAGAGCAATAAACTTGAACACGCAAGCGGGTTCAAGTTCCTCTAACACGGTTTTAAAAATGCTATAACCTTTGTCGACGAATGTTTTGGAAGTTCAATTTTGGATGTGCAAAAGTGCACTAAATTCTGAGACAGACATTACCGCATCTGTGACGGCGACGGTGTTTGATTATTTTTTGGATTTGGAAACACCAAAACCTTTACTAAATTATATCAACAACGATATTTACATTATACCCAACAAGCACCTTTTATTGTTAATTCTGTTTTGATAGAATTCGTTCCACATGTTCTTGCAATAGTGGGATATTGGTCATTCTAAGCCTTATAACAGGAAGCATACGTTCAATTCCGGTTCCAGAAGCTCAACAAAATTCCGAAGACGGTAATGTTAGTATGGATGCTTTGGCGATTGTGGATTATACAGTTAGTATTTGCGGTGAGTTCAGGATAACACTTTTTGTGGTCTAATTTCCAATACTCTCAGTGTCCCATGCAGCTAACATGATTTTTTTTTAAATTTAGAAGAATGCGATAATTTTTTGAATGCTTGTCCATCTCCTGTTGGAATATTTGGCGTTGAATGTCCTTCCAACGGCACAGAGACTTGCGGTATTGCTCATGCTCAGTAGTTTTCCGAAAATGAAGTTTAAGTCATGAGTGGAATTATTATTTTCAGCATTGTGCCAACAATTACAAAGAATAGCACCGCTACCAAATGAGCATGAAATACGAGAGAAAAGGGGAAGTTGTTATCATAATGGACAACTTTGTGGGAGTGGCGTCTGTTGTCGAAATGAAGGACTAAGGTGTCAAACAAATTCAGAAGGCAGAGGCAGAAACCACCTTGTCTGTGCATATGACTGAAGTTTTAAAAGCTAGAGCTATCTGAATTATTTACCTAACACCAAAATATGTTAACCAGCAATTTGGCTCGTGATGACAACTTAACGTTAACCTCAAAATAAGCAAAGTTGGGCAATACTAAACTTACTTGACTAAAAACTAAATGTCTTTTTTTGGAGAAGACGCTGTGTATTTCATTTTATTCGTTGTCTGCTCTTTACTCACTAAGCAGCTATGTAACTCGTTCTCCTCCGGCAGATGCTGAAGAAGCACGAGTAATAAATTTCGTGATTTTTCTCACTACAATTTTGTGTTTTGTTTTGAAATTTGGAAAGCCAACCCTTGGAGGCGGTAAAGTTATGTATTCCGATTTCCCGAGCCTTACTTGCTCCACATAAGCGAAGCTGATTATCGTGTATTATAATTTTTTTGCTCGTCGAAAATGATCCAAAACAGAGTTGCAAATCAGCAAGTATTTGTAGTAGCTTGAACCCCCGGCTGCCAACTGCTTATCCCACTCATAATATATTTTGATGTTTGACCCTCTTGAACTTCCTTTGTACGGATCCAAACGACCTTTTTCCGCTTTTCCAATATTCAACGGCTCTTCGCTTATATCCAATAAGAATGAATTCCATCGAACTACTCTTGTCAGAAATAAATATCTACTTCATTGTAATGTTTGTCGAACAATCACTTGTAATTATCTAGTGATGCCGCGAATACCAATATTCGAGTAAACGCGAATATCGAAGCTTCAACTTCGCACTGCCTACGAATAGCGAATAATTCTACAAATAATTGCGAATTTCATGTATATCGATTCCACGTTTTGACTGAAGTGTAATTTTTACCTAAAAATTACGCTATAAATTTAATTAGTGCACTGGAAACTTGTTCACCATCCATTACGCAACCTCGTCACTTTCGCTTCAGGAAATTTTAAACAAGAGTTTAATATTAAATCAAGTTGCAGTTTAAAATAAACCAAAATCAACAAAGAAGTTTGAATTTGTGATTTCTATTCACTACATTTTACTTTACACTACCATGCACAATATGTCAGATGAGTATTAATTTATAACTAATAAATATTATTTACACAAATTTAAATTAATTTTTTAATTGCGAAATAATTACCACTACTCTTCAACAGCTCGCCAACTTTAAAAAACAGCAAAATCAACTTAAATCAATTTGAATTATAAATCATTAGCTTGAACGTTCATGGTATGTTGCTTGTTCGTTGAAGTTGGTTAATAAAAATTAAAGTACTAGATTAATTACAACTTAATTATGATCGGTTGGGTTAAGGCAGTGATTATGAGCGCCTGTGGAAAGCACCATTTTTAGTCAAGAATGATTAAAAGAACTCAATGAACGCGTAAAACAAAAATAGATGGTTCTTAACCAACATTGAACAAATCGACAGATTGTAACAGTTTAGGAGCTGGTAATGACAATCAATAGTTATTTTATTTAATCACTAGCTAAGTCATTGACCCATTGTTAGTAATTCAATTGATTGCAAAATAATTACCACTAGTGGCAGTAATTTCTCAATTGAAAAATTGACTTAAGTTTGTGTAAATAATACTATCAGCTATAAAATAATACTAATCAGTTACAAACTAATACTTATCAGACTCTGTCGCTCCACAAGATGTCCTAAGGCTATTGCTGTCATAGAAGGAAAAGCAAACTCTTAGGAAAAGCTTTGAAACAATAAATACAGTATGTTCCACATTAAAGTTTACTGTGCTTTCTCCTTTCCCTAAAAATGACCAAGGTGACTTAATGCACCCGTAGAATCAAAACGTGGAGCGAACTTAGCCAACATGCAATAAATCAACAACAGCTGAAAATTTAGGGAGCGGGTTGGGCAATCAGTATTTATTTCATGTAATCACTAGGTTAACCATTGATTAATTTATCCATAGTGATAATTAAATTGACCAGGATTTGGTTTAACCCCAAAAACTTAATAAGATCTAGAAAATAAATCACCGAAGGTTCGTTTTCATAAATTTGTGATAATGAGTTTAATTAATTTTGGACTATGAAGATTAGGTTATTAATGTAAGTTTTCCTTCAGAACTCACCACTGCAGTTTAAGAGTTCCTGATGGACCATCACTGTCCTTGGCTAAGAATAAAGTTTGTAACTTGAATTGAAATGCATGTAACTGAGCACTGATTTTTAAAGCGGTTGCACTCTTTTGTAAACTTATTGTTACCGATAAACTGCAGTGTCGAGTTCTGAATATAAGGAATTTCATGAATACACAAATCTTCAGATTCCAGAACAAATTAAATTCATTATCAGAAATTTATGAAAACGAACCTTAGGTGAGTTACTTTCAAAATCTTCTTAAGTTTTGAGGTTGATTCAAATCCTGTGCAATTTGCTTATTACTATGATCAATCAATCAATGGTTGACCTAGTGATTACATGAAATAAATACTGATTGCCCAACCCGCTCCCTAAAGTTTCAGCTGTTGTTGATTTGTTGCATGTTGGCTAAGTTCTCTCCACTCTTTGATTATATGTGCGTATTAAGTCACTTTGGTTATTTTTGGCGAAAGGCGAAGAAAGCACAGTAAACTTTAATGTGGAACATACTGTACGATGAGAGGCATAAACATGGGTACGTGGAGAAAGTTTTAACTAAAAAAAATCGTGTAGAAAAAGATTTGGGAATGTGTCCTCCCATCTCATTTTTTTTACTATCATGTACCCATGTTTCTGCCATTGTAAATTATGCAATTTGATATGAACTAGGAGTTTTTTAACTTTAAGTTGAATTAAAATGTATTTCAGATCGTGTTTTACATAGACGCGTACATGAAAAACATACGATTTCCATTTACGAGTAATTTTAGAATTATTGACTAGTAGAAATAGTAGCATGGCCAATATAAATGGTCCGAAATAGTAGTATGGTCTTGCGGCTCTAAATTTGAATACTAACTAGCTATTTTGATCCAAAGTTGGACAAATGTGTATCGTCCGGCTGAATGTTGAAGAGTAATTTTAATAATTGGAAAGTGAATAAGAGTGATAAAAGGTAATGGAGACAAGAAAGTTTCAATAGAACTTATATTGTTGCACATGACGCAGTACTTTAACGAAAATTTTAAATTCTTTAAACTGTTGCTGCAGTAAGTTATACAATCCAAGGTTGTTTCTACTGTTGCCCTTGATCTTGAATAATCATGAATAATCACTATTTTGGATTGCGCATTGCTAAAGAGCTTATATTGATATGAAAATAAACGATCCTATCCTATTAACACGAACAATAGGAATCAATTAATTATGTCTAACTAGTAATAAATTACTGCTGAAATATGATAAATTAGGAGACCAAGAGGATTTGGACAACAAAAGTCACGACTATCCTTGGACCTTTCAAATTAACAATCTATTTCCGCGTCCTATCACATAAATTTTGTTGTAAAAAATTGTAATTGTATCTCAGAAATAATTATTGCAATCAATCCTTCCAATTTTCTAACCTTGACACTAGATTTACTCAACGTAGTTTGCAGTTTTTTGACTGCTTTTTTGCACAACTGAACACAGTAAATATGAGCTTAATTTTTTACACAATTATTGTGTTTGTAAAAGAATCTCGTGGGATTAAGATTTGTATAAATAGAGGATCAATTTTCCAAGAAAATTATCATAAATATTTTCCAACAATTTCATTTTGCATCTTACGAAAATAACCCACAAATTTTACCAACCACAATGGCAAAACTCGTAAGTTTTTGTTCTTAAATTCACTACCCGTGTGCTAATTATCTTTATTTGTCACAGTTGGTTATCCTTCTGATTGCTGTCGCTATGATTGCTGTCGTGTCGGCTCAACTCTACGCTACTTACCCACAGGCAGCTGTTGTTGGATCAGCATACTCACCTTACGCTTATCGCGCAGCTTATGCTCCAGCAGTGAGTACTTACTCCACAGGATATGCTGCTTACCCTACTGCTGGTAGACTTGTTTATGGTGGATAAATTAGCAAATTACAACGAATCTTACTTGCAAACAAAACATCCAACATTCAAATTCAATCTATCATTGCCATATTGTAAATTAATTTTTTAGAAATTTTAAATCAAAATTCGTTGACCAATTGGATTAATTTGAAATTAAATGCAACTGGAAAATTGATTTGAATCTAATATAAAATGAATTTAGAAGGGGTTTGGACTACTAAATGAGAGAGTATGTTAGTCAATTTTAATTGACCGGGTCGAATCGTCGAATTGGAGACATCCTGATTTGTTTATACGGCACATAAATATATTATTACATTAGTTTCTCGATGATCGGTAACCACATTTTAATACATTTCTGAACTAGAAATGACCGCATATGTAAACAAATTTAATTGAATTTGAAGTCAACTCAATGGTATATATACTGGCCTGGCCGCAGCGAAGACTTAAAAGTTGTTTATTAAAGCAAGCGACTTGGCTAAATTTTTTGCACATGTGACAGTATTTCGCCATACACTAGAGGTCTACCGGATAAACGTTCACACTTTCGCAGAAGTGTGAAGGGAAAATGCGAAACTCCTCGTCTGAAAGTATGAACAACCAACGGGTGAACTACGAAAGAAACAGGTTTCAACCGCAAAAAATTGTACACTTGCGTACTTTCTGAGTTTCACAGATTTCCAAACAAAAGTGAAAACACGCCCCAAAATTCAAAATACACGAATCACATGACACATAATCTCAAAGTGTGAAACTGAGCAGGAAATTTCTTACACACATTTGGAAAAAAGATGAATTTCACACTTGAAGAAATCACACATTTGATATTGACATTTGCAGAGATCACATATTTGAAGAAAAGTCGTCAGACGAAAGAGCTTCCAGCTTAAGCTGAGCATCCTCAAAATATTATTAGACTTCTTAGGCATTTTTCTAATGTCCCGAAATAAGAAAATCAGAATAAGACTGGTCTCACCCGTTTTAGTTACAGACTCATGCGTACTAGAAATATTTTCTGTGAAACTATTTGCAGTTTGAAAGTGCAAAAGTTCCACCCGCTTCATATTCACACTCATGCGTACTTCAAAAGAAAAAGTGTGAAGCAAAGTCATCTGCAAGTGTGAAGCCATCGGGTAGACCACTACTGCCTATTATTATGTACAGTTGCTTGCTAAACATTAACATTCAAAACACTGTNAAGCCATCGGGTAGACCACTACTGCCTATTATTATGTACAGTTGCTTGCTAAACATTAACATTCAAAACACTGTGTTAAACACGAATTTTGTTTCAAAAAAGTAATTTGTAATTACAATTTTGTAATTAGATTACGTAATGAGATTANTGTTAAACACGAATTTTGTTTCAAAAAAGTAATTTGTAATTACAATTTTGTAATTAGATTACGTAATGAGATTACATGTAATCTAATTACAAGTAATTTTCCCTGCTATGGAGGGGTTCTACAAGTAAATGGGATTTAATGAGAGATAAATGAAGAAGCCAGTCAACTTTAATTGAATAGCCAAAGTCAATGTACTCTGAAATAATTTGATTCTAATTTGCCATCCATTTTCTTTACGTGTTTAATATCTCCTGCATCAAAAATAAAATATACAATGTTTTTTGTGAAGCTGTTGAGAAACAGTAAAAGATTTGATATTTCGAAACGAATTCGAAGTCGTAATTTTTTCGCATGCACAGAACTTAAAAGACAAACCCTAAAGCGATGTACAGTGGACCTCGCCCATAAATATANTAATTTTTTCGCATGCACAGAACTTAAAAGACAAACCCTAAAGCGATGTACAGTGGACCTCGCCCATAAATATGTTTAGGGACCACGAAATTCGGTTCATAACACCCGATGTTTATTATAGCCGAATAATGAACAAATATAAAATTTAAAGTTATGTACATGACATCCGATGTTTTGACTTTTCTTAGTTCAATTATTTTCTTTTTCTAGATACTGCAGTCTCACAATCCAAATAAACCAAGAACTTACTTGAACAGAAAAAAATGTAGATAAAACTGTGTGGAATATCTTCAGAATTCTGCAATGATTTACTCACGATTTAGAGATGCTGTAACAGAGGATAAAGAATAGTAGATAATTAAAATTTGACAAGTCTTATTTTGTCCACTGCGCCACGGAATAATAGGAAAAACGTTGGTGCAGTGATTCAAAACTTCAATTCTTCATTCATTCACAACGCATTTTATTAAATTGGCATAACTTTTTCAACATAATAGGGTCTGGTTCATCTCTCACGATGGTGAAATGAAGGGCTAGACCGCAAGATATGGTTCATTACACCCGAGTGTTCATTTCAATCGAGTTCATTATGACCGAGGTTTTTAATATTAATTTCGCTATCTCTATGCAGGGACCGACGGTTCAGGTTCATTATAACTACACCTTGTTGTTATAGGCGAGGTCCACTGTATATTTTATTTGGTGACTGAGTTTTATAAGAAAGCATTATAATCATTTTGGAATATGTGACTTTTTTCTTTCCATTAAAACTACTTAGCGATTCATTTCAAAATTTTGTCTATTTGTAAATAATAATAAGCTAATAAACTCCAAAAATAGTACAGAGAGGTACAATAACAACGGACAGGGGATACCCAACACTCCTAGCCCCTACCTTGTCCAACTTGCATACATGGACAAACAATTCTTTATGTCAGAAATTAACAATTTAATGAATAAATTTGATTGCTCTTCATGATGGAATCTAGAGAAGTTTAATGATTGCATAGTTATAAATGAACTCAGCTCACCTAGATTGGTGGTAGAGTAGTGAGTGTGACTTCAGATTATTCGGCTTTGCAAAACATTGAATTAAATTGTTTCCAATATGGATTATTTTGCCTTACGCCATGCACTACGCGATGGCCTGTTTTTACCATCAATCTTAAAATCACAAAAGTCGATACAAAATGTCTCCGAACATGCCTAGTATTAAACGAGTTTGTCCAAAATCTCTTACTTGACGTAAAAACATCATTAATGGCTACTTAGGTGCCATAGATTTTTTTTAAATTTAGACAACCGCGAAAGTTACATAAGCTGCTGTGTTGTCATTTTTTCGCCTCTAATAACCTACGCGATGGCCTGTTTTTACCATCACTTGCAACGTTGCCTCTTGTCAACTGTAAATATAAAGGAAATAAAGCAAATTGGCTGCGACAATCCACGGGAGGGCTGAAAATTGTCAATTTTGCCAATTGTGACATTTGTCACTGTTGACATTTGTCAATGATGTAATTGTGCAATGATGACATTTGTCAATGGTGAAATCTGTCAATGGTGACAGTTGTCACGGTTGACATTTGTCACTGTTGACATTTGTCAATGGTGAAATTGTGCAATGGTGACATTTGTCAATGGTGACATTTGTCAATGATGACCTTTGTCAATGGTGACATTTGTCAATGGTGACATTTATGAATGGTGAAATTGTGGAATGGTCACATTTGTCAATGGTGACATTTGTCAAAGCTGACATTTGTCAATGGTGACATTTGTCAATGGTGAAATTTGTCGATGATCCTAAACCTAACAACCTCATTTATTTGAACAAATAAAATTTATTATAACCCACGGGAGGGCTGTGGGAAAACTAGCAATGGCTGCGCGAACCCATGGGAGGGCAACGGCAAGACTTGGGAGGGATGTGGGAACCCAAGGGAAGGCTGCAAGAACTCAAGGGAGGAGTACAGGAATTCATGGGAGGGCTGCGGGAGTAGATGGTAAGGCTGCAAAAACCCACGGACGGGTTGAGGGAACCCAAGGGAGGGCTGCTGGAACCCACGGGAGGGCTCCGAGAAAGCAAGGACTGGCTGCGGAAACCCAAGACAGAACTGGGGGAACTCAAGAGAGGGCTGCGGGAACCAACGGAAAGGCTGCGTTAAGCCAAGGGAGGGCTACAAAATCCACGTGAGTGCTGTTGGGACATACGGGAGGGCTGCGGGAACCCACAGAAGGGCTGCGGGAACCAGCGGGAGGGCTGCTGGAACCCAAGGGAGGGTTGAGAAAATCCACGAGAAGGTTGCGGAAACCCAAGGGATGGCTGCGAGAACTCAAGGGATGGCTGCGGGAACCCAAGGGACGTCTGCGGGAACCCACGGGAGGATTGATGGAACCCAAAGGAGGGCTACAAAAATCCACGAAAGGGCTGTGGGGACCTATGGGAGGGCTGCGGGAGCCAATGGAAAGGCTGCAATAATCCAGGGGAGAGCTGCGGGAACCCAATGGAGGCCTGCTAAAAGCCTCGGGTGGGCTGCGGGAACCAAAAGAAGAGCTACGGGAACCCTAAATGAGGGCTGCGGGAACTCAAGGGAGGGCTGCGGAAACCCACGGGAAGGCTGCGGGAACCCACTGGAGGGCTGCTGGATCCACGGGAGGGATGCAGGAACCCACGGGAAAGCTGCGGGAACTCACCAAAGGGCTGCATGAACCCAAGTGAGTGCTAGATCTGCGGAATTCCACTGGAGGGCTGCGGAAACAACCGGGAGGGATGCGGGAACACACAGGGGCGGCGGGAATCCACGGGAAGGCTGCGGGAACCCAAGTGTTGGCTGCGGAAACCCACAGGAGGGTTGCGGAAATCCACGGGAGGGCTGCGGGAACCCACGGAAGGTCAGCAGGCTGTGGGAATCAACGGTGGGGTTGTGGGAAACCATGGGAAGGCACCTTATTAGATGAAAAACCAAAAACTCGACTATATGAAGTCGACAATTTTTAAACTTCCTAGGGCAATAGATATACTGCAACTCAAGGATCGAATACATACTTTTGTTGATAATTTAAACAACAATCCACAGATGTTGCAGAAGGTTAGAAGGGCATTTTATGATCATCGTGGTCAGTGCATTGAAATGAATGGAGGTTATTTAGTGAAACTGATACACTAATAAGCTGGTGTAATTTACAAAAATTAACTAAGCTCTAATTTGTATAAATAATTATCCCATATGCTAATTTGAAAGAGTGAAGGCTAGGAGTGTTCGTAATCCACTGTCAATTATTATTTGACCTCCCTGTATTTTGTCAAGAAATGAGTAAAACGCCTAAATTAAAAAATACTTTCATGCATAGTTTTTCAAAATACAAATATAAACTAAAAGTTGTAATTTAAAAGACAGTATTTTCCAATTACATGTTTGCTTGTAATTGAAATCCTAGTCATGTAGGCTGTAGAATTTACTGTTCTCCATGACTCCCAGTTTGGCCGGAGTCAGAGTCATGACTCTGACTCTCTAAATGTTGGGAGTCGACTCTCGGAGTCAGGACTCTGACTCCTTGCATTTTGAGAGTCGACTTTGAGTCAGAGTCAGAGTCATGACTCTCGACTCCGGAGTTACATAATACAAAAATGGAAAATCGGGTCTGAAATTGAATTTTTTTTATACATTTAGTTTCCTTGTTTTTTTCTAAGTTTCCTTGACAACAAGAAACTAAAAAAGCCACTTTCATCAGGTTAAATAAACAATTCGTAACTTTTTTTAAATGTTTCTTTGTAAAAATAACTATCGAAATAATATTTGCATGTAAATTTTGTTAAAAAATAGTCCCATATGCCCATGTGCGCATGTTTCAAAAGAGTCATGACTCCCAAGTCTGGGAGTCGACTCCCAAGTCTGGGAGTCGACTCCCAGAGTCATGACTCTGACTCCCAAAACCGTTGGAGTCAGAGTCATCAAATGACTCCCGACTCCCAAAAACCCTGGGAGTCAGAGTCATGGAGAACACTAGTAGAATTCAAAATTTCAAAATTATTTTCACATTTTAGCCCATCTACTTCGGGTAATTAGAGCTAGTGAGTGAGGGTTGAGCTGTATGTGTTGGTGTGAGTGAAAACTTAAATTCTGAACAAAACTACGAATTACGAAAAATGTGTCGAAATAGTAAGTAAATGTAATAAGAACGTTTTGGCTCTCGGAAATGGAAAGTGTGGTGGTGAGGTTGAACTCTGCAACTTCATCAGCAATACGGAGAGGACAAATAATCACAAAGTTATCTGATGTGGTCAGGGAGTTGATTGACAATGCAGTAGACGCCGGTTCTTCAAGAATTCAAATAGTTTTGGTAAGTTACATTTTGAAAATTTCGAACCTCTGGACTAGGGTTTCGAATGACTCCTACTTTCTTCAGAGTCAGAGTCAGGTGACTCAGAGTCATAACTCACTGACTCTTTTTCACACTGAGTCAGAGTCATGAATTTTAATGACTCAGTGAACCTGACTCAGTGACTCTTATAGAATCACTCCTGAAGCTTGAGTCAGAGTCAGGTGACTCAGAGTCATGACTCAGTCACTCAGATTCACAGAAATTTTATATTTTTCTTTTTACAGTAAAATGAGCATAATGTGTATTCAAAACTCAAAATGAGTGATAGAAAGACGCTAAGTTACCTGCTCTTTTCGGTTAAAGACTCTTAAATAAATTTTTGAAATCCTTCTTTTCTGATCCGATTTTAAATTAAATTAGCTTACCTGCAATATTTATACTGATCCTTCGTGTCAACGCTATCAAAATAATCGATGATTGAACACATCTGAATGTTTTGAGCTTTTTTTATTTTATTGACTTTGTTCAATTAAGTCATTTTTTTACTGCCTAATTATCAAACAGTGCACTTCTAAATTAGCTTGAAATCTAAATTCAAAATTTCGAATGACTGAATAGTTTTGGGTTTCGATTTCGATTCGATTCTATTGAGTCAGAGTCACCCAATACCAGTGACTCAGAGAAATCGATGAGTCAGAGTCATTTGGAACCCTACTCTGGGCAAAGGGACATTTGTAGAGTAAAACCACATATAACACCACCATCCATAATATGTAAAAAAATTTGATTTTTTGCTACGCAGATTGTACAGTAAAACAATATACAATAATACAATAATAAAACAATAAATCTTCAAGTGGTTGCAAGTCTAACCGGGGTAAGGAGCCAAAATTTTGGCTGATTTTTAGGGGGGTTAAACCACACAGGGGCGTTTGAGGTTCGCGGAACCTTCCGAACCCGAACCCAGTCCAAAAAAATTTTGCCGCAACGTACCCGAACCGAACTTCGATTTATCGAACCGAGCCGAACCCGAACCAACTTCAAATTTTACTTTAGCGCACCGAACCTCGCCTGCCCAACCGAACCGAACACGTAACTATTTAAAAAATATAGAACCCGTATCGAACAATGTTCGGTTTGGTTCTGGGTTCGACGAAATTTTTCCGAACCTCAAACGCCCATGTGTGGTCCCATGTACTGAGTACGAGGAGATGCTGATTGTGATTAGGATAAGAATGACGTCTTCCATTTCGACTTCAGGGTCAGACACAGACTCATCTTTGCAAGTAGCTAGGATGTTGTTTGCAGAAGAGCCTCTAAATAACTTAAGTTTTTCACTTCATCTTAGACCACACTTGTAACTTGGACCGAAATTGAAATCATCTTTCCATTCGAAATTCAATTCTCCATACAATTTAAAATGGAGATCGAGCTTCAAATCTCCGTACAATTCAAAATCGAGATTCAACACTAACCAATCGAAATCGTAGCCCATAACTTTTTAGTCCCTCAGAATCGAAATCGAAGTTTAGAATCTCAAGGCGATGGAAAAAGAAATCAAAATTTAGCATTCAAGATTATCGAAATTTAAATCAAAATTTAGCGTTTCAAGTGATCGAAATCCAAATCCAAATCTCAATTTCTATTTCATTATTTTTATTTTGAATTTTGTAAGTCAATATCCACGATTTTAAGGTGCTCGGCATTAAAATACGTAATCTCTAGTGGATTTAAATCGAAACCAATTTTTCATTCGAAATCGAAACCGAAATATAATTTTCAAAACAAATCCAAATCTAACACTAGGCATTCGATCTCGAAATCGAATTTAATAACTTTTCTGCTACGCGAAATGAAAATTGAAATTGAAAATGTGATCGAAATTGTATTTTTTTCATCCCGGATATCCGCACAACGGATATCTGCGACATTATATAGTTAGGATGCAATGGGCTGATACATCAACGGACGGTGCTTTACTCCAATCATAAAATATTTACACGTGTATAACGTTCGCTGTAGGTGTAGGGGTTATTTTTGCAGTGAAAATGAAAATGTTTTTGTCTCCATTCGGACTCACCGTAACTCTCGTTGAACTTGACTATATTCTCTCTAGCAGTCTCAATTGAGAATGCTTGTCAGATTATTTTCATTCGTTCTAAACTACTTTGTTGATATCCAGGATAACTACGGTTTGGACAAAATCGAAGTCCGAGACGATGGACATGGGATTTCAGCTAATCAATTACGATCTGCTGTCAGTGGTGGATATACATCCAAACTACTTCAAGAGTCAAATCATTTAAGTAAGAATGGAACAACCGAATGATGTGACAGTGATCCATTGCAAATTACGAACTTTGCTGTTTTGCGTCATGTTTTAATTTTTCGTTGGTTGAAACAGGTTGTGAAGAGAATTATGGATTTCGAGGTGAAGCTCTATCTTCCATTTGTTTCTTTGCAAATGTCACCATTGTCACAAAGACACCGACTGACTCTTATGCTATGAAGTATGAATTCGACGACAGCGGTGGAGTGAAGAACGAATGCCGATCTGGAAGCGGTCTAGGAACGCAGGTTACGGTGAAAGACCTCTTCGCCAAGTACCCTGTTCGTCGAAAATTCATACGAGAGAGATCTAGAGTAATTGCTGAGCTCAAAGAAATCGAGGGCTACCTTAAATCAATTGCTATCGCCAATCCGTCCGTAAGACATTTCGTTCTAATCAGGGTGTTTGGTTCTAATGAATGATTCATAATTAGGGTTGTTGTGGATATCCATCAACCGGATATCCGGCGCCTAAAATTGACAGATAGACTATCCATCGGATACCGAATATTTTTAGGTATTCATGAGGATAATTTTTTACACAATTTCCTTAGAGATCGTAAGAAATAATTTAAGAATTTTATTAGATTTGGAGTATATATTATATGTATAAGAGTGTTTTAAAAGTCGACTCCTGCACGTTCGCTTGAAATGACTCAAAAGTTTTGACTCCTGAAATCAAGCATTTTTATCGCGTTTTGACTCAAAACGCGATAAAAACGCTTGTTTTCATAAAAACAATACAAGTTTTATTCAGCATGCGTGCCGGATATCCGATATCCGCCAAACCTGCCGAAAACTAGAGTTGCTCATGTCTGAGGTATATGTAATCCCGAACTAAAGGTAGTCCTGTTTCTTTGCTATTTTCAAAACTTGAAAGAGATAGTAGCAAACTAGGCCAACTTCAAATAATAGTAAATTAAATTATTATCCCATTAAGCCTAAAAACCAGCAGTAATGTGAAGTTGGCATGTTAAATTTTATCGAATTTTACAAAACGAAATGTGTCAATCTAATATGTCTAATTCTGAATGTGTAGGTTTACTTATCCCTTGTACATAATGGAAATTCAATATGGTCTAAGCCTCTTCTTGCTTCAACGGAACAAGCATTGGTTGCTGTACTGGGGATTCAGGTTGCTAAGCAACTCTCCAAATGCGGCCCAATTAACATTGTTACACTAGGATACCCTGACGTCGTGTCGAAACTTGAACTATATCTTCCGAAGCAACCAATTGACACGAAGCTCTTGAATTTTACATCGAACAAGATGTGCTACGTCATAGTCAATCGACGGCGAGTTCAAATTAAGGATTTCGAAAAGGTTTGTCTTTATTAGCTAATTCTTCATGTAGTTTTTTTTTTAATTATAATTTTTTATTCTAACGCACGAAAACGACCCGAGTCAGCTTACGAGAACCGCGGTTAACTGCTTGATCGAACTTTTTAAGACGGCTAACGTTAACAATGATTAGTAAAAAAAACTAACCGTTATTTCCAACCATAATCTTTACATTCTAACGCAAAACTATCTCTGAGCGAGTGAGCCGAGCTGATCTTAGCTGAAATTTTTCAGCTCATGCGAGTGGGAGCAGTTGAATTGAGCATAATTTTTGGGAACCCAACCTCAGTCATGCAAAAGCTCAGCTCGCTTACATTCCTATCTATTAGTGTTCTCCATGACTCCGACTCCGGAGTCGGAGTCGGAGTCGACTCCTTGACTCCGACTCCGGAGTCACCCGTGGTTTGCTATGGAGTCGGAGTCGATGACTCCGGAGCTGGCATATGCAAACAAGGAGTCGGAGTCAATGACTCCGGAGTCGACTCCACACAATTGGAGTCAGCTCCAAAAAAATGTCATGCGCAGAACTCATAGCATTACATCACAAACAGAATACACGTATATCAGTAAGGTATGATACACTAAATATTGCAGCTCTGCTGCTATATATAGGGGCCGCTTTAATTAACAGCTCTTCTTCTTAATATAGTGTAGCTGTAATATACAGTTACTTTGCTCCTACTTTTAGGAGTATTTTAAATTTAAATATTTTAAATAATGGAGACATGCCGACGAAGAATCCGACAACTCAAAATTAAAAAATGTTTACTAATTTTTAAGACTAATACGTAAACAAGAACCGGGACAAATGTCGGCAAGTTTTGCACAAATTAGTTTCAATTCATTGACCTCTCTCATCATAACTTCCTAACTTAATTTACTTTTTTAGAGACTTTTGTCCTTAATTTGCCGACTTTTAGATAAATTTTGATTTTTTTAAACGGAATTCCCTTGACAACTGCCCCACCTCCACACAAAAAGAACCATGTGCATAATATGTATTTGCGAAATCTAAGTAAATGTGAATTTTGACTCCGGAGTCAGTGCTCCGACTCCGGAGTCACTCCTTATTTTCAAGGAGTCGGAGTCAGTGACTCCGGAGCCACTCCAAAATTTTCTTGGAGTCGGAGTCAGTGACTCCGGCTCCGGATAAACCCGGAGTCATGGAGAACACTACTATTTATCTTCTAAATCTAATGTTTTTTTCAGATGCTTCAACAATATATTATGGGAGCTATTCAGTTGGGTAATCAGAATTCCAAAGCTAAGTATCCTTTAGCGGTATTGAAATTAGATGTTCCTTCTGCGTTCGCCGATTTCAATTTGGATGTGGACAAATCAAAAGTTTTTCTGATTCAAAAGGTACATAATGTCTGATGTATTCCAAAAACCCAAATTCCTGAAAACTACCATTGTAACCAATTAGTGGTTGGAGTAAAAATATTTTTTATTACCTAATTTGGTGAGTGTGGTAGGGGGCTTAAGGTCCAAGGTTTCAAATCTAAAATTCATTTGTCATTAAATTGATAAGAAATTTTAATTTTAATGGAGCCACTTTCTTTTCCTGGGACTTCTCTTTAGAAATTTTTCATTCGGACAAAGATTTTCTTCAAAAGGAATTTCTTTTAAAAATAAAAAGGATTTTGTCAATTTCTCTTTTGAATGCGTATTTTCTTAAATTGTTTTGAATAACTCTGATAGAAGCTTCTGTCCGAAATTAGCTAAATTAAAAAAATATATATATATATAAATACAGGGTTTTCATTATTAGACTCAAACTTCACGTGATATGAATTTTTTTTTAATTCCCATCAACCGATGGAACTTGTGTATTTATTCCATCTGCTGGTTTCCAGAACGAAATATTAGTGGAGTTGGAGGCAATGCTCAAATCCTTCTACCCTGTTGACTTTAACACAATCAAAGAGAATCTGGAATCAAGACAAAGTTTGGGAGCAGTTGTAGACGATAGTATGACGGAGGGAAAGCAGACCCTGCAGACCCTTACCAAATCCGGGATGTTGGACGCTACAACTACTTTGAGCACTCAACTACTTCCAGAAGTGAAGAGAAATGAAAATATTTTAGCATTTTTGGATGACTTTCCAACCTTATCAACAGAAAACTTCTCTCGAAGTCCAGGAAAAGTAAATTATTTCTACAAATGTATCTCTTACAAATGATAAAATTCGACAAAATCCTGGTTATTTTGCTGATTTTTTTTTTAATTTTTAGACTCCGTCATTCCAGAAACGAAAAGTTATTGCGAAACCCTCTACCTCAACATCGAGCTTGCAAAAACAGGATAATTCTGGAATAGAAAGTGACGAACCATCAACTTCTCCAACAACATTAAGGCCAGAAATGACCTTAAGGCCAGACGGGTTAGCTGCAGATCGAGCCTGGGCATTTGGCCAAATGAAGGTCACTCATGGAAGCGTCATAGAAGTGAGAAAATTACTACTTAAGTACCAAGCAACCCATCGACCATGGTCGCTCCAAACAACTTTTTTTTATCTGTCTCAATATGCATCTATGCCACCACCAAAAAAGTGAAACGACAATTTTTTTTTGTTTGAAAGAGGGTTAAGTACTTACTGTAGAACCAAATTGAAAAAAAAAAACATTGCAGGAGGGATGGGTGGGAAGGATTTTTTTATTCTTGGCTCTACGTCTTACAGTACAAATTTTCATCATGCTTTTGTTCTTGCAATATTCGACAATTCACAGAAAAGTATTAGAATATCATATGTCAATGTGTGATGTCGATGGAACACCATTAGTAATTCCATCCCAATAAAACTATCAGACGGAATTTCGAATTATTTACGATGTGAGGTAAAAATTTCACCTAAACTATACTGCATCTCGATATTCACATCATTCTGAACCGTGGAAGTGCGATCAGTAATCACTGATTACTAATCAGTGATTAATTACATTTCAACTGATATACGAATTTGATTACCAGATTGATATTTCTTATTTTCATAGAAATTACGCGGTATACATAACGCGAGGACGCGTTATGCATTGAGTAGGACAAATAATATATAAGTTGTGTAGGACGAGGGATGAGATTTTGAAAACATGTGGAACAAACAAAAATTATAGTAACGAGTTGCATGATACGGTGTTGTATATGACGAGCTAAGCTAATTACTCTGTTGATTTATACTAGAACACGACAATCGTCCGAAGGACTGCATTCATTCCTGGAGAACCTCTGACTGGTCAGCTAGAACCGAGAATATGTGAATCAGATATAGTGGTGAATTTTCCGACGAATTTAGAGTTTGTACAGAATACACCAGGAGTTGCTCAGGAATTCCAAGATGAAGACGAATTCTTTTCCAAAATTCGAACATGTCATCTGCGTGGTGCTGGTACTCCTTTATCACTCGATCCGCCACCTTCTAAGCGTAGGAGGTCAGAGAGCCTTTTTAGTCAAAAGCAGGAGTTGCCTTTAAGGTTTAACAGAGATAAACCAAGCATCATTAAAGAAAGCTCCCTGGACACACTCCTCTATCAATCTAGCTCCATCGCTGGCCAATCGACACCGAAGAAGCCATACAGACAAGTAACACTTGATAACTTGCTCAATTGGAAAAGTCCGGGGGGCGAACTGTCACAATCGTCACAAAATTCAAGTCTCACACCCACACCAATCAATTCAGACAACCTGGTTAATTTTTCTCGGGGTGGGGACGATGTAGGCTGGATTGGTTACACACCATCTGCAATAAACAAGGTTCAAATGCCGTCTAGTTTGTTATCACTGATGACTGTACCCGAACATGATCTACAGAATGAATCTCCTGCTCTCGCTCACGGATCACTAGCAACCAACTTCCCCATCACAAATAGTGTGATGAGTCAGAAAAACAGTTCAATGTCACGAGTTGGAGACCATGGAAAATGGGTTGGATATACTCCATCTGAAACGAAGACACATCAGCCGCTCACTACTAGTTTGTTCCCACTGATGCCAGTATCTGTACGTGGAGTGAAAAATGTTCAACCGAAAGAGTTATCATCTGTCTCTGACACATCCATACCAACAAAATTTTCAAACAATAGTGTGATGAATCAGAAAAGGAATTCAATATTTGTACCGGAGGATGATCTACGCGTTGTCAACCCCTCAGTTCCTGCCAGCGCCTTTTTCAAACAAAAGACTGTAGTCACACCCATTCAGCTTCTGGAGTCGCACGATCAGTGAGTATTTTCACTACTACTTAAAAATTATTCGAAGAACGTAAAGAGTGTAACCGACACAGACCACACATACGCATAAAAGTCACTGGTAAGAGAATGAAATTTATTTTAATGAGTTGTGTATGCGAACTATGCAACGCGTTTCTAGATTTGAAAAAAATTTAAAAAAAATCATGCTTTTTTATCATTGTAAATTATCATTGCTAAGTATCAATGATAATTATCACGAACCCTGTGCTCAATACAGCGATTTAGCGAATACTGATGAGGGACTCCGATTGCTTTCAACATTTTTCGGCTCGGCGCGGAGAGCTATAAAACATATTCTTCACAATTTCAACTAATAGCGAAATTATTTTTCGTATTATTTCGTATTTTAATATTATTATTAATAAATAGTGTTGTCCCGATGCATCGGCCGCCGATGCTATCGTCTAGTCGCATCTGCGTGGCATCGGCATCGACAAAAGTTGAATCGGCCAGTTGAACGATGCAGTTGCCGATTCAAAAAAAAAAGTAATTTAATTTATTGTAAAGTTTGCTTAGTTGCTTAAAATTTACCATAATGTCAACCAAAATCAATTAAAAAACAGCTTTTTGAGTAGACAAATCTGCCGATTCATCGGCTGCGGTCGATTCAATAATCTGCATCATCGGCGCATCGGTCGATTCGAATTTTAGCCGCATCGGGGCAACATTAATAAATAATTAAACCAAAATCAACATTGATATTTGAATTTGCGATTTTTTTTTCTTATTGCATTTTACTTTAACCATTTAGAGTGCACATTTTCCGCATGGTGAACGTTATCAGTGAGATAAGTTTTGGCGGCAAAAAATTGCGTGTTATACGCGAGGGCGGATATCCTCGCGACTTTACGGTTTTATAGCATTACGATAATATGGCAGATTATTAATTAGTTAAACTAATCTCATCTGTTGCTGCACCAGCCCCATTTGAGCAAAAAGCACAAAAGCTTCCTGTTGCTCCCCTAATGGACCAAAAGACAATAGCATCAATATGAAATCGATTTTTGGTCGTCGACCTAGGACCACTCTCTCGTCAAAGTGCAAAAGAACCCCCGCCTTGGAGACTATGATTGTGTCTTTGGTGGAGGATAATTTTTATATCCGCAGCAAGGTTCGCAAGTCGATAATTATCGTGATAATGATAACAATAATTAGGCTTGATAATTATCATGATAATAATGACTCATGGAGATGGAACGTATGTTTTTCTCTCTGAATATCTGTATCGCATCTATCGGCGTGTCATCAGACGACAGAACGACGCTTTAAAATTTTAATTTCAATACTGTACAATAATAAACAATTTCCATATGCCGCGAAGTTCTGTTGTCCAGCTATAACAAAGTTAAGTTGAGTGCTTCAATTTTTAACACATTTTGATTTGTCAAATCTTGTAAACTAAATGGGTGCGAAGAGAAACCCTGTTTGGCAATTCTTTCTCAAGATTACCAAACCTAGTAATTACGGTTTATGGGCAAAATGTAAATTATTGCCAACAAAAGTAATCTGTAAGGGTAAGAAGAGCAGTGGTGACTGACAATACCGGAAATTTCGCAAAAATTAGACATGCACTTCAAGGTATTCCCAAACTTAAAACTATTCAATATGGGTTGCTCTGCGCATATTATCAATCTTTCGAAAGATGTACAAATTCCAAATGTCGGGAAGCATATCATCAAAGGCATTAAATATTTCCGGAATACCCATTTACCCGCAGCCTGATATAAGGAGCAAGGAGGAAAAAAATTGCTCATCCCAAACGATGATTCAGATCTAATAGTTGATAAATTAGAGTTAAGCTAGTTGAACGCTTAGTTCGTTGCTACTATTATTCATACCTTGGTCTAGCCGATCTGAATGNGCTACTATTATTCATACCTTGGTCTAGCCGATCTGAATGTATTCTTATTCGTGCGCAGAAATAAACTTAAGTCTCAATAAAGTATTAAAATGTTGATTTCATTTGACAAAAATAAGTACTAAATTCGTGCATGCGAATTCAATGTTTTTATCAAAATTATCATGATAATTATCAAAATTATCATTGATAATGATAATAAACCCAAAATATTGATAATTTCCGAACCCTGATCAGCAGTAGTATCGGTTTGTGTTAGTCATAGTTCCATGTCATCCAAGCTAAATATGTTTTAGAAATATTTGTTTGAGTTTGACGTAAGCATAATTAATTTATCTAGATTTTCTATATTAATTTCAGTAACATTCCTTTGTTTTTTAGGAAACCGTCGCATAGAGTGATTGGTGAAATCTCTGGAACTTCATATTATGNCAGTAACATTCCTTTGTTTTTTAGGAAACCGTCGCATAGAGTGATTGGTGAAATCTCTGGAACTTCATATTATGTTGTGAAAATAGACTCTTTGATCGGGGTCTTCTGTCCAAAAAATCTATTGCGATCAGCACCTTGGCTTCAAGAGAAATGTGTAATTCCTGGCAGAGAGATGCCTCTGGATTTGAACTCAGTCGAGATCCTGCTGCGAGAGTTCACTTGTCTCTCCACAGATGTCTTCACAAAGGAAATGGTCTCTCGATTCTTTATGCTCCTCAGCGGACCAATGGATTTAGCAGAGTAGTCATGCCCCGCCGGATTTATGCATAATATTCCGACGAATCTGACATTATCGTCTGTATAAATGAAAAACTAGATGCACTTTTACCATTAAATTCAAAGAAATCCCAATACAAAGAACATGTGTCGTAATCTCAGGACGCACTTTCCCATGCCAAATCATAACCTTTGCTTGACAGGTTTCTTATTTCCAAACAAATTTTTGTCAAATTACTCTTTTGAATGGAGGGTTTTCGGGTGAAAAATAGCAGGAGTCATACACTACCATCCAGAATATGTAAGAAGATTTTATTGTTTAGTTTACAATCTGCATAGAAAAAAAAATCTTAGATAGTATTGTGTAAACAACTTATGCCTGTATGATCCACGCATGGTATAATTTTTGTTAAACCGAGTTCAGTTGAACTCAGACAGTTTTCCTTAATCGAGTTTAACTTAAAAACTATGATCCACTAAAAAATCATCAAAATGTATCCAAGTTCAGTTGAACTTAGATTTGAACTTTAAGACCTGGCAACCTAGCAGTTTAAATTGGGTAAAGATATTCTCATTGGTCCAAACAGAATTCCCACGAGATTTGAATCTTCAAATTTTTTTAAAGTTTTGTTTACAATTGCTGAATTGTTAATTATACAATTGTTATTAAACTTTTTCATAACAAATTTAGATATATGAGATAGAGAATGGCAGGAGAGAGTGAGGGTAAACGTAAGCGTGCTCCGAATTTTAGTACTCGGGACAAAAACATACTTGTGGACATCGTAATCAATAAATATCAAAATATAATTGAAAATACAAAAACGGACGCAATCAACTTACGTCAGAAGGAAGAGTGTTGGAAATCAATGGAGCGGGACTTCAATTCTCAGGTATATAAATAACTATTTATTCATCACATGACGAATATAAATATTTAAAATTCAATTAATTTTTATATTTTCGATCTCATCAGGTCACTGTCCGACGGGAGTGGAAATCCCTCAAAGTGTTTTATGAAAACACTAAGAAACGTGCTAAATCTGCTGCTGCTTGTGACAAAGTTCAACGCTACAAGACTGGAGGGGGTAAAAACGATGCAGATACATTGGATGAAACTGGACAAAAAATTCTTAGTATGTTGGGTCCAAAGATAACTCCACTTCGGAATCCTTATAGTTCAGATGCTGCTTATAACGAAGAGGTAGAAAATTTGAATCCGGGTAAGTTATTGTCAGACCGATGAGATCATAAACATTTATATAAAAAATGGTTTAATTTATAAATTTTATTATTAGTGTTTGAAATTTTCGAAATCGTGGATTCTCAANTTCAACGCTACAAGACTGGAGGGGGTAAAAACGATGCAGATACATTGGATGAAACTGGACAAAAAATTCTTAGTATGTTGGGTCCAAAGATAACTCCACTTCGGAATCCTTATGATTCAGATGCTGCTTATAACGAAGAGGTAGAAACTGAATCCGGGTAAGTTATTGTCAGACCGATGAGATCATAAATATTTATATAAAAAATGGTTTAATTTATAAATTTTATTATTAGTGTTTGAAATTTTCGAAATCGTGGATTCTCAATTATCTAACACAGAAGTGCATGATATCTCAACTTTTAATGAAGAGTTGAGCCAAAGCTCACTTCACACGGCGCAGACTACCACATTAATGTCATATACTCCACAAACTAAAACAATCAATTCAAAAATTGAAACTGGATCTAAGAAGTGGTGTAACTGTTGGCAGGCCCGGCGACGGCCTGTTCCAAATACTAGAGGGACCTTAATCGAAAAGAAAGTCAGTGCAACTGCAAACGTCGGTGAGCTCGCAATAGCAAAAAAGGATTATTATAATAACCTTTTAGAAATGAGCAAAGTGGAACATACAGCGAAAATGGAGGTTATCGAAAAGAAAAAATTGTATTATTTGGCGAAAATTGAGTTTTACATGAAAAATTCTCAAAAATAACTTGCACATAGTTTTATTGATCCAATTAATACAACTATTTAATTAAAGTAGTTTTGGTTCAATTCAGACCTTATTGGTGTATTTGAATGTACATCCGAGTGTTTAGGGAAACTTGTCTCAGGATCTTCAAAATCCATATGAACTCCATTTTGTTTTTTTTTGTAAAATAAATTGTAATAGTTCTGTATCATCTGGTGGCTCGTCCTCTCCTAACTGCACTGCAATGTTGTGGCGACAATAATTGAAGGAACACGTTCAGTTTTCATTCGTAAACCGTATTTTAAACACGGAAACCTACGTTTTATAACTACGTTAGCCTGCTCAATACAATTTCTGGCTTGTACATGAGCTCGATTGTAGTTTTCCTCTGCTGAATTTGTTGGATCCAAGACTGGTGTCAGAATGTATTTACGACATGCATATCCACTGTCACCGACTAAATATCCAAAATCTTCTGCCTGAGATTCAAATTTAGCCCTAATTTGAGAATAATCGAAAATAGTACCGTCATGCACTGAGCCGGGCCAGTGAGCTACGACATCCGAAATACATAATGAAGGATCGGAAACTAATTGAACATTAAACGAGAAGTATCCCTTCCTGTTTCTGAATACTTCTGCCATGTCTCCCCCTGGAGAAAATATTGACACGTGTGTGCAATCCACAGCTCCAATAATTCCAGGAAATCCTGATGTGTCGAAGAAAAGCTTCATGATATTTGTTTTTTTTTTCCAAAGTTTCTATGGGCCTTATATACTTTACGGACAGGTTTGCAATAACCGGAACAACACGTTGTACTATTTTACAGACTGTAGATTGTTGTATTCCGAAAAGATCCCCAATCAGTGACTGGAATGTCCCAGTTGCCAAAAACCTCAAGGTAACGAGGAGTTGATTAATTGGAGAAATGCTCTGATTTCTATCGGTTTCATACTCTAACCGCTCTTCAATCTGAGATAATTCAATTAATCAGAACTTTCATCAACAAATAATATGTTTTTAAATCTCTAACCTCTTCCAGAACTCTAGTGCAGGTTAATTTGGATAACCTGAATCTTGACTTGAACCCTTCTTTATCAAACTCTTCAAATGGGTTTTGTCGCTTAGAAGGACATTTTGTCGCCGGTAGGATCAAATTGATGGTGTCCAGCAACTCGAGTTCGTCATCTGAGCTTAGAGGGTTATCCATGATAGTAATAATTGAGGTATCCAATATTCAAATAACAATTTATCGGAATTTGAAAAGTGCAATGTCTCAACTGGAGTCAATGACATTTTACTCATTGTTCATTCATAATTGTGTTTAATAACTTTATCCTTCCGTTTTCTTCGGCATAATTTTAATCTCAGTTCAAGCAAACTTATGAGAGTTTAACGCTTGAACTTGGTTGCATCATAGCATTTTCGTTAAACTCGAATAACTTCTAAGTTTGAACTCAGATAACTAATTTTTTGTCTTGAATCATACCGGCATTAGTTTTTTTTTTAAACTTGTTCTTATTTTAGTTTAATTGTTAGTAGTTAATAGGCATAATATAATTGATAGGTAGTTAACTTTTTACTCGTAGTATACAAGCAGAATATCAAGCAGAATATTAATAGTAACTGTAATTATTAATAGTTGGAAATTAAAAATTAGAAAAAAGGAAAATATGAGCAAGTGTTTAGGAGTAAGGAACGAGCGGTTTTAACAACTAACAATGAGATGGAAAGAATCTTAAGTTGTCAAGTTTTCTGCATGGCCATGGATTCTTATATTTTTCAGATACAAAGCCAACCATATTTTCCATTTCGAATCTCACTGAAGGTATTTTAATAATTTAAATGTGACATTAATGCTATCCTGGTTGAGTTTATCACATGTTTGATTTGGACAAAGTCGTACTCTGTTAAAATTATGAATAAGACTCGTCATCTGACATTGTCATTGGGAAAGTTATCAAAGTTGTGCTCTTTCCTTTAGGTCTTGGTTTTTTTTAATTAATAGTAATTTGGTTTGTTAGGAACAGAGTAGCAGCTCCTGTTGTGATTCTTTTCTGGAGAAAATTGAAGTAGAGGTAGATGGTCGTGGGTTGGGTGTGACTTGCCCATTGGCAGATCGTTTCTCAATCTGGTGACTCGTAACTGTCTCTTCGATGGCAACTGGTGTGAGCCATTCCTTTGGTAAACACTTCTCTAGGAATTCGACACATGTACCCATGTAAGCAAGTCGATTCACCCATGTAGGAATCTCTTTTCCACTAAATAACTGTTCAATTTAAAAACAAAAGTAAAAAACAGACTCATTTGTTTGTATTTTTATATTTTCTATGTACCTGTGAGACTTCTGTGGCAAAATGGTTACAATTCTTGTTCATAAGGTGATAGTTTGATCCCTTAACACTCCAAGGTATAATTAATTATATTCTGTTCAGATAAGAAGACGAAAATTAGGCTCTAAAGTTTCAAAAACTAACAGTTTAGAAGACTTTCGATACAACTTTCGTAGCAATGATTTTCAGTAACTTGAACATTTCATTATGTGTGGAAGTATCTGACTTACAACCGATTTTTAATTTTGCGCAAAATTTCTCCTTACTTGAACTCACTGTGTATACAACACAGGGTGGATTGGTTAAAACTAAATGGTTTAATAGATGCATATAGATGTGTAAATTTGTAAATATATGTGTATGCATGTATATTTGAATAAATATACAGGGTGAGTTTTAACGACTATCGACGGATACCTACACTACGCGCACCCACTCATTTCCGGATATGCAATCCGACATATTTGCCGGATATGCTAACGGGCATAGTTGCCGGATATGTTATCATGAAGATATGCCGGATAGTGTATCCGGCAAATATGCCTGATAACATTTCCGGCATATTTTCTAAATACACTATGCGGCATAGTTGCCGGATATACTATCCGGCATATTTCCCTTATATAATATGCGACATAGTTGCCGGATATACTATCCGGCATATTTGCCGGATATAATATACGCCATATTTGGTAGATATAATATCCGCCATATTTGCCTAATTGTATTTTCGGCATATTTGCCGGATATAATATTCGCCATATTTGCCGGATATACTATCCGCCATAATTTCCGGATATACTATCCTGCGTATTTGCCGGATATCCTATCCGGCGTATTTGCCGGATATCCTATCCGGCATGTTTGCCGGTTATACTATCCGGCATATTTGGCGGATATACTAGCCCCGCCATCTTAATTCCCCAGTTTTTAAACATACTTGTAAACCTTTACTTGCATTGAATGTGAAACTCGTGAGTCGTTTGGCAACGTCGGAATTCGGTGTGGCTAAAAAGCCACACAGATCGGCCACTTTGTCTTTGGTGTGGCTTTAAAGCCACATTAGGCAGGGCCTAACGGAATGGCCGGCTATATGGGTTTTTATGTTTCCAACTTTGTGAATTTATATTTGGCCGGCGTGTTTTGTACTTACCTGTTCTTTACTCTAGACTAAACATTTACTCAAGCAGAACAAATTGCAAAAACATAGCTGTTACCCAATATCGCCATCTTCCAATATGGCGATATCAAAATGGTGTGGCTTTAAAGCCACACAGGCAGGACTACTAAGTAGTAAACCAATAGTTTTAACCATGATTAAAATAATCAGAAAACTTACTCATCCTTACCTTAGTATTTCCAACGGCTGGAGGGAGCCACAATTTTTCCTCTTTTGGCTCCAATACGCACCTACGAACAGAATTGTGCAATGTCAACGTAATAAAAAATTTTCATTTCCTAATCCTAATATTTTACCTTTGGCTTTGAATTCTTAAGAGACGCTGCAAAATCTGTCTTTAGTACTGTAATTTCCGTGTCACGATCACTAAGCTGATTTTCAAGATCAACACATCTACTGGCAGACATCTCATTGGGCTCCTGTAAGTTGAAAATTTCGAAAAATAAAAATTTGGCTGTGTAAGGGGTTTAGAATTTCTTACTTTCATCTGGACCCTCAACATTCTAATTTCTTCATTTTTTCTCTCTATTCTTTTTTCCCAACTAAGATAATAGCCTGCACTTCTCTATACAAAAATTATATAAAACATTTACTTTTCAAGTTTTTAATAAATTTCTTACAAATTTACTTTTTGCGTATTCTGCTCAGGAGCTACATTCCCTGTATCTTTGGATTTGACGTGGTACACGCTTGACTGAATTTCTGTAAGTTGAAAATTTCAAAAAATAAAAGTTAGTAGCTGTGTAGGGGATTATTATTTATCACTTTGAGGTGTTTTTTAACGTCTGAATTTCTCTATACCTTTCCTTTATCGTCGTCTACAATATCTCTAGGTACCCATTTTTTTTTATATAAAAATTATATGAAAAATTTAATTTTCAAGCTTTTATGAAATTTCTTACATTTTGACTACTAGCCTGTTCAACAACTGTATCTAAAGTATTGTTGGAATTGGGGGTATCATCATTGTTGTGACTTGTTATGTATAGTCTTCTTCGACCTCTTCGTAATTTGCCCTGGCTACAAATAATCCAAAGTAAGAAAGATTTAAGCTCTAAATTTCAATAAACATATGAGACTATTACTTAGTTTTCTTTTTTGGTCAATCTTGTAAAAGCAAATAGAAGAATTTTCATATCTCTTTTAGTCAAATCCCTTCTGTTCTCTGGCAATTTTCTATTATAGCCGCAATCCTTCTCGGTTTCCCTAGCATCATTATGAGATTTGTTGCCCTGTACGTCAGTTGCGCGTTTGCCAACAGCACAACCTTCAGGTAATTCTTCGTCGCAAGATGAATTAAACTCGTTGAATCAGGTAACTTTTTAAGCTCCGCTTTGGCCACCAACATAAGTTCTGTACAAAAAGAAAACGCGTAATAGACTGAGCAACCAAGGATGGTTTCACCAGTATTTATATATCCTTACCACTCTGATCTAAATCCAACTGAAATTCAAAAATTTTGTAAGTTTACAACTCTTAAATTTAATCCAAGTTTCATGTGCAATAAACTTAGAATAATTTTTATGAGTTTGATACATTTAATGGAATATTTGACATGGTGGAACATACAATAAAAGGATACAATTGTACTTGTTAAAACTCCACTACTCATTCAGTTCTGATTAAAAAAAAAGGAATTTGACTAAAAATGTACATCTTACAATCTTACAGTTCAAAAATTCTAAAGTCATTTTAATACTGAATAATTGACTAACGTTTTGATCCTATATACTAAGAGATGGGCGTTTCAAAACAACATCCAAAAATTTCAATTTTCAAAAAACTCATTCAGCGGATACAGTCCAACTCAACAGACTGTACTACCAAAAATTTTTTTATTTTATAAATTTTTCATTTTAGAGGATCGATATTTTGATACGGATTACATGAAAGCCATGTACATTACGTTCGAGTTAAATTGATGTCAAAGGATTCGAAGTTCCTCTGAAAATTGAAACTCCAAACTGCCCAAGGGAACAATCTCGATATCGAACATCAGCTAAAATTGATGCTGCTGCACAAGTCCTGCAGCGTTTGGCAGTACACGACACGCTGCCTTTTGGAATGTGGCGGATTAATCTTCACTGCCCAAATGGGTTTGCAAATTCAGCTTCAGAAGGAACAAATTAATCACAAATTAATAGAATTTCTTTTCAGATTTACCAATTAAACCTAAAGACATGTCTTGTAAATTTCCTAATTCAGTTTTTCGCAGATTTCCGCATAATTCAGTCTATGTGGAAAGGCACTAACGGTAAGAATTTCTATCATTTGTTAAACTTAACTAAAATTTACCATAATGTTTGAGTAAACTGACTATCTTATTTTTAGAAATTTGGACAACAATATTTGGGTTCTGCTAATCGATTGAAGAAATTGGTGTTTCTTGAATCTGTATTATGCGTTGTCTCCGTCCAGACTGAATGACCCTACGCCATCCAAGTCTTTACATTGTTTATTCTTGATTAATGATTACCGTTGAGCTAAATTTGACTAACTTTGTTTTGATTGGTCCATAGGTTTGTATGAAGAGTTACACAATTCACAAATGTTTGTCGTCAAACGAAACCATGCATGCAGACTCGTGCTCAATATTAGTTGTGAGAATCGCTGGTCTGCGGCAAGGACTCCTGTCCAGTAAGTTTGTGTTTATTTAAACATCCGTTAACAAGAGCGCTTTACGCAGAACATGCAACCACACTAATTTATTCGTCGACAGAGTGACGCTCTGGCTACGTGGGATTTACGAATCGTTTGATCTCTTGACCCAAAGATCTAAACCCAAAAGGTCGAAATCGACTCTACGTCGATGATTATTACCAAGGCCGACCAAAAAATGCGATTTTTTTTCTCAGAAAACGCGATTAATATCGTAAAAAATGCGATTTAGTGCGATTCATTTTCTACAGAAAATAGCATTAAAGTTTAATGGTAATACATATTTAATGCTGAAACAACTAATTTAGAAACTAGAAAATGATATTATTATTCATATTTCATTGATTAACTATTGGTTAAATGACCATTGGTTAAATAATAACGTCAAAATGAAGTATTTCGATGAGGGACCAATCTGGCGCCTTGATGCTGATTTCCACCACCATGTATCCCTATGCCAATTAAACAGTAACTAAAATTAATTCCTCGAATTTCCCAAATTAAAATAAAATCGATTATTATATTTTTTCTAACTGCCGATTTTAATTAATCGACCGGCCATTTAAGGATTAACAAGATATTATAATCGAATTGAAATACTAATCCAAGTTCAATTTCGATTTCACTCTTATGTGTGGGTGTCTCAAATTTAATATATTTAAATAAATATAATATTCATAAATCCCAAATTTTTCGTCGATGAAGCTGATTCTGTTGAAATACAGATCCGCCAATGTTCCTGATAATTATAATTTTTTTTTTTTTTGATTGATTATATTGATTTTATTTTCCTAAAGCAAATATAAAAAAAATTAATATTAAAAGAACAGAAATGGATCTATTTAAAAGCAAGTCAAAGATAGAAAATTTCTTCCAAATGCTTTCCTTTTGGAAGAGTGCCCAAAATGGAAGTGGCGTTTCCTCGTTGAATAGCTAGACTTATTCACTGAATCAGAAACGATGTAGAACGAGGTTCTCCGGAAGCGATTTGAATGTAATTGCCAATTTTCTTAATCAAGTTCAGACCTTTGGGTCCCCATACTCCGTTTGACTCGACAGCGATAGGAACGAAAGTGAATTTATTCTCTGGCAGAAAGTTGTATTTTTTAATCTTCCTCTCTTCAGCAATGATAGCGGCAGCACCAGGGTCTTGTTTGGTGTATGAGATGTATGAATGGGCGAATGTATCCACACAAGTGAAGTCCCAGACCAATGGTTTTCCTCTAGACCAGGGGACGAGTGTCATTCCATCTGGGTGTTTTCCGTCTTGTCTTGAAAGACCTGGAGGTTCTCTAATGCTTGGAAATCCGGCTGAACGAAGGGATCTGAGGATGATGTCGTTTATCCCGTCGTGTCTTGCCATTCTTCCAGAGGCTTTCTTGCACGAAAGACCATGACGACCTGTTTCTTCAACTTCTAAACCACACGAACAAAAGTGAGCAGAACAAATTAAAGAGCCAAGGCGTATCGCGCAAGAAATTCTAAAAACTTCATCAGAAA
>NIPM01000291.1:5701-46418 GCA_002738285.1 Holacanthella duospinosa
AGTCAGCACAATCGCTGTTCAGTAAGCCTGACATCATACGTGATCTTTCGATTATTTCGTCCAATTTTTCGTTTTTGAACTATGCTCTAAAAAACTTGCAAGAAAACTCGCTCAGTGTATCCAAAATTTTGGAAATTGTGGACCGTGCAACTGAAACATTGAAATTGGGTAGTGGCGAAATTGCGAAAGCTGTACTTCACAAGGCTTTGACTACTTTAAAAAAAAATCCGAACCTTGGCGAAATTAAATCAATTTCCAAAATTCTGAACGGTGAGTCTGTGAGCCTACAAGGTATCTTATCTGAATTTGAACCTTATCAAATTGCAGCTTTTAGTTTCGTACCACTCACTACAGTTGGCCCGGAGAGAAGTTTTAGCATTAGAAAGAGTCTTCTTTCAGATAATCGACGGTCTATTACAGCCGAACACATGGAAATGGAACTCATTTCTCACTTCGAATTATCAGAACTGGAATAATTTTTCAAATAAACTAATTAGTATTGCTCTTGTATTTGGTTCATAATAAAAATTTTAGNATATTCCTCTTGTATTTGGTTCATAATAAAAATTTTAGCAATTTTTTTAGTAAGTATTTCTTCGTTTATAAGCAAGTTTTTAACTCAGTATAACCTTGTTTTTTAGCAAGTATAAATCCTAGGCCTGATAATTATAAAAAAACCCTCCATACTTCAGTTATAAACTCTGAACGATTTACAATTTCTTTTGTTGTTTTGACTATACTAAATTGTGAAGTGAAATAAGTTTGTTGATGAGGTCATAATCTAGAACTATGTTGAATATTAACTAAATCGAAAATGTGCCACTTGACCCCATATTAAATTTTGTGATATCCAGAGGTAAAGTATCCGTTCTTAAACGGTTGGGTACCACTTAAACCTTGATCAAGAGCAAATAATCTATAGATATGCTGAATTTAGACGCAATTCGATAGCAATTCTATTCAATTTATAATTCGCTGTAGTAAAATAATTATTTGTTCAATTATTTATTTCTTCGTCAATGTCATTCATTTCGATTTTAGTTCATTACAAATCATGCTTCATTTTTCAGCCAATTTGTGATAATTATTTCAAAAGTTTACAATTTGACTGAAATTTTACCAATGGCCTTTTTAATTAGAAATTATAAGCCAGTAAGCTTCATTTCACAAATCTCTCATTAAACCTACTTTAAATTTTCTGCGTGGTTTTTAAGAACTTAATTTAACTTTAATTAATAACTTAAAAACAAATTAAAGTGGAAATTACAGCGTTGATTACCAATTCAATATTGGTTGAATTTAAACTCATTGAATTGGCCACTGGTTGTATAAATCCAAGTTCAAAAGTNATTACCAATTCAATATTGGTTGAATTTAAACTCATTGAATTGGCCACTGGTTGTATAAATCCAAGTTCAAAAGTCTATTTTTCTCATCAAGTCTTACAAGTACTAGTAGAAGAGTCTCACAACTAGGAACAATAATTCAATTAACACTAAAAGTTAAGAATATTTTGAACACGTATCGCAAACTACATTTATCTTGTTTGAAGAAGACCGAAAATGATACAATTTGGAAAATTATTGGATGTCTTACTCTTGGTTTCTATGGTAACCCTATTTTCTGATGCGAATGCATTTCTGAATGGTTTTGAGGGAAAAGAATGCTCGAGGGACAGAGACTGCGATAGAGGCACAACAAAATTGGATTGTGTGCATGGCAATTGTGCTTGTTTGACTGGATGGACTTTCGGCGGGTCAAGCGCTCCTTACAACACCGTCTGGCATGAGCCATGGGGAAGATGTGTCTCACTCCAAGGTTCTGGCTGTGATTTGCCAGAATCAGGAACTGGAGCTTTTTGTAAACCGGGTCTCTTCTGTCGCCCCAAACCAAACTACGGAGGAGCGAGTGGGGTTTGTGGACCATGAGTGTGAGNTAAACCGGGTCTCTTCTGTCGCCCCAAACCAAACTACGGAGGAGCGAGTGGGGTTTGTGGACCATGAGTGTGAGACATTCCATACAGCGGAATTTATGAGATATTGAAAAAATGAAAATAAAGTGTAAGACCTAAAAGCTATAACTTATTGTCTTTATGATAATATCACAAATAGATATAACTGTAAGATATTTGAATTGTATCAACTTGAGCTAAATTNTAAACCGGGTCTCTTCTGTCGCCCCAAACCAAACTACGGAGGAGCGAGTGGGGTTTGTGGACCATGAGTGTGACACATTCCATACAGCGGAATTTATGAGATATTGAAAAAATGAAAATAAAGTGTAAGACCTAAAAGCTATAAGTTATTGTCTTTATGATAATATCACAAATAGATATAACTGTAAGATATTTGAATTGTATCAACTTGAGCTAAATTGTTCGCATATACTATACAGTGGAGCCCAAAAGTCTCTATACATGGAGAAAGTTTTAATTGAAAAAGATATGCACAAAAAATTAAGGGGTTGGAAACCCCCTATCTTATTCCATTATAACTCACATCAAACTCATTTCCTTCATGTATAGAGACTTCTGAACTTCAGGGTATATATGTGCGTAAACTACATCAATGTTGAATTTTGTTGAATTTGTTATTTAGTAAAAACAAACGTGTAATTTGTATGTGCATTCGAGTCTAAAATCTGAAATTCCAATTAACCGTATTTATTTGTTAGTGTTGTTTAACAAATGGCTGTTTAGTTATAATTGTTTATTAATTTGACACTTCTCAATCTCATTCTAGCTTCCCCACGCAATTTATTCCAAAGATCATTTTTATAGTGTACGTAGTATGTCAGGAATATTTTTCGTTTCTATCTATCCGGTGTAGCATATTCCAGCAAATTATCCCACGGATGGATGAATTGTTTAAGCTAGAGTTTAATTCCTTGCTTCATCATCGCAGCACTCATTCCACGGAATGAATTTTCATGCAACGTGTCACTTTTGCTATGACTCTTATGCCTAGAGTAGAGTCGAACTTTCTATTTCACTTCCTCATTGAACTTTACCATCATGTTCAACACTACTTTACTTCCCTTTGCGGTTTTAAAGTATAGTTTTCACTTTCACTGTGAACTTTCACTACGCTAGCAACTTCCTCTCTACTTTGCTGTGTCAAAGTTAATAAGTCCGACGCAAAGTTGTTTGGTGAGGTCCCACCTGATTCTTTCATTTGAAGTAAAAAATTTTTTACAATTGGAGAAACCAGTTTATAAAATAGTTCCAGCAAGCATTAGTAAGCTCTTGATTTTTTTTAATTCTGCAAGAATGGGATAAAAATTCTAAAATATACGTCTCAAGTATATTTTAGATAAGAAATATAATAAGAAACATTCTAATTAAAACAACAAAACACTAGCTCTAATGATTCAGAACAAAATAAACATTTGTATTAAGTTTCATGAGTGTTTTGACGAATAGTGGTACNCACTAGCTCTAATGATTCAGAACAAAATAAACATTTGTATTAAGTTTCATGAGTGTTTTGACGAATAGTGGTAGTGATACCGACCGTCTTTTATTTTGTAGACGAGCTCTTCTGCGCAACTGTGAAAAATGTAGCAAAACTGCGAATTTGNCCGACCGTCTTTTATTTTGTAGACGAGCTCTTCTGCGCAACTGTGAAAAATGTAGCAAAATTGCGAATTTGACTTTTAAAGTCTTGTAAAGGCGGAGCAACTTGACGAGTACTTGAAATGCTTCGAACCAATTGTCGGCAAAAGTGCGACTGGCTTGCGCTCAGCTCAGGTGACTCACCCAATTTATTCTAAAAATGTGCAAAATGTATTGTTGGTGGAAAGCTAACTTTTTTTTTTCCGTCTTACCGACAATTCGGATACCCCATAGATAAAATGTGCGAACGTCCCATTCCACCCTCCGAGTTGGGTATCATTTGCGAATTTCGAAAATGTAAACTAGCAACTGCATTTTAGGACTAACAATAAGTGTTTTCCGTGACTCCCAGTTTGGTATGAGTCAATCACTGACTCTTAGGAGTCATGATCACGAAACATTACAAGCCGAAACCCTAACGGGTATTTTCCGCAGCTTCTACAGAGTAATATATGGTGTAAACTCAAAATAATATTGACCTTCAGTGGAGTGAAACAATTTATTTTTGCTTCTTTCGGAAATTAAAAAAAAAAGGGATTTTTGAAAAATTTGTTAATTTAGGAAATAGCCGTACCCACGCATTATCAAAATTCCCGTTTACAAAGTAAAGTTGACTTTTTTGTCAGGAATTTTGAAAAAAATTGAATTTGGGAAATACCGGATAGTTAATAAAATTTTCGTGTTAAACTAAACTTCACCAATTTGGATGGAAAATTTTTGATTGGGTACTAAATTACGTCAGGAAATAATGGAAAATTAATTATTTTGTAAAATACTCGAATCCGGGCACTGTAAACATGTAGGGTTACAGACTAAGAGTTCAAGGACAATTGTTAATATTTATTTCAACATATTGTAAATGTAAATTTCAAAAAAAAAGATCCAAATTGGCTAAGTTTAGTTTCTAACACGGAGAATTTTATATTACCCGGATTCAGGTATTTTTGAAAATTCCTGACGTAATTTAGCACCCAATCATAATTTTTTCCATTCAAATTGGTGAAGTTTAGTTTCTATGCCGAAATTTTTTATAAATACCTGATTTAGGGTATTTTCCAAACTGCAATGCTAAAAATACCCTGCTTCGAGAGGCTATATTCAGCAATACTGGTCATGTACAATGCTTCTTAGCAAAAATTTCTGACAAGTACTTTAGTACCGACGGGAACTTTTACGATATTCTTATTTTACAAACATTACAAGATATTAGATGTGATTCTCTTAACCCAGAAGTTCTTGCAATTTGCTGTTCCGAGTCTGCAGAAATGTTATTCTGGTCTCACTAGTAAAATGTGAAAATGTTATGAAATGATTACAGTTTTCCCATATTCCAAATGCTTGCATATTTCATAAATTCTAGCCAGCTGTATCTGGTTGAAAACCAACAAATTGTCATGCAACATGTTGTGGAACATTTAGTAAATATTAAACTACATAAAAATTAGAAATTCCCTGGTGTAGTTTGTAAAATATGCTCTATCTTATCTATCATTTCATTAAAACAAACGTTTAGATTGAAAGAAATTCTTACGGATTTCTCTAAGGTTTGATTAACAGCTTTAGAAAAATTTCGGATCGTCTAGGCAATGTTGGATCAACAAAATATCACTTTTTGCAGTTTTCATTCTAAGGCCTTCACGCCCGTTTCATGCTTTTTCAAATCGTCGTGTTTTCTTTTTTCATAAAGTTGTCATGAAGTACTCTAAATTGGATGGCAATACATACTTTTTCAAATCTTTTTTCGTACCTTTTTCCAAAAAAGTAGAGACGGTTCAACTTCACACGACGATCGGAGTTCGCAATGAAAAGAAAAAGTATGTATTGTTTTTTCAGAAAAAACTTTTTTCAAACAACGGGTGAAAAACGCAATGACAACGAAATGAAAAAGTATGGATTGATTTTACAAACTTTTTCAGGAAAATTTTCCTGACAAAGCTGGTATTTTGAGAGTATGTTGCAATGTTCGAAAATGATATATATCATGATTGATACATTTAATATATATCAGATTGATACAATGAGGAATAAATCATTGATTTATTTGATTTATATTTTTCTGCTGATCAGGAGCGGGAAATGAAAATAATTCTTACAGTGAAGATTCTATAAGGGTTTCCAACATTAAAAATAGTGACGTTTACCACTTCTTATGAGCCATTGTGCAGATGAACCTCCATTCAAATCATAACTATAGTGAGTATCTTCGTTCAGTCGAACCATCCACTTGGTGGAAACAAATTNTGAACCTCCATTCAAATCATAACTATAGTGAGTATCTTCGTTCAGTCGAACCATCCACTTGGTGGAAACAAATTTACCTAGGGAACCACTTCGACTGGGAAAGTATTAAGGATAAGTGAATTAATATATGCGAACAGTTTCTTTCTGCAACAGCAACAACGGGTGGACTTGAGCGGATTNGGATAAGTGAATTAATATATGCGAACAGTTTCTTTCTGCAACAGCAACAACGGGTGGACTTGAGCGGATTTTATCCAGATTTGGATTGGTCAATCAAAATTGAGAAACAAATTGGGTAATGAGAAAGCATTCAAGTTGACGTTAATTTATAGACCAACAATTTGCTCCAAGAAATGTAACATTCAATGGATTTGGAAAGACACATATGATGATACCACTACTGTCACTACCAACAATAGTGAATCTGAGAATAGTGGAAGTGACATTGAGTATATTAGAAGAGATGGAGAGAACTAATTTAGTAATAAAAATTATAACCGATTCTCGAAAGACGGTAAATTAAAAAATAAATAGTTACTACGAATTAAATTGTAGCAAGTTTTCAAAATTTTACAAAATAAAAATTTATATATCAATAAATGNAAATAGTTACTACGAATTAAATTGTAGCAAGTTTTCAAAATTTTACAAAATAAAAATTTATATATCAATAAATGAAATATATCGGATATATATCAAATGTATCGGATATGTTCCATTTATTCGTATAAATCCGATTTTTTCGAACAGTGGTATGTTGTGTGCAAAACACAATTAATATTCCTATAAATGTTCTGGCATTTGGCCACACTTTTTCCACAGTGTAGTATTCTCAGTTAATGGTTAGGAGTCCCTATTCCAAAACAACAAACTTTTGACTAATTTTAGTGCTTTAAAAAGGCTCATAAGTTAGTTCGCTTCAAATTGACTCAATGTATAAATACGTAGAGTGTTAAAGTGATTTATTTTATCAAATAAAGTAGGCAACCATTTTCTAAAATTTCATAACTTGTGAAAAAATAAGCGTCAGTTAACTTCATTAAATTCATTTTAAATTTTAAATTTTCTAGTGTGTCTTTCACTGGTCGCGTTCTCACATCCAACTAAGTCAATGAATTTTATTTATATTTAAGAGTTAGGTATGAGTGAGGAGTAACAGATTAATTGGAATTGTAAAATAATTGAACTCCGCACATGAGCACAAGTAATAATTTTATTTAAAAATTAGATGGGCACATGGTTAGGATTGAGAAACTAAAAGTTTAAAATAATAAACAACATTGGAAGCGAAGAACTTTGCAAACAAGTAACGATAGTTTGTAAGTTTCTGACAAGATATATCTCAAAGCCATTTCTTTGGCATATTGCAAAAAAGCTTGCTGATTACTTTAAGAAGTAATTTGCTTTTAGAGTATTTCAAATTCAGGTAATAACTTCTAAAGCTGTAAAATAAATCGAAAAAAATATGGTATTATAAAACGCGCCTTTAAAACCAGGAACTTCGGTTTATGTCACCTAATCTTTGAATTATCAGGCAGTTGACATTATCGGCTATTGTCAACTCCGCCTACTATCAACCGATTTTTTGGCTCCCTCGGAGGTGACATTAAGCTAAAACCACTGTATTGAGTTTTTTTCAAATATGTTGGTTTCACAAGCTAATACTGCAATTTCAAATTTTAAAACAAAGTGCTAAAGTTACTAACAATCCGTCGTTGTACTTATTGCTTTAACTACATCATGCAACTTCTTCCACAAGAATTGAATTGATGAAATTTTTGGGTAGACGCGATAGTGTGTCCATTATTTATGAGTGTCTGTGTAAAAATTTCATGATCCTTGATCATCTTTCCCAAGAACTACTAAATACTAACATGGTTGCATTTTGATTATCATGTTAGTGCTAATGTAAAAGCTAATGTACTGGTGCTAATACCATAGTTATTAGAAACTACTATTCTGAGAGAAAATGTGGTTCCGCTAAAACTGTACTCACTCAATTTTTTTCATCAAAAATTTCACTAAATCTTGCGAAAGAAGTTTCANAACACAATTAATATTCCTATAAATGTTCTGGCATTTGGCCACACTTTTTCCACAGTGTAGTATTCTCAGTTAAAGGTTAGGAGTCCCTATTCCAAAACAACAAACTTTTGACTAATTTTAGTGCTTTAAAAAGCCTCATAAGTTAGTTCGCTTCAAATTGACCGAATGTATAAATACGTAGAGTGTTAAAGTGATTTATTTTATCAAATAAAGTAGGCAACCATTTTCTAAAATTTCATAACTTGTGAAAAAATAAGCGTCAGTTAACTTCATTAAATTCATTTTAAATTTTAAATTTTCTAGTGTGTCTTTCACTGGTCGCGTTCTCACATCCAACTAAGTCAATGAATTTTATTTATATTTAAGAGTTAGGTATGAGTGAGGAGTAACAGATTAATTGGAATTGTAAAATAATTGAACTCCGCACATGAGCAGAAGTAATAATTTTATTTAAAAATTTGCCGACTTATGAGTGGTGTTCTTAAACATTTATAATTGATTCGATTAACTATTTTGACAGAATTAAATAGATTAATGTAAAGGGATCAGAGCAGATTTGATTACAGAAAAAATGTAATCAGATTACTGATTACATGATTACAGTCAAAAATGAGTAATCGATTATTAATCATGATCATGATTACATTTTGGAATAATCAATCATAGATTAGTAATCTGTAATCAGTAATCATAATCTAAGGCAAATATGATTAGTTTTTGATTACTTTGGAATTATCTTTTATACATGGAATCAAATTCTAATACAGTGGTTTTAGTTTAATGTCACTACCCCTTTATGTCACACTTCGCTTAATGTCAATCTGTTGGCTTTCCTCCGGCTAAACTTCATGCTCTCATTTGCTAAATACTCTGCCTATTGTCACACCTTCTATTGTCAACCTCCGTCTATTGTCATCCCATTTGAACAGCATGTATGGCACATAACCACACTTTAGTTGCAACTTTCGGTTCTCAGGACCAGAATATGCTCGTGTTTGTTTAAATGTTGTGGGGGATCAAAGACCCTTGGGGTAACTGTTTCGTTAACCTATTTGTTGTATTCTACTATGCGATACTCGATCGTGATAGTTTATTTTTTTTAAAGACTCATCCGCAATCGCGGGCTTACTGCAACCGCGACTATGACAACCTTAGATGGGCACATGGTTAAGATTGAGAAACTAAAAGTTTAAAATAATAAACAACATTGGAAGCGAAGAACTTTGCAAACAAGTAACGATAATTTGTAAGTTTCTGACAAGATATATCTCAAAGCCATTTCTTTGGCATATTGCAAAAAAGCTTGCTGATTACTTTAAGAAGTAATTTGCTTTTAGAGTATTTCAAATTCAGGTAATAACTTCTAAAGCTGTAAAATAAATCGAAAAAGATATGGTATTATAAAACGCGCCTTTAAAACCAGGAACTTCGGTTTATGTCACCTAATCTTTGAATTATCAGGCAGTTGACATTATCGGCTAATGGCAACTCCGCCTTATGTCAACCGATTTTTTGGCTCCCTCGGAGGTGACATTAAGCTAAAACCACTGTATTGAGTTTTTTTCAAATATGTTGGTTTCAAAAGCCAATACTGCAATTTCAAATTTTAAAACAAAGTGCTAAAGTTACTAACAATCCGTCGTTGTACTTATTGCTTTAACTACATCATGCAACTTCTTCCACAAGAATTGAATTGATGAAATTTTTGGGTAGACGCGATAGTGTGTCCATTATTTATGAGTGTCTGTGTAAAAATTTCATGATCCTTGATCATCTTTCCCAAGAACTACTAAATACTAACATGGTTGCATTTTGATTATCATGTTAGTGCTAATGTAAAAGCTAATGNTTACTAAATACTAACATGGTTGCATTTTGAATTATCATGTTAATGCTAATGTAAAAGCTAATGTACTGGTGCTAATACCATAGTTATTAGAAACTACTATTTTGAGAGAAAACGTGGTTCCGCTAAAACTGTACTCACTCAATTTTTTTCATCAAAAATTTCACTAAATCTTGCGAAAGAAGTTTCATGATGTGATTGGAGCACAAAAGGAGATGTAGTTACCATCAAGGTTGCTATGAGAAATTTACAAAAATCATTTTTGATAAGGTTAGTCCATAACTCGGCTCATTTTCAAATTTTCTTTTTTTTTGAAGCTGGATGTCGAATCTGAATATCTTAACATATTTCGAAATCGAGAATTTGGAAAATTTAAATTTTTTGAAAGAGAGGAGTTATGGACTAATCTTATCAAAGATGTTCAAAATTCCTCATAGCAACCTTGGTTACCATAATGTTTCATCTTCCAGCGACGGCCGCTTATGCTAACTTTGCCCTAACCTTATTTCCAACTACCGAAACAACTTGAAAATACTTGCCATCTAATATTTTAAACAATTTTCCAAATTCTACTCTAACACTGTCAGCTGGTGCAGCATACGAAACAATTTGTATTTCAAGTGTGGGGTCAACAATTTAAAAAAATAGGTCTTATTTAAAAGATTATGGTACTCCGTTCTAAAAACAAAAGTCAAAAGAAGTAGAAATCAAGGACAGAAAAGTTAGTATAAAATGGTTTGAAATGATTTGTTTCAGCAAGATTGAAAAGGGTAAGAAGTTCCTATATGACGTGATTGTTTTGGGTTGTTCATCATAACAATAATATGTAATCATGTAATCATATAAAATAATTTAGGGGTTTGATTACTTGATTATNTCCTATATGACGTGATTGTTTTGGGTTGTTCATCATAACAATAATATGTAATCATGTAATCATATAAAATAATTTAGGGGTTTGATTACTTGATTATNATCAAGGACAGAAAAGTTAGTATAAAATGGTTTGAAATGATTTGTTTCAGCAAGATTGAAAAGGGTAAGAAGTCCCTATATGACGTGATTGTTTTGGGTTGTTCATCATAACAATAATATGTAATCATGTAATCATATAAAATAATTTAGAGGTTTGATTACTTGATTATGATTGCAAGCCCGAAAATCCGTAATCAAACCCAGTTGATTATAGATTACTTAAAGAAGTTTGATTATAGATTACTGATTAGTAATCTGTAATCATAATCTCTGCAATCAGTAATCAATTAATCATGTAATCAAACCTGCTCTGAAAGGGATTATGAGAAATAGGATTTAATTTATTACGTGAACTCAGAAGCAAAATCCAATGATTCATTCAGGGTTGAGGAGCCGGCATAGTAAAATGAGTCAAGATTGTTTTAAATTACATATACCCTGCTGCACCTTCCCTTAAACTTTGGTGACCTCTAAAGGTCAAAGGTCAATTTCCAGAGGGTAAGTTGCGGTAAGATGTAAGCCAAGGGTAAAATGCCCAAGTTTTTTATGTATCTTTCCCTACAACCTGAGACATATCCCATATTTAATTAACAAGTCGTTAAGGTGTGTGTTATTTGTGCCTTTCCCTTCACAATTTTTAAAACTAGTTCTGATTGGGAAACACGCTTGCGTATGCTCAAGCTAAATTTCTGCTTAACCGATCCATAAATAACACTATTTATAATGAGGGTATTCCACATGGCCTGGTTAAGTGTTAAATTTTTATTTGATATATTTTAATGAGTGATATAATGAAGATATCGGGAAGGGTAAAAAGTCAAATGTTGTTATGTTGACATTTATTTTTGACTTTGTTATTACAAAAATTTCCCTCGCCTCATTTGCATGTTGTAGTTGAGAGGATGCATGAGAGGAAAGCTGAGACCACAAAGTAGTAAGTTTCAATTATCTCATACATCTCTTCAACTACAACATGAAATAAAAAGTGTGAGTTTGACCCTTTCTCCTCCTCAGTTGACGTTATTTATTTGCATTTTAACAATTATTAAAATAACGGAGAGGAAAAATAATCAGACCAATCACAGACCTATAAAATGATGTCACCTTTTTATAAGATAAAAATATTTGAAATTTAACAACTTTTTATCTTATAACCAAAAGCAGGAATACCCTCAATATTTATTATAAAATTTATGAACCAGCACTACACATTTTCATATGCTGGGCCCTGACTGCTTTTGTTAAAAGACCTTTTTTTTTAAATAAATCATTACGCCGAAACTCACAAAATCTCTCAGTTACCTTATCGATGAATCAATGGAAGAGAGCTTTAGCTACAACCCCAGCTTTCCCAAATGATGACACAGGATGAGATCTTTGAGTAATAGTTAAAACAATCAAATATCCCATGCAGAACAAGGTTAAAAAAATCGAACGAGTCTTCCCGCTTTTCTGAACAAAACTATCTCTTTTCAGTTCACTGTGTAACCGTAATCAACGTTGTATCGGTTGAATTAAGTTAGTTTACCGGAGTAGGCACAATCCAAGAGAAAAACAAATCCATACAGTTCACAAACCGAACCGATATAAGACAAAAGTCAGGCCAGTGGCTCGCACACTAGTAATTAAAACACTTCTTGTTATTCCCTTTTCAGCTTAAACGAAAAAGATTGGAAGGTTATCATGTTAAAAATGAAAAGCAAATCAGAATCAAAATTCATAAGTAAAAAGAAAGAGAAAGGTAACTAAAACAAAACATAATTTCTACTATGTGTCCATAAAGTCGCTACGTATTTGAGAAAATGAGTTCCCATCTCCAGAAACTCCTCTCAACAAGAATTTGCATGTGTTGAGTTTGAGTGGAGGGGATTGTGGTGAGGGAATAACCGCACGCAGTTTTTTTTGCTGCTTGTTTTCTTAGCACTTTCTCCATTACGTACGGACTTTATGGACACATGGTAGAACATGCAAACTAACCTGTCATAATATTTCATTTTCTATCAAACACTAGAATNCAAAATCCAATGATTCATTCAGGGTTGAGGAGCCGGCATAGTAAAATGAGTCAAGATTGTTTTAAATTACATAAACCCTGCTGCACCTTCCCTTAAACTTTGGTGACCTCTAAAGGTCAAAGGTCAATTTCCAGAGGGTAAGTTGTGGTAAGATGTAAGCCAAGGGTAAAATGCCCAAGTTTTTTATGTATCTTTCCCTACAACCTGAGACATATCCCATATTTAATTAACAAGTCGTTAAGGTGTGTGTTATTTGTGCCTTTCCCTTCACAATTTTTAAAACTAGTTCAGATTGGGAAACACGCTTGCGTATGCTCAAGCTAAATTTCTGCTTAACCGATCCATAAATAACACTATTTATAATGAGGGTATTCCACATGGCCTGGTTAAGTGTTAAATTTTTATTTGATATATTTTAATGAGTGATATAATGAAGATATCGGGAAGGGTAAAAAGTCAAATGTTGTTATGTTGACATTTATTTTTGACTTTGTTATTACAAAAATCGAACGAGTCTTCCCGATTTTCTGAACAAAACTATCTCTTTTCAGTTCACTGTGTAACCGTAATCAAAGTTTTATCGGTTGAATTAAGTTAGTTTACCGGAGTAGGCACAATCCAAGAGAAAAACAAATCCATAGAGTTCACAAACCGAACCGATATAAGACAAAAGTCAGGCCAGTGGCTCGCACACTAGTAATTAAAACACTTCTTCTTATTTCCTTTTCAGCTTAAACGAAAAAGATTGGAAGGTTATCATGTTGAAAATGAAAAGCAAATCAGAATCAAAATTCATAAGTAAAAAGAAACAGAAAGGTAACTAAAACAATACATAATTTCTACTATGTGTCCATAAAGTCGCTACGTAATTGAGAAAATGAGTTCCCATCTCCAGAAACTCCTCTCAACAAGAATTTGCATGTGTTGAGTTTGAGTGGAGGGGATTGTGGTGAGGGAATAACCGCACGCGTTTTTTTTGCTGCTTGTTTTCTTAGCACTTTCTCCATTACGTAGGGACTTTATGGACACATGGTAGAACATGCAAACTAACCTGTCATAATATTTCATTTTCTATCAAACACTAGAATCACTCCTTTTATCTATGCCATTTCACTCCGAATCATGACTGAATGACACCAAATTGATCGTTGACTTGTGATAAACTTGATTTGTGATTCAGTGTTAACATTTTTAATGGGACGAATATATGGAAGGTCCAATGCAGAATATCCAAAGGGAAAATCGTGCGATCGAAGATGTTCAACATATGGGACGTAGGACAATTTGGTCATTGAAAGATTTTGTGCTTGGAATTATAATAGACTGATAATCGGATGGCGCCTGGTAGTATTGACAAGTTGATTCAAATTTGGCAATTAATTTGATTTCTGAAAAACTAGACTTATTGCAAATTAGCTTAAGGCCGAATAACTACGCAGTTAAGTTATGATTCAGCAAACGTATTTGCACAGAGCGGAATGAGCTACGTAATGTGGAAAAAAAAGTTTTTAGAATTAGTAGTAGAATACAATTATCCTGGACGTCCGTATACCAGTTTGGTTTGCTATTAATTTCAGTAGACCATTAACAGTGTGTTACTGTAAAGCATAGTATTTTGTATACACAGGCGCATGAAGATGGGTAGATGGTAGTAAAGAAAATGAGATGGGAGGTTGCATTCCTAAAAATGTTTTTACACGNGCTGTAAAGCATAGTATTTTGTATACACTGAGGCGCATGAAGATGGGTAGATGGTAGTAAAGAAAATGAGATGGGAGGTTGCATTCCTAAAAATGTTTTTACACGCTTTTTGAAGTTAAAACTTTCTCCATGTACCCATGTTTATGCACCTCAGCGTATTCAGCGAAAAACTCTTTTGTTTCTAACTCTTATAATCTAAGACAGTTGTAATATATGTGTTAACTACAAAAACAGTCAGGAAGTAGTTACGGGTATCTGATGGTCTGGATGTAGAATTTTGATCAATTGAGACTATGCACTAATTTTATGTTATCAAAATAGATGCGATTTCTCTTACGTAGAAAAACTATGCGTCAAAGAATTTGAGCATTTTTATCTAATTATACAAGCTTTGCAAAATACTTTTGCAAAAGACATAACAGTTTCAGAAAAGGGGTCGAGAATTGGAACATACGAGAGGAAAAATCAATTCTCTATCATCACAACAGAATTATTGATATTTCGAAGATTCTAATTTTGAGAAATTGTTTTTGACTTAAATTCCTTAATTACCTTGACTAAATTGCAACTCCAAAAAGTTGTGTTTCTAAAAGATTATGAATTATAAGAATATTTTACCTTTCTCAATAGTTTTGAATAGTTTACCTTAAACTGTTATTATTTTTCGATTNGCGTCAAAGAATTTGAGCATTTTTATCTAATTATACAAGCTTTGCAAAATACTTTTGCAAAAGACATAACAGTTTCAGAAAAGGGGTTGAGAATTGGAACATACGAGAGGAAAAATCAATTCTCTATCATCACAACAGAATTATTGATATTTCGAAGATTCTAATTTTGAGAAATTGTTTTTGACTTAAATTCCTTAATTACCTTGACTAAATTGCAACTCCAAAAAGTTGTGTTTCTAAAAGATTATGAATTATAAGAATATTTTACCTTTCTCAATAGTTTTGAATAGTTTACCTTAAACTGTTATTATTTTTCGATTGACAAAGTGCAAATATTTTAGTGCACTCTCTTCACAATAAATAGCAGGGCCAAAACTTTGCCCCATGGTGATTAAATGCTTGCACCGTACTGTGTATCGAATGCTCCAAAGTTACTTTAGACTCATATTTCTTGGAACAATCATGGNTTCGATTGACAAAGTGCAAATATTTTAGTGCACTCTCTTCACAATAAATAGCAAGGGCCAAAACTTTCCCCCATGGTGATTAAATGCTTGCACCGTACTGTGTATCGAATGCTCCAAAGTTACTTTAGACTCATATTTCTTGGAACAATCATGGACATTGCATTGACAACTTCCAATCATATTGAGTACAACATTGCAGAAGGTACGTTCGTATGTATATGTATCTCCGATTTCCTAGAGTCCTAGTTACTCACGGCAACTGAACATTCTGCTAGAGTGAATGCATTTGGAATAAGTAAACTGAATTGTTTGGTTTTGTTGAAGGTAGTGCGAATTAGGCTTAGCTACTTAGCAATTTAGTATGAATTTTTAGGTATATATAATGTTATTCTCTAACAAAATTTCTTTGGTTTTATCCAAATAGTTGCATATTGACTGCTAGCGTATACTTAATAAATAACTGCAATGCTGCCAGTCGCTTTTACGCTATCTATATGCATCATCACAATTTTCGCGTTGTGCGTAGNGGTTCGTATGTATATGTATCTCCGATTTCCTAGAGTCCTAGTTACTCACGGCAACTGAATATTTTGCTAGAGTGAATGCATTTGGAATAAGTAAACTGAATTGTTTGGTTTTGTTGAAGGTAGTGCGAATTAGGCTTAGCTACTTAGCAATTTAGTATGAATTTTTAGGTATATATAATGTTATTCTCTAACAAAATTTCTTTGGTTTTATCCAAATAGTTGCATATTGACTGCTAGCGTATACTTAATAAATAACTGCAATGCTGCCAGTCGCTTTTACGCTATCTATATGCATCATCACAATTTTCGCGTTGTGCGTAGCTGATCGTATTTCAGAATCATAAAAGCCATTTTGGAAATTGAAAGTAGTAAACAATAGACGTACCTTGGCTTAGGCGGATTAATGCTTGGAAGTAAAAACNAATAGACGTACCTTGGCTTAGGCGGATTAATGCTTGGAAGTAAAAACACTTCCAAACATATCTGTAAATTGACGGTGGTTACGGAGATACGGTGAAGTAGAAAGATAGACGGACTGCCGAANAATTTTCGCGTTGTGCGTAGCTGATCGTATTTCAGAATCATAAAAGCCATTTTGGAAATTGAAAGTAGTAAACCATAGACGTACCTTGGCTTAGGCGGATTAATGCTTGGAAGTAAAAAAACTTCCAAACATATCTGTAAATTGACGGTGGTTACGGAGATACGGTGAAGTAGAAAGATAGACGGACTGCCGAANACTTCCAAACATATCTGTAAATTGACGGTGGTTACGGAGATACGGTGAAGTAGAAAGATAGACGGACTGCCGAAATGAAGAACGAAAACAAGGACTAGTGGATAACGAATAGATGAATAGAGGGTTGAACAGAATGGTGGATGGACAAGAGAGTATCAATCTAATGTCTTCTATCAATACAGCAACCTACGGTAATAAAGTTTTACGGGTTATAATACGCTAAGATTTTCAACAAAGATAATTCACCAATTAATAATTTTCACTTACGTTTTCATGTTTCTGCTTTGTCTACGCGTGTGTCGAGCGTTAACATATAAATCAATACATTATCAAGCTAGCTTGAATTTCTCTTCATCACTTGTTACTTACATGACAGATGAAGTACAAAGTCTACTGTTTACTCAAATAGTAATAGGGGAATTCAATTTTGTTTCGGGCTACTCAATTATTTTATCATTGCATTAAATCTAGTAGATCATCATTTACATTATAATCGCGCACTGGATAGCGGAACCGGGTTGTGAGTTTTATTTGTTGGATCTATACGACCATCTTCACCCAATGTATTCTAATCGTAGAAGTCGGTATACGAAGAACCATTATCCAGCAATTTAAACTTTTGCATTTTCCAACTAGAATTACTTCAATCTATGTTAAATTGTCCAATATAATGCAACATACTAGAGTTGTTTATCTTTAACTAAAGTGAATATTATTTAAAAGAAAATCCAATTTTCAACATTATTTTCTATAAGCCTTCTGCTCAATCCTTTTATACAGTTCACTTTGCNTTAAAAGAAAATCCAATTTTCAACATTATTTTCTATAAGCCTTCTGCTCAATCCTTTTATACAGTTCACTTTGCGCAATTAGTTCGTCTTCGCAAAAAATCATTCAAATATTTTGAATTGCAGCCAATTCTTGGTAAATAAAAAACAATATTTTATTATATATCCATAAATATCTTACTTCCTCTAATAATACCTCGGAGTACTATTTAAAAAAATCATCTTCAACACCCGGGTATAATTGGAGACCGGGCTNTAAAAGAAAATCCAATTTTCAACATTATTTTCTATAAGCCTTCTGCTCAATCCTTTTATACAGTTCACTTTGCAATTAGTTCGTCTTCGCAAAAAATCATTCAAATATTTTGAATTGCAGCCAATTCTTGGTAAATAAAAACAATATTTTATTATATATCCATATTATCTTATTTCCTCTAATAATACCTCGGAGTACTATTTAAAAAAATCATCTTCAACACCCGGGTATAATTGGAGACCGGGCTACTATAAGAGCCAGGGTATTATTTCTCATTTCGCAAATAATTTTTTAAAGTATTCTCAATTAAATTTATTTCAATAATAGAACTAAAAATATTTATAAAAAATTCTATAAAAAATGAGGTACTGCAAGTTAATGATTTTAGTCCGAATCATCTGGTGAGCTATCAACTCTCATTATATTTGAATCTTCACAAAATTAATTGGTTCTAGTTTTATTTTAAAAGTTATCTTACGTTTAATACCCATCCTTTCTGTGAACGACTTCAAAACAATTTTTTTAATTAAACATTTATTTTAATTTGGCGTCTGAAGTAACCATAAAACTCCTAGGGTATTATTGGAGGCATAGTAATATTCTTTCATCTGGAAGAATAGACCCGGATACTAAAAGAGACATGGCACTATTAGAAGAAATACGGTAATCTGTTTTAAAGACCTTCACATTTTGATATTAAGAATTCAAAATCCCTTTTCCCTCTTGACCAAATTGTGATATCATCGCAAACTGTCCTGGTTCTATGTAGCTGCGTGTAATTGATATCCAATAAACAAAATTAACCGTTGAATTGCTATGTTATAGGATATATAATTTTATTATAGATTTCTTTAATTGTCAGTTAATCCATCTTCATCAACGGTAAATATTTTTATTGATATAATCTCTGGAAAGTAGAGTGAGCTCACTAACTTTTCACAAGCATATCATTTTCATTAATTTGTTTTTAACGTTTCCTTTTATTGGTAAAGAAATGCTAATTTGTACAAGTACATTTGTACACACTCATCATCAGAATGCTTATAACCAATGTGTAATTTCATTGGTACTCTACATGTATCTGGTTACTTTGCCTCAGGTGTATTAAATATTTCTTACTTTTAGCACTACCAACCATACATCTTCACTATCTGAAAACTTCAAGTAGAAGGGAAAACGTGAGATTGATGTAATAAAAAATTTAAACGAGTTGTTAACTGGCGTTGGGTGGCACATTTAATACAAGAAAGTTAAAATAGGTCTTATTTGGCTTACTTTGGATACCTCCTATTTAGTGTAAATTAATTCACACTGTTTGTAACCCACGGTTTTAAATTGGTTTATGTAAATTTTATAAAATTCAGCTCATTGTTAACACGTCTTGCATCCTAACGATCTACTTAAACACAANTTAACTGGCGTTGGGTGGCACATTTAATACAAGAAAGTTAAAATAGGTCTTATTTGGCTTACTTTGGATACCTTCTATTTAGTGTAAATTAATTCACACTGTTTGTAACCCACGGTTTTAAACTGGTTTATGTAAATTTTATAAAATTCAGCTCATTGTTAACACGTCTTGCATCCTAACGATCTACTTAAACACAANTGGTTTATGTAAATTTTATAAAATTCAGCTCATTGTTAACACGTCTTGCATCCTAACGATCTACTTAAACACAAAACGAGCAAAACAGGGAAACAATAATGCGCAATTAATACAGCTTATGATGTAGCATTAATTGCTTCCGTGTTTTGAATAATAAAAGCTTTCTGTGCTAGCAGTTTATGTGTGATTTAGAACAAAATAAATTCATGCAAACAATCTATTGTTTTTGTTAATACTTTTTAATTGTGTAGGTAGTCAACTTTTCTAGACAAAATTAAGTAACAGATAAAAATGATTGTACTAAACGACTTCAAGTATGTATTTATTTGCATCGAAGATAAAGTAGTCCGAAATATCCTTATTTTCATCATATAACTTCATGTAGCATCACGTAAGCATCGTCAGAAAGCTTCATGTTGCAATTCAATAACTGGATCATGGTAGGTTGCTGTTAGTATAAAATTGAAGTAGAATACTTGGTACTCATGTACTAATGGGACAAAAAGAATTTTTGCCTTTTCTATAATACTGTAGATTTGACTAAATGTTGCCATTTTGGTATAAGCGATTCTAATATGTATTAGTCTACATTGGTATCTGTCAATAGTTCACCTAAGTATCACTATTTTGTGACGTTTATCTCTTTGACTATAGTATAGGTAAATTCTTAAAAACTCCGTTTAAGACAATTTATATTGTAGCTACAGTGGACCTCGCCTATAACGAACTTTTAGGGACCAGGAAATTTGGTTCATAACACCCGATGCTTATTACAGCCGAATAATGAACAAATATAAAATTTAAAGTTATGTTCATGACATCCGATGTTTTGACTTTTCTTAGTTCAATAATTTTCTTTTTCTAGATACTGCAGCCTCACAATCCAAATAAACCAAGAACTAACTTGAGCAGAAAACAATGTCGNATTTTCTTTTTCTAGATACTGCAGCCTCACAATCCAAATAAACCAAGAACTAACTTGAGCAGAAAACAATGTCGATAAAACTGTGTGGAATATCTTCAGAATTCTGCAATGATTTACTCACGATTTAGAGATGCTGTAACAGTGGATAAAGAATAGTAGATAATTAAAATTTGACAAGTCTTATTTTGTCAACTGCGCCACGGAATAATAGGAAAAACGTTGGTGCAGTGATTCAAAACTTCAATTTTTCATTCATTCACAACGCATTTTATTAAATTTGCATAACTTTTTCAACATAATAGGGTCTGGTTCATCTCTCACGATGGTGAAATGAAGGGCTAAACCGCAAGATATGGTTCTTTACACCCGAGTGTTCATATTAACCGAGTTCATTCTGACCGAGGTTTTTAATATTAATTTCGCTATCTCTAGGCAGGGACCGGCGGTTCAGGTTCATTATAACCGTGGTTCCATTACATCCGGGGTCAAAATAGGCGAGGTCCACTGTATTTAAAATTCTATGTTCTTATTTTCTCTGCGGGTGGTATTCACCGTTGCGTTGATGTATTACTCGGCAGGGAACGAAGAAAACAAGAGACTACCTGTAACTGATAACAATTACGTACGAATGAGGAATTAAACTGCATGGAAGTTGCAGCAATTCAACACTCCTCAAACTCATATAAATACTACTTACAGGGAGCGAAATTTCTGATAAACATATTTGCAAAAACTCACAGAAACAAGTCAATCCCATTTTGTTATGCCTATTTGGAAAGTACTTAGCGCTATCCACAACTGCAGTCAAGAAATTTAACTCACAGTGTACGTTTAATTCATTTTTCCCTTGACGTCAACACAAACTACATTAAAGCATAGTCACGTTATGAAGCAACCAGGCCTAGATTTAGCGATACGAGATAGAGAAAGCTTGAAACAGATGCTTAGTTATTTGAAAACAAAACACGTCGAGAATCCCGCTACACCGAACACAATCGCCCACTCCTTGAAGATGTCAGATATTCTTTACCAAGAATTTGTACGCACTCACCGTGTAATTCTTTGCAATATGTCATTAACAGAAAAATCTACACCTTTGAATTTCGAGCAGAAAGATCTGCTTGAACAAACAGCAAAATTGTCCCGTACCTTCAAAGACATTCAAAGTAAGTTACTAACAGAAGACGAAGGTGTCAAAAACAAATCAACTACAATCTCACTGTCACCGATGGATAATCAAATCTTCCTGCCGTCGATGGATAATCAAATCACCCAGAGGGGATATCTAATGGACAAACACCAGGATCTCTCTCCTGCAACAATAACATGTATGTTGCCAACTCAGCGTGTTCCACCTCAGAGACAAACCATTGTTTCATGTGAAGCAATTCCAAAACCATGTCACACAGCGTCGAATAGGGAATTGTTTTTCTCTATCCTGCGAATATATACTCAGCACCCAACTGTACATAGTGATTCAGTAATTGGGTTAAGAGCCATTGTTGATGCCACGAAGAACTGTTCTGAATCACTCAAGAGAATAGCTGGAATGAGCCTGTAGTACTTGGACGATGTATTATACTTCCATTTGATAGATAAATTAGATCCACCACTTCTCATGGAATGGGAAAATACATTTACTAATGATAAAATTCCAGAGCTAATACAGTTGCTACAATTTCTTGAAAATCGAGCCAACAGTTTCATCATGTCCAGAATGCATAACCAGCAGCATCCATCGTCCCCCAACAAAGCACTGACAAGTTATCATCAGTCGTCCTCCACTCATGAGTCTAACTCTTCGTATAACTGCAAGAATTCTTTCCAATATTGTGACCAATGTTATGTATTAACTGATCCTACGACTGGACAACGCAGTATTAGAGGATGTGACTCATGTGTTAGAACAAACAATGTAAGAAATTAAAATCGGAGAATGAATACAGTTTTATACGCAATGACCAAAGCCAAAGAACAAAAAACTTTACTACTAACAGCTCACTCATGCAGCGTAAAAATGAATATATTAAATTTTTGTTCTTTCGCTTTGGTCACATCGGTAGCAATGATGATCATTCCAAAGTGTAATATGAGTTTCTTACAACCATTCTTTCATTTTATTTTGTAATTTATACACTTGCATGGATCGGAATTATGTATATGAGTTGATGAATTTGTTCTACATTATAACTTCAGAATTAAAATAAATTACTCTTCTTTCAAGACTTGATGAAAGAAGTAATCATGAATTAACTGTGCCTCATAGAAACAATACATTGAGTAACATTTGATAGAATGCAATATAATGTCCACTTTGCCTGACGACGTAAAAGACCAGCAGGCAAATAGTTGTTACTGAATAGAAGCTTTTATTGTGTGTTGCAGACACATTATAGATCTAGGCAGCTACAGTGATCAGCGAGGATAATTATTCTAGATTGGAATTTAGGATAAGGAAAGTTGGGCATAGGCATAAAGTTTGTGAACTTATATTGATCGTATCAACCGTGCTATTCAGAACAATTTCTGAACGATCTAGTTTGTTCCTTCTGAAGCAATAATGCTAAGCAACAGCCGCTAATCAATGTTAATTAAACTGTGAAGCAAAAGTACTTAGGATTAGGACAAAGTGGAATGGGTAGCATAAAGCCCACTTCAACCAAATTGTCATGGTCCCTTCATGTTCAAGCAACAATTTTGAGAAGTATAAGATTCTTCAAAAAAAAATTTTTTTTTTTTGTTAAATTAGCTGAAGCATTGTTTCATTTTTTCAATGAATTAGTCATTTAATTAATGTTTAAAACCGTGAAATAACTACATTAGAACGAAAAAGTTACGACGATGGATAAAAAAGTGCGTGATATTTATAGTGTAAATTCTTGCTTATTAGATTTTGTAGATTAGGAAATTACCAGAAGATAGCTAAAGAAGAGAAGTATGGGAAAGAGTGATTAATATTGCTCACTCGTCAGATTTTATCTTCTCAAGTAATAACTCATAATTGAAGAAGTAATTTATATTACTATATTTTATGTGTCCTGTAAACGATCAGACAAATCCAAACATGTTACTTACTAAATTACTTCATGATGCTGTTAGGAAGGTAATTATTGTACTTTCAATTTGTCATGGTTTAGCGTTGTGGTTTCTTTAAGTTAACTTTTATCGCAGTTTCCTAATAAAAGGTTATTAGGAATATACTATTTTTCGTTTTGATAATCGAAAAAAACCTTTTTCAAAATTTGACAGAATCATTAAACCAGAAAGACAAACCCCTGAGCTGAGTAATATTAGTGGAGGGTATTTTGAAATATTGTCTAACTTACTGTATAATATTTTCATAATATGGGCTTAAAATTAATAAATATACCATAAAATGTTTAATATTAAATTTAGGAGAACGTATACATATACTACCAAATAACAATAAAAAGAATTAACGTTATAAAAAGATAATCACTTAATTATCGGAAGATGCACCAATAACATTGTCGAAATTATTAAATTTTGTAATTACAACTTTCAAAATTGTTAATTGATTTCTCACCAGGTTTTTCTACCAACTTACATTAGGCTATAATCTTAAATGCAATCATTCTCACAGGTAATTGTCATTCTGCTGGAGTAGTATATGCCAAGTTTGAAATTATTTTCTCGATTAGGGCGGTCGCAAAGCAAACAAATCCAAAATGCAAGTGGCGAGTTTCACCACTTAAGGTTTTGTTTAATTATTTGCCTACACTCGGAACGTACAATATTAAATTTTTTGAATGCTCGAATAAAAATTTTTCTTAAGTAACATGTCCGAGCAGTATATGCTGTTTCTGTTAATACTTTAATTATATTAAGCAGTGATTTAGTTGGGTATAAAAATAAACATGTAAATTGTTTATGTACTTTAATACAATGTGAGGGGTACTAAGGCTATTGATCAATAGGTTTCTAAGGAATAATATGGGTTTTCATGAACAAAATTATAAGTGAATACCACTTATAGTTGAGTGACTTATAAGGCAAAACCGTGAGTGGCAAACTTAAAATTTAAATTAATTTAAAAAACTAAAATAATTTAACTCCTGTATTTTGTTCATCATCTTTTGAAGTTGAACATGCCCTCAATTAACGAAAAGTCAAAATTGAAAAAAAAATACTCGTAAAGCGGAGATAGCTGACCCAGGAATCATTACTGATGAAGACATACTGCTAGTGTTGACATTGCTAGACGTTTTCCGGTTCAAAAGGTACTTTGGTACTGTACGTACCAAAGTACCAAAAAATGTTCATTGGTTGAAAACGGTAATGTGTAATCACTAGTAATACTTTCCATTTAACTACTAATAAAAGAATTAGTTTGAAATCTTAATCAAACTAACGATGTTAACAGGTTCAATTAGCGAATTTGCCTCGAAAGAGAGAAATAAGTCACTTTTTTGAAAAAAAAAGGATGTTTTACCTGCCTTTTTTTTTCTCACTTAAAAGTGAAAATTTAAGAGAGGCGCTTGCGCCGAAGTGGTCGCTTAAAAGTGAGATCAAAAATAAGTGACTTTTCACTTATAAAGTCAAGTTGATGAAACCCCCTAATGTAATTAAAATTAAAAGGAATGTTATTTAAGTTTTATTTATATATAGAGAATTACCATTGCAAGTAGGTTGTTTTGCGTTAGTTTCGTATGCGTTAATTATGTTTCACCGTAATGTAAATTATTCTAATTCAGGTATTCCAAACATTAAGAATGCTTTGTTATAATATCTTCAACGACCTTGTATGGTGAGTAAAACAAGGAGGCGAAGTGGAACTTAGGTTGAAGTTAAACATAAAATAAGGTATAATTGAATACATTTATATTATCATTACATTCACTACATTATACATATATAATACATTATAATTTTAAATAATATTTAAAAATGACATGTATCAAAATAATTGAAAATAATAAATTCAAAATTTATAGCAAGTATTGAACAGCTCATCGGAAAAACATTATATTAGAATTATTCAGAAATTCGAACTCTCGTAGTTACCGAAATGTCTTACTTAGTCTATCAAAATGCATTTCAAAATTAATTCTGAACAATGAAATTAACATGGCAAAAAAAAATTTTATTTGTTATACTTAACAAAACAAAAAAATTTGATGATCATTATCCCGCCAAAATTTCAAAAAATATTTATTTTTAGTTTCTGAACGCGAATTCGTATTCAGAAAAAATCGACATCAAAAGTTGGTGGTCTTTAAATTTTAAAACTCAATTCGGGAACTAGAGAATTAATAAAGTGGCTATTTGCGAGTATGTATTTAGCAAATTATTCATAAACAATAATATTAAAAAAAAAAGCCAAATCCTATGGATTATCCGGTTATAAACTGTGATTTCGACAAAAGTTAATATTTTTTACTTAGTATTTCCAGTTAATTAAAAAATTGTTATTTCTTTATCGCAGGTGGTCAAATATATTTCACAAAATTTGGATGAATAACTGGATTTGGTTATTTCCTACACAGACAAAATTTTCAAAATTCATTACGTAATTTGACACGAATTTGTTATTTTTTCCATGCAAATTGTTCAACTTCGGTTTATAACCCAGCATATCTGCAATGCCTGGATTTGGTTATTTCATAAATTGACAAATTTTTGAAACTTCTTGACTCTATCCAAATGTTAAACTGTTTTTTATCAACCGGTATGTTCAGTGTCCAAATTCGAGTATTTCCTCAAATGACAAATTTTAATAAATTTCTGACCTAATTTGCCAATCGTTGTAAATTTTCCCTATTCAGATTGGTTAACTCTAGTTTATAATCCGGTATGTTTATAACGCCGGGATTCTGTTGTCCATTAGATTGAAACATAGTTCAAAGTTACTAGCGTAGTTTAACATCAAGTCGTATTTTGTTACATCCATATTAGCCAAAGATTTTGTTTGGAACCAGGTATTCCGATACTACTCGCATATAATTATTTATTAAATGGACTTATTTTTCAAAATCCTGATGTAATTTCATTCCAAATACTAGCCCTCACAATCCAAAAAGATCAAGAATATTTTGTGTCCAAATATCATTCAATTTGAGACATGAGAAGTATATTTTCCAACAGAATGGTGGTCACAAAAATTATTGCAGAAGTGTAGATACAATAAAGAAAATAATACTTTAGTTTTATTAAAAAATTTTTATGTTGACTTTTTTATTGGATTCTAACCATGTCGTAATAACGTCCACCGTTAAGCGTGACCACTACGGCGCACCGTTACCGTCGCAGCGGTAAAACCTGTAAAATTTGTTATTATGATTTTAAAATTTTTTTGATTGGATGCTAACCATGTCATAGTAGTATTCAAGGTTCACCGCGACCATCACGCCGCACAGTGACCGCCGCTGCGGTATAAAAAACTGAATAAAATATGATTTTTTTTATTGAATGCTGACCATGTGACAGTTAAGTGTTTCGAAGTATACGATGTAGGTTATGTGACACTGGACACCGTGACCGCGGCGGTGGCAAAAATAATTTTTTCCTTCACCTGGCAAAATACTACCCATTTTTACTCATTAGAAGCTGCTGGTTGTGCATGTGGAATCAGCGCAGCTCTACCGCCCAAGCGATAAAAAATAGGAAAGTTTTAATTTTATTGAATATTTATATTTTTACTCTTTAGATGTTTCCCATAGTTGAATTACCTTCGGAATGAATTTTAGAATGTGGTAACCATTGCCAGCGTAGCGGCGAACCATGATCGCCGAAGGGTAAAAAGTTGAAATGCATTTTTTTAATGTAAAATTTTTTTACTAGTTGGACACTGCACATGCTAGAGCTTCATTTGTGATGGTTGCACTGCACCAATGTCTGTGCCGCGGAAAATTGTGACCACTACGGCGCTTCAAAATTATTTTGATAAAAATTGTTTAATTTTTGGATGTTAGTCATGCTACCGTAGCAGCTGCAAAAAGTTGAAAAGCATTTTTTTTTGTGAAATTTTTGTGCTCATTGATCTTTAGCCTATGCTAGAGGACCAACTGATATAGCAGTCTGCGCCCCGAAATAAAAATAAAAAATTTTTGGGAATTCTAGGAAAATTGTTTTCCGTTAAATTTATAAATCTTTGAATATTGATGATGACATAACTGCTAGCTTGTTTGCAGCAACTGAAATCACAAAAAATTTATTTGATGACGAAACCTTTGTTTGAAATGCCAGAGTTGCCATTATGATTTCCGGATCACAGTGACCCCGCTGGGGATAAAAAAAATTCTTTCGCTGTCTAGATTTTTAGCCTCTCTTTTGGCCATGCAGCAGTTAACTGGAAACGGCATGGTAAAGCGTAAGTTAGTCAGAAGGTGGCAGCGGAAGCTACGTAAGATAGAATACACCCCTCCAGCTTTGCTTTTCTCAGTTAATAATGAAGATTGACAATATAATAACTTGACAAACATATATCTTAGAAGAAAGACACTACGTAGATTCACCAACAGTATACGAATTGAGTTATTTCTTAAGCATTTAGTTTGACTTCGTAAATCAACAATATATATTCTTATGAATGTGCTGTTAAATATGTGCTAAATATGTGCTGTTAAATTTGGATACATTCAAAATACTATAACTTGTTGGTAATAACGCCCTAGGGAGTTGTCAGCAAGTTGGTTTTATTGATTTAGTACTACTAATTCTCAAAAAAATATTTAAAATTAGCATTCCGTTGCTTAACCAACTCAGAATATATTGTCGATATAACGGTTGCTGATTATTAATATGATATTTCATATTAGTGATCACAAACCATTGTGTCGTTACTTTAAGACCTAAACCACTCCTTCATATTTTTTCAGCTTTGGTTACTTCACTTATTTTGATTACTTGGACTGAAATATTTTGAAGCATTGACCTTGATTGATTACTTCACCTGAAGTTTTTGAAGTAATTACATTCTTAATATTGTAAAACTTTAACCTATGTTGCATGGCTGGGGAATTCGATTCAATAACCCTCACTATTGACCTTTAAAATTCAAGTTGGATGGCATACAGTCACAACATATTCCGTAGATTTATTCTTATCCGATTTCATGCCATATACTCTTCAGCGCGATAATACTCTGTCGTATACAGCCTCAAGAAATGAGTTACATCCTGGAAGGAAAATCACAGCATATGAAGATTAGAAAGTTGAATATTAACTATTTGTGCATCAATTGTGAGAAATTTTGTTTAATAAATCACTTTATTGCAACTACTTCACCTGCCTTTATTCTGGTACAAATAGAACTCCAGTATTTATTTTCAATATGACCAAAAAGTATATTTTTACCAAATGTTGACGGAAAGCAACGAGTATACTATACAGTACTTCAATATTCAACCAATAAATGAACTCACATTGATGTCAAAAATAGAGTTTATCTAGTCAATGCATCGCTCACGCATATATACTACTGAGCTGGATGGAGCGAGAGTTAGACCACCTATTTTGTACTCAAGAGGTTTCGGTTCTCCATCTTGCCAATAGACTTCAAAATTTTGTGCCAAATTAGCACAAAACAAAAATAGCGTATCTCTGGCTAAGGTTTCTCCCAAGCAAACGCGTCGACCAACTGAGAACGGAATCAAATTCTCATTTCGCTGTATTATGGTGCCATCTGAGCTCAGAAAGCGTTCCGGAACAAACTCTTCAACGTCTGATCCCCATATCTCTGGATTATGATGATTTCCCCAAATGTTAACATAAATCAATGTATCTTTGGGAATATTGTACCCATGAAAAATCATATCCTCTATAGCTGCATGTGGGACGGATGTTCCTGCTATGGCAGACAAACGAAGAGTTTCCAGAATTACTGCTTCGGTGTATGGCAAGCTACGGTAGAAGTAACAGTATTAATTAATTTTAAATAATATTGACAATATCCTACCTTTTCTTATCGGTTAAGCTAGGAGCCCTACTTCTTCCAACAACTCTATCCAATTCTTCTTGTAACTTCAACTGCACTCTTGGGTTATGTAGCAAGTATAAGTTCAACCAGCAAAGCGACACTGATGTGGTGTCCGTACCCGCGGTGAAGAAATCAGCCATGACAGATTTTAACGATTCAACTGAAAATTAATTGATTAGAAAAGTGTTTTATAATATTTGGAACGTTGGTTCCATGCATTAATGGATACAAAATATGTTTCGGGTGTTTTCTACAGTGCGTTCGAATAAGAAAGCGAACTTCCCGCGAAATAGTTTCACAAAAATATTATAAATTTAGATATGTTAGACTCGTGCTTTTATGAGTCATTAAATCGATCAAATTTATTTTTTGTCAACCATGGGATGAAATATTTCAAATTTGAATCTGAAATAAGAGAGGTACGAAATTTTACCTGACTGGACATGTTTTCGACGATTTTTTTTGTGCTTTGGTCACTTTCAAATAAAGTAAACTATCAAAGCAAAGATTTTCAGCAAGGTGAACCGTCAGCAGCTGCGCAAATGTCTGACTGACTATAAATTTTGAATTTTTTGTGATTTCATTGCGCGGGAAGTTCGCTTTCTTATTCGAACGCACTGTATAACAGTTGAGTGTTTGCTATTAATGCTTAATTTCAAGAAAAATTTAATGTACGTCATATGCCAGGCTTTTATAGTTAATTATGATGTTTTTATGTCGACCATTGTTCCTTACAGTTTTTAGTTTCACAACCGCAAATCATTTGTTTAAAAAATTTCATAAAATAATGCAGATAATACGTAAGAAAAGTATTAAATTTAATAACTCTGTATAATATTTAGAACCAATCAAGTTTTATGACCAATAAGCAAAACATTTGATGACCCAAGAAACTTAATTTTATATAATTGTTATCTAGGACAGTGTAAATTCTAACAAGAACATAGTCCTTCCTTAGCATTTTTATCATGACCAATAATTCAATTATTCATCCAATAATTGTACTTTTGTTTATGATTTTAAATTTTTCCTTCTTATTCTCCGACAAGACTGCCGGGATAATTTGTGTTTGGTAAATACTAATCTAGTTTCTACGTCATAATTATGAGACAACCTAAGGAAGTTACAGTTTAAGAAGAACACACGGTATGGAGTGGAGTTTCAGAGGAAATGGGTCAAAAAGTGCACAAATCTTGGAAACGCCTTTTGTTATTGGTTAAGCCATCTCTGGTAAACACACTGAACAAACAAAAGCGATTCACCGCCGTAAGATTACCTTCTAGAAATTGTTTTCTTTTGACCAAATCAAATAGTATCCACCCTCTGTACATCTGAAATTAGTCAAATTGCTGCTTGTTCGGATCTGATCGGAAGAAATCCGAATTGTTGGAATTCCTAGGTCATAAGTCATGGTGAACTGTCCAGATGGATTTTCAATCATTAACGACTATGACTAAAGCCTAGAACCAGACAGGCCGTATTTTCGTGATTTTGAGTCTGCACTAATACATTGATATGGAAAGATGCCGCTAAGGTTTTCCCACCAGAGTAAATAAATGTTAATAGTTTACCTCTATTCTGTGGTTTAGTAGAAGTATGCTTAGTGGGATGCGGGAAAGGGGGGAAAGAATTCAGATCTGCCGCTTAGGGGGTGTGCCTAGACTCCGTAAAAGGTATCTGTTATGCGAACACATCTTCTCAGCAGAAAATGCTGATAAAGCTGATATTCTTACTTCCTTGAATTTCCCCTTGATAGGGCGAAAGCCAAAGTCAATTAAACATTTAAAAAATCATTCCAAGTTCATCCTAAGTACTAACCTCCTTTCTTTGGATGAAAACTGGAATCCGGATCCGTTGTTTTTTCTATTTCTTGGAGATACACATCCACAAAATCCCTTGCATTAGAAATTTCTGGTAGAGTTTCGGAATGTTCCTTAATTATTCTATCAAACATCGCGTCTCTTGGTTTCTTACAATCTATCAACCGACCCCATCCACTCCAGTTCGGAAATAATTTTCCAACTTGAGGATAAAAAAAAATGAACAAATTTTTCCAATCTTCAAATGCAAAAACAGCTGTGAGCGATCTGGAAAAGACAAATTAGACATAAAAATTACAACCTGCTTAATACCAAGTAAGATGGTTGGCATTGTTTCTGATATACCTTTCCAAGTCCTCCAAAATTTGGTGAAGCTTCTTATCGTCGTGGTCAAATCTCTCTCCTGTGACAATTTTCCAGAGTGAGTTGATAACAGCAAGAGCAAATCGATCCCGTAATACAACTGGTTTTCCGTTTTGTGTTTTTAACCAATTAATAAATTCAGTCACTTCGTCCATTATCAATTCTTCCATGGAACTTTTTCCAAAACCAAAATCTCGAAGATGTCGAAAAGCAAATCGTCGCTGTTCTACCCAGGTATTTCCAGATGAATGTACAATTCCTGTAATTTAAAGTACAGTAGAACCTGTGTTTGTTCAACTAATTCTGATTCGTCAGATATAATGATAGACACTCCCAATACCGTAAAGATGCAGTTAAAAGTTCCGTTGTATTATAAATCTAAGTTTTATTTTATTTTTTTAGTCTTAGCAAAACAATTAACTATAGTAGTTAATTTAACTTCTGCCCACGATTCTTACAATGGTAATGAAAAAAAAACCTTTACTTCACTTAACTTTACTTTGAAGAATAAAAACTTTTAGCCAAAGTTGAAAAAGTGACGTCCAATTATTTGAGTCTTACGTTTACCAACATATGGGAAAAGTAAGACGAGGCGAAGCATGGTTGTTGCACAAACACAGGTTTTACTGTATAGTAAAATGAAATAAGGAGACAAGCCAACACTACATGCATGAATAAATTTGCATATTCAACTTTATTCAACGCTACGTATATAGGTATCGTTCCTCATTGTAAAGCTTATGGTGTTGCAAGTAAAGATATTTGCATGCAGCAATTTTAATATGCTAGATCTGATAATGTTCATAAATGTTAGTCAATAAATCAGCAACAGCTTTAGTAAGTGTTGCCAGCTACATAATGGATTTGTTAAGTCCGTCTGTCCGTCGCTGCTCTAACTGAAAATTGGAATTGATGGATCCAGATGAGGTTTTCAAAAATAAACAAGTCACAGAAAAAGAAACTCGACGATTCGTCACGTGACTCAAGAAAAGTTTTACTAGTGAACCAAATTTAATTTGGGTTTATTAATTTTATAAAATCCACTCTCAGCCGCATTGTTCACTTCTCGTCTTCATATTGCGAGTTTTCAATGCTGAATTCAACAGAAACGTCTGAAATGTAAGGATGGGCTCTCCATCCCGTCTTACCTCACGTGGTAGTTACCGTAAACATTCAAATAATGTGGAGGGCGTATAAACAATTTGTGAATTACGTGAAACATGTGAAACTTTACGTAAAATTTTTCTTTCATTATTTAAATATTACCATTGTTTCTTTATGCCAATCTCCACTCTCAGAACACAATTGAAGAAACTAAATCTCAATTTCTAAGTACTCAACTTCTAAAGTAAACTTAAGTACAAAATTAAAGTAAATTTTTCAATAAAATTTTGTAAAAATTTTGAACAAAAATTTGAAGTTTTATTCTCATTATTTCCTGAACTACTTTGTTTATAACATACAAAGGGAGTTAGAAAAGCAGGAACAATTGCGGACAGAAGTGAATTGTTGCAATAAAGATCATTAAAAATCAACCCTTTACAAACTTCGTAAACGAATACTATTCATAAGCAAGACCACAAGTTGAAATGAATAATTAGGGCAACCCCCCTTCCCCCTTCTAAATTCTACACTATGCGTATTCAGTAAAATCTACAAAATTCTGCTTAATCAAATTTCTTCATCTGCCTTTCTCCATGTTCTTCTGTATAGAATTTTGGACATTTGCAGAAATTTTTTTATCAATCTAACATACTGTACAAGACGTCCATATTCAGAAGATTACTTCAGAAAATAGTAAAGTGAAGGCTGGGTACAGTTACTCCGGGTACAATATAACTTCGACTATAGCAAACCATACTGCTTGGACCGTGCCATGCAATTGCGTGATTGTATTAAGTAGGCAGGCTATAATGAAATCGGCGATACTGAATTTCGAACGTTACAAAACTAAACCTACCTGTCCGTAGTCATTTTGTCCGGTTATAACCAACACGATTGAAATATATATGAATTCCGCAATGAATTGTTCCTTATTCTTTTATGCCCATCTATGCAACCGATTTAGATGAAACCTTAAAGTGAATTTTAGTTAACACTTCACTTGTACTTAAAAGTTAATCCGCAGTTATAAATATTGTTTGCTGTTGCCTAGAAAAATTCGATCTGTCACTGTACTCCTCAAACGCAACTGTGTCCGAAAAGTAGAAGCCAGTTATATTGGAAAATTTCAAAATCCACAATGCGTTAAGAACAAATCCCGTGGATTCTCGCATTTCTCCCGTGGGTTCCCGCAGCCCACCCAGGGTTCCCGCAGCCCTCCCGTGGGTTCCCGCAACCCTCCCGTGGATTCCCGCAGCCCATTTGCTTTATTTCCCCTATATTTACAGTTGACCAGAAGCAACGTTGCAAGTGATGGTAAAATTTTACCATCGCGTAGGTTATTATAGGCGGAAAAATGACAACACAGCAACTTATGTAACGTTCGCGGTTTTCTGAATTAAAAAAAAATCTATGGCACATAAGTAGCAACGAATGATGTTGTACGTCAATTAAGCGATTTTGAACAAACTCGTTTAATGCTAGACGTATCGGGAAGCTGTTTGTGCAGACTTTTGCGATTTTAAGATTGATGGTAAAAATTTACTATCTCGTAGCAAATGCCGTGTTGGCAAACAAGCAACGCATGAAACAATGAATGTATAATTGCGTCATAAGTAAATGATGTCATGAGCTCCTTAAGCTGAATCCAGAGTAAAGTTCTCATGCCCTGATGTTACCTTGTCCTTGTCAGTCTGTGTATCCAAGTGGAGCAAAAACTCTTTTTAAATTCCTAGCTCTTTACGATTCTCCCGCCCTTATCATATCCTTCTCAGTAGAGAAATATGACATTCAACTCTGGATCGTGTAGTTAGCGCTCAGTTGTTAAAACAGTTTTAGAATGGGAATCAAAATCCAAAATTGAAAAATGAAAATGTTTCTTTACGGCGCATTCGGAAAAAGAAAATTCATTCCAAGTATATATATGCGCAACATATTTTATGAAAGGGTCGCAAATTTATTAAAAGTCTGTATTTTCTTACGTCATTCTCATTTGGAAAGTAGGATTGGAGTCAACTCCCAAATGAGCTGAATGAGCAAAGAAATGGAATGAGCAAAGAAATGGAATGAGAAAGGAAAGTTTGGATGGTTTTCTCAAGCTCACTGCGTTCCTAGCGCATTCTGATGAGAATGATTCCTTATGAGATTAATCCCTTGCTAAAAACAATTGTACGACAGTTTCGCAGGTGATTAACTGGTTGAAGTAAAAATTCAACATCATCGTATTCTGAAGCAAATTTCCATCACTAAAAAGCACTTCTCTACATCGACGTATATAAATTTATAGTTAAATATTTGGTTATAATGAACAGTTAATTAATTGCATCGACCGTCAACTATACGGATATAACAAACCCTGGCAATATTGAACCAATGTCGTGTCAAGAAGTTTTGAGAAATCAAAAAATTAAAATTAAAAATATTTTCAAAAGTCTTTCAATTTTACAATTTAATGACTAAGTTCAACTTACGAAGAAACGAGCTTGCATGAGTTCACAACTTTATATCAAACGAGCTTTGGTGCATAACCGTTGAATCAACGTATGTAATCTATTATTTGCTAATAATAAAATACTAGCTAATTTAACTGCCGTTGTAATAATCGTTTTCTTAGAAAATTTAGTAAATAGCAGTCTAAAATATTTGAATCAATAAAACGAAATAAATAATATAAGTTTACAAGGTGTTCAAATAAGAAGGCGAAAATCCGGGACTGGAATTTTCAAAACTCTCACAAATTAGGCTCTTTCAACAATTTTTAATTAAAAAAAATTTAGCTAAACTTTCGTAGCAACGGTTTTCAGTAGCTTGAGGAGTTCAAAATTTGTGGAAATGTGTGACATAAAATCAATAATTGATTTTCTCCAAAATCATTTCTCAAAAATTTCGCCTTCTTATTTGAACACACTGTATAAGTAAGAGTCATTGATAATTTTAAGTATTCGTACCATTTGTGTCTCCGGAAATGAATTCAAGAGCTTCCGTATGTACTCTTCCAGTCAAAGAAAGTTCGTTCAAAGCTTCCTTGATAAGTTTGGTTCCATGAAGACAAATTGCACTTTAAAAAATCAAATATGGCGGATTAATGTTAGGATCATATTATTTTTTAATCGAATGGTGTTACAAAACTGCCCGCATATAATGTCTCTGCGAACCTGTGGGATAGTGAAGCATAGCTCCTATACCCACGGGATAGTGAGCATAGACTCCTATACCCTATTAAAGTCTTCCCCGTCTCTGCCAAGAGATGAGGAGAAGCACAGATGATGGATCCCCCACCAGCAAAAAAGACTTTGCTGGTGATAACTGGTGGATCATCATCATATAGTCAAGGTTTGAAACAGCATTTTCCCAATCAGCTCTGTAGCACAAATGTAGTGCGTTGGGTCCGGAATACCCAAGACGTGGGATCATACCCCACCAGAGACCATCTTTTTGGGTTAATCGCTGTTTCAAGCCTTGGCGGGGTAGTCATATCCCGTCATATGGCGACCATCCGAGTCCGTTCTCCCGCAAGGAGGCGACCGGCAATCTTCGTACCCGGATTCCGAGGGGCACTTTGAGGGGCGGAATGTGTGGGATAGTGAAGCATAGCTCCTATACCCACGGGATAGTGAGCATAGACTCCTATACCCGATTAAAGTCTTCCCCGTCTCTGCCAAGAGATGAGGAGAAGCACAGATGATGGATCCCCCACCAGCAAAAAAGACTTTGCTGGTGATAACTGGTGGATCATCATCATATAGTCAAGGTTTGAAACAGCATTTTCCCAACGGCTCTGTAGCACAAATGGTATGGAATACTTAGCGTGCATGCGCGCTAAGTATTCATTAAGTCTGAATGTCCAAGGCCATTATTACTCTTTTGTTAGTAGATTTTTCACCTATCCTCTCACTGATAATGACGGACTCATTTCTTATATTGAAAGCTCACTTTCACAATAAAGTAGTATTAAGTCAAACACCGTCATTATTTATTATTATTATTGTTTAGTTGTGAGTTCGAAATTCTTTAGCGTTTGTCACAAAACAGAATTAATTTCAGTTTGATTTTCTAAATAATTCAGTTACCATACTACTACCAAACTATACTACTATAGTTTTTACAGACTGTTTGGATATTTACTCTATATTGATAAATATAGGTCGGCGGGAACGAATGAACGACGCCATCCCGAATCAAATAATGCTTTTTCAAAGCAATTGCAATATCCACACTGGAGGTCAGAATTTAGTACACATGGAGAAAGTCTTAACTGCAAAAGCCATGCAGAAAAGATGAGAGGGAGTTGAACAACCGATCTCATTCCTCTACTCAATATCCCTTCAGAGGTTTACGAGCGTAAAGTCTACCCACTGACTTAATTGTCCCTATTATTTTTCAATTATCATTATTCTTATTTCTGGACTTAGTCAAACGTCTTACATTCTGGAATCAATCAACATTAATCGGATTCAAGTTATTTAACACCTGACATCATTCTCACTTTTCATCAGGTTTGAACATCGTGTGGAAATACCCATTGGTAAAATTATTAAAAATTAGTACAAAATTATTCATTAATGTAATTTGTGCGCAAAAATTAGTTTACTCGAGATAATTAATTTCAAGATGTTGCAAAATTTAATTGCACAGCGTACTCAATTTTTCACACATGTTTTTTTGGAATGCCTACGCTAATTGACGAATTCTCTACATCCAATTAAATATATTTATAAAACATTGAAGGTTTATAAAAAAAAACTCAAATTTAACCAAATTAATTTCAAGTTAATATTAATTAAGTTTATTTCAAAATATTTTGCATCAAATTCGTCAAAAAAAAATTATTTTTTTCAAAATCTGTTCTCTATTTTTGAGACTTCGCCAAAAGTAAAACAATTTTTTTTAAATTAGCAAACCATTAGACTTAATTTAAATTTACAGATACTACTACACAGCTGTTAATTGAGACAGTTGGGGGACCACACATTAAGTGCGTCGCAAATTATTCTAAAAAGTCTTTCCATCTCATACGCCTGGCTCCCCCTAAGATGAATAGCCACTAATTTATTTTTCTTACTTTTTGAGACGATGCGGAAATAAATACTTCCTGTTTCAACAGCTATTTTAATCAAGCTTGATGCTATTTTTATGAGACACTTGAAAATTGCAAAGTAAAGTGCAAATAGTAAATTGCAAATACACACCTTTTGCTCAAGGATTTATGAAGATATACACAAATATCGGTTCTTTCTAATGAAGCAGAAAGTTAAGAATAAAATTATTGAGAAACTACGAAAATTAGATAAGGTTGGGGTTAGGTTAGCTTTGTTTATAAATAATTTTGTCATGCGGTGCACAAGTCTAAAAAACTGTCTAAATTTTTATAAAATGGTTTGCTTATCATGATCAAACTTTCTACATGTACTATATTTTGACTTCCATTATATAATTTTTATGATTTCTAACTTTAATCCTCATCTACCAATTTACTGTCCCATCAGTTGGTCGACTAAGTGAGTTTGCGTTATTTTGACTAGCAAAAGTATCGTTGAAAGTTCATTGAATATCTAGCAAGCCAACGTAATGGTTAATATTTTGTTAGGACCATGGATTGAATATAGCTTGAGTTTAGTAATATTATCCCACGTTTCATAAAATTCAATGGGCTAGTTTTATTATATTTTCAATTGTAAAAGAATCTATAGACAGCAATAAGGCACCAATTCACTTATTAGATATGAATTTTGAAAGAGTGATACCACAATTCAAATCACCCAGATTTAATATTATAGACATTGATTATTTGGAATACTCACTTACAGGGTGTTTTTGATTTAATCATTTGATTTGAACCATGGTTTATTTAATGGCCGAAACTAAGAAGTTAAGGTGGTGGTTTTTATTATCCCCATAATTGCCGGCTTATAAAAACCAATAGTTGATTTAAACCAGCTGGTTTTAAAAAAAAAAACCAGGTGATTTAAACCAAATAATAAAAACCAAATAAACCCCGAATTATAATTTTTTTTAAATATAATTTTGAAGAAATTTTAGTCAAAAAAACAAATTTTATTACAAAAAAAGCCCGTACAATATTTTAAATTAAACGCTTTTCTGATTCTTGACTTACTTGATTCGTCTTTAACTCATTTCTTTTTCAGGCTCATTTGCATTGAATCATAGCTTACAACCTTTTCCATTTAGTAGTGATTTTTTTTTGGTAAAGTAATTTTGACAATATTTGGTACACCCATTGATTTTTTGGTCCTGTTTGCCTAAAATAACAATTCCGCTGAGATTGCGCCCAGCAATTCTTCGGCAATTATTGCTGAAAGCAATTGATATCATCTATGAATTATTGCTGATAAACTATTGCTTTGATCTGGGGTAATTCCATTGCCTAGCAGTAACAGTGAAATTAATACAAGAACTTTTTGAAAAAAATTAGAAAGTGAATGTTTTGTTTTTTCCCACCTGAAACTTCAGCAATAATTACTAAACTCAGCAGTAAAAACCGATTTGCTGGTTCTTTATTGCTTACAGCGATTATGACAACAGTCAGCAATAAATTGTTGCCGTCAGCACAGCAATTATAATTGCCGGTCGTATTCCATCAATTGGTTACAATTGCTGATGTATTGTTGAGGGCAATCATTCAGTGGAATCGCCACTTAAGAGTTAATGGATTAAGTCGAATGCTTTTTATTATATTAAATAAAAATTTATATATTTTTGGGTTGTTATAAAATTTAATTTGACCAAAATAAAATTTAGAAAAATCAAAAAAAAATTTTTAATAAAAACCATGGTTTAAACCAAATAAACCCAGTTTAAACCAATAAATCAGGTTTTTTTGGTTTTTATAGAAAAAACCAAAAAAAAACCAGAAACTGCTCACTTATCAGGCCCAAATTTTACTCCAACGATCGGTCCATATTGTTTTGAAAGTTCATAAAACGCTTCATGTGGAGAAGACCCGATCCTCAATAAGTTCCCCATAAACGGTAATGGCTGTGGTCCTGCAACGATAGACAACAGTATACTCATTAACTTTTTTAGGTGGTAAAAAATTTGAGTGTTACCTGGTGGAAAGTTTTTTGGTTTCCTTACGAAAAAATACCAAACCAAAACGCACGATAGCAATATACAAAATATTACCGCGGTAAGCATGATTCGATATTGTAATTCACTTATGATGTGAAAATCGGAAACTGAATGAGACTTGATTGTGAACCTCCGAGCTCTACTTTACACTCGAAAAGTTACTCTGGCTTTGTAAAGTGGAAATATGTTTATAAGCAAAGCCAACGAAGGTTATACCGATGCATAATTATCTCATTCAGTTATACAAAAAAAAGTATATACTTGTTTTGCTCATATGAGGATCGCATTTAATAATAATATAGAAATGGATTTGTAAAAAAAATTGTTAACTTTAACACAAAGGATCAAAATACGTCACTTTTGAAGTTACATCATAACAACACAAAACTGAATAATTACATACATGATAGTGTCCCAGAGATGCAATTTATCTCCTAAAGAATAGCACCAACAAGTCCAATGAAACAGTAGATATACAGACCATTAGCATAAATATTAAAACACTAGCCGTCGCTCACTTCGCTCGCGTGCCGGCTGGCGCTGCCGCAGGTGACAACCTTTTATCACAAAAATGAAGAAAACATTAGTCGATATTCAAGCAACGTGCAAGCCTAGCGTCAGATGATTAAGTTATTCGTTGTCTGAAATCATGTTTCAGACTCTTTCTTTCTACTCCAATTCATTACGTAGTCCCAGATTCTGAAGAACTATTTTGACTTTGGCTTGGAGTCAATTACTTGGTGAGATGTCATATACATGCTAGTACATATCCCACGGTTGAGCGCTCTTAGGAACTTCAGCCAAGACCCTACCCGTGCTAAATGTTTGGTCCATAGACCTAGGCTAGTTAGTCCATCGGTTCATTGTACTCATAACTCTTTTTACAAATTTTACAAAACAATATTTTACAAACTTCCAAAATCGAGCAATTACGCATACGCTTGAACTAAACATGTTAGGTGTGGATTCTGTCAATATAGTGTTGTT